>OX235266.1:19624763-20224763 GCA_944472135.2 Trichobilharzia regenti | reverse complement strand
TCATCAATAGCTGCCATACTGAAGATCAGACGGTCATCTAGAAAGCATTAACAACAAAGGACTCTACATTGTAATAACGGTTTTTGTATTTCCCAATGAATGAAAAACAAAACGATATTATTGCTTTTACTGACGTTTCGCTATTTAATGCTGCTAATAGCTTTATCAAAGTGGTATTATTAAAACAGAATTTACAAAATCCACTCAGCTCATATATAACAAAGAGTTAAGGGGTGAGAAAATAGACAAATTAGGTCAAATTAAAGAGACAAAATAACAATGAAGCTCACTAAACCAAATATCAAAGGTAATAGTACGTCTGTTATGATATCAAGACAAAGTTTACTAACTTGATCATCGTTCGTCTGTCTGGGGTCGTTTCTCATTGTCAAGTTGGTCAATTGGCAAAGATAACAAAACCAAGTGTAGATTGTTGGATTTTATCAGTGTGTAAAATATAAAAGCAGTGTGTGTGTGTGTTTACATAGCGAACTTCCTTATCACACTTGTGTTGATTTTGTCACTTCATGGGGGAGAGAGGTGTTGTAAGCAGGTTAGATTCTGTTTTATTCCATCATTCCTATTCAGACAATTTGGATTCCACTTGATATGAAGTGCTTCTGTTGATATTTGTAAAATCTCAGCGATATTGAAATGAGTAATTCCAACGTTTCGTTCGCCAATCTGGTCCGAACTTCTTTAGGGAAATTAATCGAAATTAACATAACAGGTTTATATATAAAAGGAACATCTTTAGTTTTTAAAAACTTTGTCCAATCATGATTCATAAAACAAATATTAACAAGTATAATAAACAAAATTGTACGAGTTGTGGTGAAAATTTAACCTCAGACTTACAAATATTGATCTACCTTTGTTAAACACTTTAAACACAGTGTATGTGTGTGTGTGTGTGCGGATAAACAGTTGTAAAATAATGTCTTAACGTCTCCATAAGTGGATATAGACAGTCGGGAAACTTTGACCAAGTATTATTAGTTAGTGATGCATATCCATCCTTATTTATTAATCAGGATTTCCTATGCGTCAGCTAACATCACACCTTCATGTCTGTTCAAACTGTTAGTATCTAGAGTTTTATGATTAGACGTATTTTCAAAATTATGGTGTTTAGAATTAGAGTTTAGTTGAACAACTCCGTCAAACTTATTACTTTGTCTTCTTTCTGAAAATTGAGCTGTTTTGTTCGACCTACTGAAGTTGTCAGGTGACTGGACAGCTACGAATTTAGGATACACATTCTGTTTCCAAACTACCTACTAGTGAGCATAACTGAACTGAGGTGAACTGAATAAATCCGTTGCATAAATGGGAGGAACCTGAAAGAAACAACCTCCTTTACCTAACCCACCTGGGAAGCATCGTTTCAACTACAGGCGGACGGAACTGACGAAAAATATCAAAGCAAGAATCGGAAAAGCAAGACAAACTTTCACTACTCTTATGTCTGTGTGGAGGTCAACACTCAGCACTCGGTAACAAAAATAACATCCGGATTTTCAACTCCAATGTGAAGTCAGTCAGTGCTACTCACTATACGGATCAGAGACTCGGCGCGTCATAGAGAGCATCTTAAACAAACTACAAACCTTCATCAACAGCTGGCTGTCTTCGCTCAATACACGAGATCAGATGGACGGCCAGAAAAGATCAGTAACAGGGATCTCTGGCAATGAGCGAACCAACCAACCAGGAACCCATTGTGCAACAAATAGGTAGGAAGAAATGGAGATGGATTGGTCGGCCATACTCTTAGGAAACCATCAGTTGACATCACTAGACAAGCCATTGCTCGAGTGGAACCCAAAAGGGAAGCGGCGAGTTGGTCCTCCACTGTGGGCTGACTTGGAGGAAGTCATGTGAAGATGAGATGAGAAGCATGTGGGCAGACTTGGAGCGGGGTGAAAAAGTTGGCAGAAAACCGAAGGCAATGGAGATGCGCAGCTGAAGCCCTATGTTCCTCTAGGAATTAAAGGGTATAATAATATAATAATAATATACTTTTTTATGTCTGCGCCTGTTAATTACTATAACAGTAATTAACTCGAATGGTACACTAATACGTGTCTATTTGTCCGTTGTACCTTACAATTCACTGAGCAACGCAGATATCAAAAGACTAAGGCTGTTGTCCTGTGACTGTAAGATATTGTATTTTGTACCTCTATTAGGAAACGAAACATGATACTTATACATTTTCTTTACCATAATAAAGTCGGCTCACTACCATGAGAATGGATTGTTCTTATTGGTTGGCGATTCGACCTACACCAAGGTCAGACAAAAGACGATGAATTAATCACACACTAAATCACATTATGGGTGAGAAATGATACATTCAAAAAGTAACTCCATCATAAGATAAATCATACGATCCGTGAGGAAGGATGATATACTATGGTGAGAGCTGGCTGCTACCCAAAAATTGGTAGATAGTAATTTACGTCAATGTGTACGTCCCCAATATTAGTCATGAGAAAAATAAGAACAAAGACTGACTCAACAACCAACCACAGCACACTTTGCGTAGGCGGATACAATTTGCAGATAGATAATCTGAACTGCAATAAAAGGCCACAAAGAGATGAAAGATTAACGTTCAGCGAGAAGCAACCACTAATCAGAAGACTGTGTTTGTTTGCTTACAATAAATAATCTATAATAATGTACATGAAAATCTATGAATATCTGCTGATTTCCCAAAATAAACGATCTGTTGCCTGGCCCTTGTCTTCTGTCGTTACAATACTATTTTATGCTGAGTCCTATCACATATCTTGAAGAATAAGGACAAACAACATGAGGCATTGGGCTATGTTTCAAAACGATCAAGGTTATTTCCTTCACTTATCTAGGAAGCATCGTTTCAACCACAGGCAGTTGGAACGGATCACGATATCAAAGAAAGAATCGGGAGGCGGGGTGGGGGGCAAGGTACACCTTTATCAATCTGAAATCGGTTTGGAAATCTTCTGCACTCAGTAGGTGTAAAGAACAAGATTCAGATTTTCAACGCGAATGTTGATTCGCTTCTTTTATATGGATCAGAAACTTGTCATGCGCATAGCGAAAAGCATTTCCAATAAGTTTGAGACCTTCATCAGTAGCTGCCTTCACTGGCCCCATATATTGAAGACCAAATAGACGGTTAGAAATAATCACCAACTAGAAACTATGGGAACAACCCAACCGAGAACCTATCGCTTAACAAATATATAGCATAAAATGTAGATGGACAGGCCACAAGCTGGAGAGACCTACGAATGACACCGTACGTCACCTAGGCCATTACTCAGGTGGAAACCGAGAGAATGCGAGACTATGAGTCAGTCATCCAAGGGTGACTTAAAGGAAATCATGTGATAAAGATATGAGAAACTGTGGGTTATCGTGAACTCAGCTGAAGAGAAGAACAGAAAACAGAAAAAAAGTGGAGGTATGCTGTTAAAGTCATAATATTTCCCTCGGATGGAACCCAAGGGAACAATAATAAACCAAATCGAACAGTACTGTGTCATATGATACACCATAGACTTCTATTTTTACTTGAAGATCTTGAATGAAGTGAAAATATTATGCAATAATAATTCTTCATATTGTGTAAACACTATGTCCAAAATAAAGCTATTAGTATTATAACTAATGACATACAAATGTCACCTGACTGCCTGAGGCAGTGCGTGTAAACAGGATAAACGCATCGGTAGATTTTGAACGTTACAAACCTCTAGTTTTGACATGCGTTTGGAAAGTGTGCGCTTAGTGAGGCCAATATAAGTAATAATAATCATTATTATTATTAGATTTATTCCCAAACAGTATCTGTGATACAGAATGGAATTTTCAGCATTTCACTACAGTATTACTTCCAGTTAGTACATTAACAATAAATAAAGTTCTACATAGATTAAGGGTAATGTCAGTTAGTTTTGAAAACAACATACTGGCATGTCGATAGCAAGGCCGAAATTGAACAGAGTGTTTGAAGGTGTTAGAAAAGTAGATGCTTGCATAATATTTACTGGCGTAAGCAGAAGAAAGAAACAAAGCTGCACATAACAGAAAAAGAGAAAAGGAAAAGAAAGAAGGAAAACGTTGTACCTATAAATGATATGAGTTGGAAAGACGAGATCCAATTGTTCTACTGACTATTTAATAAGTTATATTTATCACGCCTAATGCTTTCTTTATCGCACAGAACACGTGCTAAGTAGCGTATGGTTGAGTTTTTGTACTTACTAGTGCGAGCATAGATTTTTCTATATAGGCTTCTGGTTTTGCCTAATGAGATGATACAAAGGGAGAGTTTTGAATGAAGAGGGTGGTGGTGTGAGTTAGATAGAATGGATTGATCTAGTCCATTTTTCACATGAGTCCAAGTGCCTGCCGACCAGAATATCAACAAACTGATTAAGTGGCACGTTGCTTACCCTGCTGACAACCTTTAACATACTACATAATGAGATATAGTCCTTGTTCACTAGCCCTGGAAAAACTAATGGGGAACAATAGACAATAATAGGCAGGATGCAAGATTTAACGAATCGTAAGAGTAAGGTTTGGGTCATTCCAGAATGTCTTAACTTCTTGATGTAGAAGGTAAGACGGAATATTTTCTTAGGAATCGTCAAGATATGAGACGACCAGGAATGATCAGAAGATAGAGTGACGCCTAGGTATTTAATTTCCGACTTGGTTTCAATTTCAGTGCCATCTATGTTGCACACCTCGTGAGTGCTAACCAGTTTGTTTAGGTCAGATGTATGCCTAAAGGTGAAATTGACTGTTTGGCATTTGGAGGGATTTAAGGTGAGACCGTTTTCCTTGGCCCACTGGCTGATTTCTGATAAAAAGCCATTTAGTTCAGAGTAGCCACTTTGACACTTGACAGGCAAAGATACAGTCAGGTCGTCAGCTTCACACGAGCAGGTGAATTTATAAACACACAATGAAGTGGCCTGTCCATAGCGGCAGTTTATCCTTCACACATCCAATGATCATTTGTCGGCCGTAGAAATTTGTCCACGACTCAGACAATTCCTCATAGAGAATAGACATCCTCCAAGATATATCGAGAAAAACATGAAGTTAGGGGGGAAAGTCTGAAAGAACCCAAACAGTACCGAAGAAATTCCTATTTATGAGAGTCGAAATTAAAGGTGATACCGCAGCTGAGATCCTGAAGAATCGCTTATGTAGATCACTGAAGGAAGACTTCTTTGTGGCTGAGCTACGGATCACTTTCTGCAACTGACAAACAATCAGTGGATATTTAAAGGACAAAATGTTGCTTTGAGCCACTTCAATGTGTGTTTATAAACTGATAGTATCTTTCGCGATAACGTCATTGGAAAGAAAAGAACACAAAGTTCAGTAAAGATATCTTCACGGCGATTTCATTTTCAAAAGAATCTGTACAATCACATTTAAATACATAATTCTACATGGATACAATTCTTGTTTGATTCTACAAAATTACCATGGCGAATAAAAGGTGATAATTATTCTCAACTAGATATGGTTTTTACAAGAGGCTTAGAAACAAAATTACACAGGATTAAAACGGATAACAAGTGTGTAAAAATGAGCATGGAAACAAAATCAAAATAATAATTTTCAACTTTAGATGGGAGTTAGGAGGTGTGAACATAGATCCCAAGAGCCTTAGAAATTATACAGAGTTACAACGAATTACAGTTCACCTGCTCATGTGGAGCTAGGTACATAGGTCGTTGTATGCGCGTCCTTTCAAAACGTGTTAGAGAACATTACCCAGCGTGTCTGCAAAGACGAGGCACCGGTTCAATCAGAAGTGCCATTATAGAACATCTGATCAACACCTCCCACAACATCTCAATTGATTCTTTCGAAGTAATTTACAAAGTCAACAGAAACCTACCAAAAGCAGTATGTTTCCGACTTCTCTGTACTGCAGAAACCCTCGCAATGTGCATCGAGAAGCCGGAACTGTGTTCAAAAGAAATTAGTCCAACCTCTACAACTACCATGGACGACCTAGTTCGGTATATTCCCTTAGCTTCCGTTTTATTTTCTTCTTTCGTTCTTTTTTTTCACTTTGATCTTTTTTCGTTCGCTGTGTGTGTATGTGATTCTTAATCCCTCTGTCTTTATTTGATTCAACCCAATTTTTTTCAGTTTTAAAAGCAGTTATTTTAAGTTTTTTCCATGCTTTTCCTGTTCTCATTTATAATTCGTTAAAAGTAACTATTTTACAATTATATCTTAATCCTGTGCAATTTTTGTGTTTCTAAGGCTCTTGTAATCTATATTCACAGCGACTAACTTCCATCTCAAGTTGAAATTATTATTTCAGTTTTGTTTCCATGCTCATTTTAACACCCTTGTAATCCATTCTAATCCTGTGTGTAATTTTGTTTCTAAGCCTCTCGTAAACCATATCTAGTTGAAAATAATTGTCACCTTTTATTCGCCTTCGTAATTATGTAGAATCAATTAAGACTTGTATCTATGTAAAACCATGTACTTAATTGCGATTTTACAGCTTTTGAAAATGAAGTCACCGAAAAGATCAACATCTTTGCTGTACTTCGTGTTCCCTTCTTTCTAATGTCCTTATGGGTGTTTTCCAGAACTAAGAAAATTTCCACTAAGTGATTTAGTCTCTTCCAAAAGATTATTTGGGGTAAACTAGATACACTACAAATCTTCCTGGACATCACTTTGCCCATAGAACAACATCAAAACTTTCTGTCTGTCTGTTTCCGACATAGAACTTTGCACTGATGTGCGGCAGTTCAAGTCGCCACAATCCATATAGCTACAACAACCATGGACCTAATTCGGTATAGTCCCTTAGCTTCCGTTTTTTCTTTCCTTCTTTTTTTCGTTCTCTATGTGTATGATTCTTACTCCCTGCGTCTTCCTACAATTCACCCCATTTTTTCAGTTAGACAATCAGTTATTTTAAGTTTGTTTCCATGCTTTTCCTGTTCTCATTTATAATTCGTTTAAAATAACTGTTTTGGAATTATATCTTAATCCTGTGCAATTTTTGTGTTTCTAAGGCTCTTGTAATCTATATTCACACCTCATAACTCCCATTTCAAGTTGAAAATTATTATTTCAATTTTATTTCCATGCTCATTTTCTATACACCTGTATATATATATATATACGATTGTACAGCTTGATAATAAATTGGTTGAAAAGAGTCTCTTAGCTGAATATTGTGTTCTTAAGGCTACAATGGGAATTATTAAATTATTCAGAATAAATCTATTATTATTATTATTGGGCTTTGCATGAAATAAACCAAAGGTGTGAGCTACCCGTAAAATCCAGAACTCCGAATTTGTCTAATATACGATACCACATTAAATAAGGAGTTTAATGAAAAGGAATTATAAATGTCTGATTGTGAGATTTCCAGGCTGAATGCTGTCAAAAGCACTTTGGCTGCGTATCAATAATACAGCAGCCAAGTCATATCAATAACCAACCATAGTAGATAAAAATAAACTCACTTGATAAATCAGACAGTGAATTAATGTTGCTTGAGAAATGCTTGAAAGAAAATGGTCACTCACAAAGCTTCATCACCAAATATGGCGAGAATGAACGCAAGAATCCAGTTTCCATCAAACTTGATTTCAAAGGCGATGATATTATGAGAGATTAAGTGCAGCTCTATCCAGGACGAATCCTACAGCCAAACTGGTCTCTGTGCTCGGGACCTTTGGTGCAGTCAAAGATCAACAAGTACCCCGTATGTATTACCTCCAGTTGTATATACCGATTCCCAAATATCTACGGGAGCAGTTACGCTGGAAGGAATGAAAGAAGGGCCTACTTCAGATTCTTCGAACATGTACCAAGGACCTTCCCGTTAAAGAGGCCTAACTGTTTAAGCTCTTTGTTCACCGAACACCTAATCGATACACGGCACTGAGTAGATGCGATGGAGTCATTTAAAACAATTAACAAACAAGTCCTTTTCAGTTTCTTAGGTTATTGCAATAAAACTGCTGAAACCTGACCAATTTGTTCAGAAAAAATTCATCGTTTGATTTCACTTAGCCTAATGACTCATTCCTTAGTAAATCTCTGTCCTCTAACGTCAATAATTTATCTTTTGACCCATAGTGAGATAATTCTCGCTGACCTTTCGAGTTCTACTCACCGTATTGCATTATTCTCATTTCATTTGACCTCTTGCACACTAAATTTTGATCTTCTCTTATCTGACTACGCAAATTTTTACTAACCTTTTATTACCACCATAACAACAAATTTGTGAGTTAATTTTTCAAGGAACTTCTCTCTAGAAGACATAAGCATACCCTATAATACTCCAGATACGTAATCATCCTGATGTGTATTTCACTGTGATTCTCTTACAATATTCCTGTTGATAGACAAGAGTATGTCAAAATCGTACGCTGACTGAATTTACTAAAGATTATAGGCTGTGCGCAGCTGACGAGAACCAACAAAATAAAATTATTATTATTGTTTCCTTTAGTTCTTGAAAGAACATAGCGCTTCAGCCGCACTTCTTCATTGCGTTTTGTTCTTCACCAACTTTTTCACCTGGCTTCACGTCTGCCCACATGCTTTCATCTCCTCTTCAGATCAACCCCTCCTCCATGTTGTCACCATCACAATGATCACCAACTCGCCACTTCCCATTCGGTCGGGCTCCACTCGAGCAATGGCCTGGCGTGTGATGTCACTCACTTCATCGTTTATTTTCTCAGAGTATGGCCGCAATGCACCTCTATTTCTCCCTGCATATTTCTTGCACAATTGATTCCTGATGGATTAGTTCGTTGGTTTATTGCAAGAGATCCCTCCCTGTTGCTGATCTTTGCTGGACAGCTATCTGATCTTCAGCAGTATTAAGGAGAGACAGCTGTTGATGGAAGTGTGTAGTTTGTTTGAAGTGCTCTTCATAACGCGGAGCCAAGTCTCTGACTGACACTGTAGCACTGACTTCACGTTGGAGTTCAAAATCTGAATCTTGGTTTTCATGCTGAGTACTGTTGACCTCCACACAAAATAAAATAGATCCATGTTATTCTGCATTAATGTTTGATCTTTCTCTGTTCAAACTCAGAAATGTATAGAGCAGAGAGAAAGTGATTCAAATAGACGCAATTCAAGAGAAACTGGAGTGTGTACAGAAAATATAGCTTATTTACCGAATGGGGATTACTAAAGACTAAATGGAATGTTAGCACATGATATGAAAATCCACTTCTGGAGAAATGACGAGTTATGAGAAGAGGAGAGTGATATACACCACATTTAATTATACTACTTATTTGTATTAAGTAGTCTGCATCTGAACGCAAAAAAGTGAAAACATTTCAGTAGTAGGAATTGATGAATAAGTAATGATAAGGTACAAACCAAATAACTCAACATAGTGGCTAGAAAAGCACATTCACGTACAAATTCTTTTCAGAAAACAGAGTGGCGACACAATGGGTGGATTATCATAAGAACAGTTTCTAAATTCATTCAATACATAAAAGAAACGGAATCAGTCCTATATTGGATTAGTTCATAATTCCATATGAGTTTGTTTATTAGATGCATCACACAGTGCAACAGTATTATTGCTTACTGAATGACGTTTCGAACACAATTCATTATTGTTCATAATCATATCATCCATTATAGCCACACGACTTTGAAACTTGAGATTTATAGTTTTCTTTGCTCTCTCCTATTTCTCGTCATAGGGTAGTAGAATTTTCCAGATATCAGGGACAGGTGATGAACCCTTCCTATTACATGTATTTGCAGTTGATTCGATAAACAAAGCTTGTATTATCAATCTATCCCTCCACCCTGTGACATTAGATTTTTTAAAACTGTCATCCGATTGTATGGTTGTGTGTAATCACATGTAGTGGGTTCTACAGCTGAACTATTCGCCTGATTTCTTATCTTATTCGGGTCAACCAATCTAGATTTTGCTAGGTTTTTATGTTCGGCTAGTCTGACTGTCCCTGTTCTACTAGTTTGACCTATGTATTTGACCTGACCATCATTCCAGCAGGATATCAGATAAACTAAATTGTTTTGTTTTATTGGTTACATAGGATCCACCGTTTAACCGACAAAGCTTATTTCTAATTGACTTTGTGGGCACAGTTTGAATGCCACTTTTATTCCTGCCTTGTTAAGAATTCTACGTAATGATAAAAAATAATAATAATGACGAAATGCATGTCAAAAATGCGCAAGACAACACCAGCAATAAGGAATCTAAATCATCAGTAGTAATTCCATACAAGGAAGGAACCTCGGAAACCTTACGCAGAATTCTTAACAATGCAGGAATAAAGGTGGTTGGCGTAAGGTTGGCATTCAAACCCACAAACTCAATTAGAAACAAGCTTTGTCGGTTAAACGGTGGATCCTATGTAACCAATAAAACAAAACAATTTAGTTTATCTGATATCCTGCTGGAATGATGGTCAGGTCAAATACATAGGTCAAACTAGTAGAACAGGGACAGTCAGACTAGCCGAACATAAAAACCTAGCAAAATCTAGATTAGTTAACCCGAATAAGATAAGAAATCAGGCGAATAGTTCAGCTGTAGAACCCACTACATGTGATTACACACAACCATACAATCGGATGACAGTTTTAAAATCTAATGTTACAGGGTGGAGGGATAGATTGATAACACAAGCTTTGTTTACTAATTAAGCTCCTGACCTGATTATACAGACATTTAATTAAAACTATCTTCATCGATTCTGGATAGAATGAAGTCTCAGTATTAATCAGAGTGTGTCAGTTTCCTGTAAGTACTGATATCTAGCCCCCACCATCTTGTTTTCTTTTTATTTTACAGTCTCGCATAGCCAACTCACCTTGTTGGTTTTATAATCCACTAGTGAAGTGGATTCCGTTTGCTGTTGAGTTTATATGTATGAAAAGTGACGGGGTGAGAGATATGTTCAGATTTCAACACAGTGATGGAATGTGTCATCCACATATCATAACCTAGGAGCCAGATTAAACGTTCTAAGAGTTTTTTATGTTTTACAACTATGCATAAATATGTGATCCCACTTTCACTCTATTCGTTTGCTTGTATTTATTTATGTATTTATTTTGAAATTTGAATACACTGGAGGTTTGATAATAACTGAACACCTAATATTATTTCATCAACCGAGCGAGAGCTTAGTCCTACTGATGAGTTCAGGATCAGTGTTCAGTTCATTCCTAACTGCATTAATCGGAATATTATTGTAAAAACTGGTTATATCAAAACTAATCATTTTCCCATCTTTCCCTAACTGAATTTCCTCTAACCTCTGTTTCATTACGTAGGAATTAGTAAGCTTAGAATCTGACCTATCTCTAATGGAGCACAACACTGGTGCGAAGTACTTATATGTCTTGTACGTCGGGCTGTTCATAAAGTTCCCAGCTATATTGGCCTAACAGTTTTTGCGAATTTTAACAGTACCAGACATTCTACTAGAACTATTTATTTTAAGCATTAGCCAAAAATGATTTTATTCAGAATAATAGACCAACTATCGATTTTTCGACTCTATTCATAATTGTGTCCACAGGGTTTTCTAATATCCTCATATATGCGCCTCTTTCAGTATGTGTTGACTGACATTGTTTAAATAATCAGATTTGTGTTAATGCACATTGAGCTGTGACTTGTTCCGCAGTAGTTTTGTCTGTTTCATTCAATGCTACTTTTATATACCACCAGGAATGACATCAACCTCAGGGTTTAATCTAAGAACAGCTACATTGAAGTTTAATCCTTTTTCTAAGGACTCTTATCTCATCGGGGCTTAAGACTGTTATCGATAGGTGGTTAATCACAGACTTTTTTTTTATCGATGATTGATAGTATCTCATTAGTGTGAGAAATTCGTTTTCCTTAGCAGGATATTTTTCTTCCGATTCTGACAGATATTTTTATGAGTAGTTTAGAACAAACAAGGTTAAAATCCTCAATCAGTCAGACAAACTTCTATACCAGGTATGTGTCGATGACACCTTCGTTATCTGTAATTCTTTCAATGATGTATCTCAAGTATTAGAAGTCTTGAACAACGCCCACCCTAATATTAACTTTACAATGGAGTATGAAAAAGAAGAGAAGTTCCATTTCCTGGACTTGGGTATCCAACGAGATAAAGACGGCAAAATTATAAGATATATACACAGAAAAGAGACCTTGAGGGAGGTTTATCTTAACTTCAAAAGCTTCTGCCCTATAAGTTACAAAAAGGGATTGGTGAGGAGATTATTTGATCGTGTGAGGAAACTGTGTTCAGAAGAAAAGATTGAGGAAGAACTATCCATTGTGGAGAAATGCCTACGCGACAACGGTTACCCACAAAAGTTCATCGACAAGTATGGGAGACGTCATGTTGAAAAAGTGAAAAACAGCACAGTAGATAAAAAGCCTATCTTTCTGCAGCTTGCATTCAAAGAATAAGATGCAGACTGAACGCTGCCATGAAGAGAACACATCCAGCCGGCAAGCTTGTATATGTTTATCAAACAACTAGTTGTTTGAGACAATCAAAAGTGGACAAATAAGCACCTCATGTTACCTCCAATTGTGTCTACCAATTTACATGTACATGCCAAAGCACATACATTGGAAGAACAGAGAGAAGGGTTAGTGTCCGCATGTATGAACACATGCCAAAGAACTTGAGACTGAAAGCTCCGCAAGTACTAAACAGTGCGATTGCTCGTCATCTATTGGACACTGGTCATATTGTAGACAACCTGAAGTCGTTCAAAATAATCAACAAGCAAAAGAAACCTAGCTTGCTATGCTTTGCTGAAGCAATTGCCATCAAACGACTTAAATCAAATCTATGTACGCAGAAAGAGACAGTGGTGAATTTTGCAATGCCCTGGTGATAACAAAAAGTTATACAACCTTCATGAGTCACCTTTTTCATGTTTAGAAAACTCTACTCTCTCATCTAAACATGACTCACCCTACCTTGTTTCTTTTCTTTCCTTTTTTCTATTGGCTATTAGATAAGATGTTTTCTTTAGTTACGTAATCTACTTTTTTGTTATGCTCTTTCTAGCTAAACCTTGTTTCTACACATATATATATACACAACCCTGTTTTTTGTTTCCAAGTTTAATTGTCTAATTATTCTATAAATAGTCAGTGTTTGTAACTCCTAATCAGTTAAATCATTCCGGACTAATGTTACTATTAATTCTTACCAATTACTCCTTATGATCGTGGAAAAGTATGTTCAAATCTTTAATGTAATTCACATATTGTTTATCGTTCAGGTTGTAACCAGTCGAGAAGAATCCTCGAAATAATAAAAGATGAGCTCATATTATCCTATTACAATTGTTGTTCTTGCTTTGATCAAGTTTATTAATGGGGAGAATATTGCATGAAGTTCCGTTAGTTTGTTGAACTTTTTAATTTGAGTATTTTGAGATTTGAACAAAGCAAGAACTACAGTTTTAGCAGAATAAAATGGTACCATCTTTTATTTCGTTGCCTTCTCGTCAGCTGCTTACATGGCAAAGACATTATTAAATATATCTACAACAACAATTTTAACATACTTGCACAGAGTTCATTTTAAACAAAAATCAATCGATCAATATACGCATACACTACAAATATATACATATATATATATATATGCAATATTAAACACTATTCCGAACAATAATAATCATACACAATGGAAACTTTTAGCATTTCGCATTCGGAAGAGAGGTGATATTATCCAGTTACCAGGGCAAAGAAAGATTGATAACCGCTTCTTTCTGGACGCATAAATCAGGTTTCAGGCGCTTGATGGAAATGGCTTCAGCAAACTTAAGGAGAATTGAGCTCTTTTGCCTATTGATAATTTTGAACGACTTTTCGACGTCCACCTCATGACCCGTGTCGAGAAGATGCCTGGTGATGGCACTGTTTAAAGCATTTGTTCCCTTTAGACGTAAGCTTTTTGGTACATGTTCAGAAAATCGTAGATATGCCCTTCTTTCTGTCCTTCCAATGTAACTGCTCCCGCAGATACATGTAAATTTGTATACACAGTTGGAGGTAACATGAGAAGGATATCTATCGATTTTTGATTGCACCAAAGAGCAAGTTGTTCGATAGATGGGAACGAGCTTAGCTACAGGATACG
Organism: Trichobilharzia regenti; assembly: GCA_944472135.2. Taxonomy (NCBI): domain Eukaryota; kingdom Metazoa; phylum Platyhelminthes; class Trematoda; order Strigeidida; family Schistosomatidae; genus Trichobilharzia; species Trichobilharzia regenti. The sequence goes on along the minus strand of OX235266.1, from coordinate 20,210,568 downwards.
CTATGGCTAGTGATGTACTCAGCCTTCTGTTGATCATCGCTGCAATATTTTCACCTTTATAATCAAGCTGAAGGTAGACTGGCTTTTTTCCACTGTGATTTGTTTTACTTTTGTGACTTCAGATCTTCCATACTTGTTGATGAACCTTTGAGGATACCCATTTCTCTTCAATATATTTTCAAGGAACTCAAACTCCTCCTCTAGTTTCTCTATAGAGCATATTCTCCTCGCTCTATAGTACAAAGTCTTGACTAGACCACGTTTAAAGCTATGTGGACAAAAGCTATTAAAATGCAAGTATTGTCCTTTCCATGTGGGCTTTCGATAAATTGACTTTTGAAGACTACCGTCTTCTAGGCGTTCCATGGCGATGTCGAGGAAGTGAAACTTTCCGTCACTTTCATGTTCCATAGTGAAGTCAATATTGGCGTGTGCACCATTGAATAATCTTAGTAAGTGTGAAGCATGACTTTTATTTTTGCACACTATAAATGTGTCATCAACATAACGACAGTAGGAAGATGTTTCGTCGATTGCATGCTTCAGCTTTGTTCTTTCAAGGTTGGACATGAATATATCTGCTAAAACAGGGCTAAGTGGACTGCCCATAGCTACACCATCTATTTGGCGGTAAAAAGTGTTGTCAAATTGGAATTGCACATCCATGGTACACATAAGCAGTAGGCGTTTGAATTCCGACTCTGGGAGTGGGAGAAGATCGGACTGCTGACAAATGATTTCAATAGTTTCATTGATTGGAATCATTGTGAATAGGGAGGTTACATCAAATGACACCATGAATTTATTTAGAACGTTCATGTGGTTCACACTTTCAGAGAAATGAAATGAGTCTTTCACCGTGTGCACGCCTAGCCGTTGACGAATAGATTCCAACTTCTCCGCAAACCAACGTGCCACCTTATGTTGAGGCGAGTTGATCATCGAAAGTATGAGTCTCAGGGGGACTTGTTCTTTGTGTATCTTCGGAAGGCCATACATGTGTGGCAAGCGGGACCCTCGGGGTTTCAAATCATTGTACGTGTTGTTGTCAATCAATTTCTTCTTTAGAAGATCTCTCAAGGCGTTTGTGATACGTTTATTCATTTATTTATTCTGCTAAAACTGTAGTTCTTGCTTTGTTCAAATTCATTAAGGGGAATAAATGTATTCTGAGATTCCCTGAAGGTAGCTGTACCTGACTTTTTAGATGTATAACAAATATGATTTCATAATTCTTGTTATTCGAGTCCGAATTTCAGTTGTTCACTCTCATGTCTCATAAGAGTTAGCTTACTGATATTTCTTCTCTTAAATATAGTCTACTAAGGTGTTCTCCTATCACTTTCATCTTTCTTATTTTAGGGAGAACACGTATACGAAGATATTAAGGAATAGTTTTATTCTATCATTGTGATATTTATTATTTGTGTGAAGAAATTCAAACGAAATCGTTCAGAAAGGTAAAAATTACTTTTCCCACTTACCAGTCCACCCTGGTTGGAATATATTCTTCAATTATAATGGAGGTACTTTGTTTTGAAAAGTAGAAACAGAGAAATCTACGATAAGCATCTCATTGGATTCGGGACTTGTTAGTTGGATGTACAGAGAGAGAGTATTTCTTAATCCCAAGCACCCCCCCCCCAATACCTAGAACTGATTAACTAAAATAACCACTTGATTGGTAAAATATTTTGATGTAAGAAACTATGTGTATTAGTGTAGAGCCAGGTGGTGATGACGAACTAACTGAAAAGGAATATACTTCTTCGATCAATCTGTTGTTTTCCTAAACTATCGAAGACTTAGTGGATCAACTCCTTGGTTATGATTCGACCACCAACATACTCTTTTCTATCCTAATGCCTATGTCAGCTAACACTGTTTAAAAAGGAAGGGGAGATAGCTCAGCATATGCAACAAGTGTCCTAGTCACCTTAATCGATAAAGTTTCACAACCTTATAGATTGAACTCCCTTCCTAATGTAGTAATCTACATTTAACCCAGACATTACTCACCATACTCTAGCATTTAACACAGGGAACGGAAGGTAAAAACCTGTAGTCAAAGACAACTGGCCGGCCTTTTCATGTCTCCCATTTTTCAATGGCCAAGTCTTATGGGCAACTAAGAAGGATAGAGAGGGAGGACAGTAAATACCTCCTTTGGTGGTGAATAACCGGATATCATATCAAAGTCAGAGATGACGTTACAAGAGTATGATCCAACGGAAGAACAAATTTCTAGAATCGAAATGTCCCGCTAACGGAGTATAAGCATTAACTACAACCGTTCAGGCACTGGTTTGTAGGGATTCAATTGATTGGCTACAGGATTTCATCATGAGCTCTGACATCGGTTAAAGTATCATTGGAAAACCAGCTGGGAATACTGGACAGGTGTTTCGTCAGCCTAGTTTGGGTCTCTCCATCAGTAGGATACAACAAGTCGGGCGTGAGGATAAATACTCGCCACCGATGACAATGACTAGCTATCGCAATATGACATGAGTCGGCAGAAGCTGGAATTCATGAGTCAGGTCCCAGTGGCTTAATGTTCTACGAGCTCGCCTTGTAACTAGGCCTAGAGTTCGACCCCCACAGTTGGGGCGTACCGCTGAAGGGTCGCAAACTAGGATGAGAAAGTTGTCCGGCACTTCCAACCAGTTTCCTAATGGTTCTCGAACCAATATCAGCTCATGAAGAAACCCTGCAACTAAGTGAAACCATATTTCGCGCTTCTTAACCCATAGAATTCGAACAACTTGTAAGATTACGTCACTAATCGAAAATCGCTGCCTCTAGAGGAACGGGAATTTCTTTTTCATTTTTTCTGAAACAAAGACTTGGTACACATTGTAGTCACCAAGAGGTGAACCATGAAACAATAAATTGCAGCATATTCGCTACTGATGGTGGTTCTTGGTCATATCATGATAGATAGCTTCTGGAGCCAGAGATTCAGACTATCTCTTGACACCCACCCAGGGAATCATGATATACTAACCGACGCTGACCTAACATGAATTCCCCTCATCACACGGTACCACGTCATACAGGCCGACCACCTCTCCACCTTTTCCATCCAACCTCACGGCTAGCGAGCAGACAACGGTACGGAAGCGCCTTTGGGCTGACATTCGTAGTACATATCCAAACCACCGAAGCCGGTGTTTCAAAATAACCACACTTAATGAATGGTGATCTCCACTGTGTCTAAACACATGCTGCTGGACTTCAGAATGACATACGTAATGAATGACGTCACCGGATGCAAGCAATTCTACGGGAGACAACTTTGATCAAATACACACACAGAGTCATTGCACATCCTCAACTCGAATAGACCAAGTTTTGCAGGTGCACACCCCATACATAACACAGCCAGACTGACGTCACCACCAGAGGCGGTTCAAATTGATGTATTTTTTTTATTTACAGCTTGATTCCACACTGTTTTTTGGTACGAGTATGGAATTTTCAGCATGGATATCGGTAGCCCAAATTTCGCAGGCCGACCATAGATATCAGGTGTGCGTCGGTGTGGGCTCGAACCCCGGACCATGTGCATGGTCGGCGAGAGTCCTAACCACTGTGTATGTCACCCTACACGATTAGATATTCCGTCCGTAACACCTATTCCACAAGCATTCACATATAACTCTACTTAGATGATACACAAACTTGTCGACAACTTCAAACGATTCGCCTACAAAAGTGAATGCAGATACAGGCCCCTGACAATCTTGCAATAATACTTTGCACTTAAACGGCACATCAACAACAACAGCAGCAGCAACATCCAGCGCCAATCACCATCAACGGGAGGGATTTGAAAGAGGTTAGTTACTTCATTCACTTATCTCGGGAGCATTGTCTCAACTACAGGAAGTCGGAACGGACGAGGATGGCAAATCGAGCGAGAATCGGGAAGGCGAGAAACACATTCATCAACCAACCTGGAACCAATCTGGAAATCTTCGTCGCTCAGCCAGCATCAACAATAAAATTCACTCGGATTTTCAATACAAACAACGGGTCACAAAGAATATTTCCAACAGCCTATTGCAGACCTTTATCAACAACAACTGTGTTCGCTCTATACTAAAGATCAATCAGATGGCCGGGTCGGAAAGAATCACCAACAAGAAACTATGGCTGGGAACAAACAAAACAAGAAGCGATCGCCGACCAACAAATATGCACGAGAAAGGAGATGAGGAGGCCTCTGGGTGACATCACACGTCATGCCCTCGAGTGGAGTCCGAAAAGGAAGCAGCGAGTGGGACGTCAGTCCAAGGATGACATGGAGGAGATCGTGTGAACAGGAGTTGAAACAGTATGGACTAACTAACATGGATGCAGGTGAAAAGTACAGCAGAAGCAAGACAGAAGCAAGTGGAGACGTGCAGTTGAAGCCCTATATTCCACTAGGAACCCTAGTGAAGAATAATAAAAATAAATAATAATAATAAACGGCACATAGTACACACCACATTTATTAAAAAAAAATCAAATCAAATCAACACTGACCACCAAGTTGATTAAGTACAACATAATTTACGGACAAGTGGAAGAAACACCCCAGAGTCCACATATTCATTCCTACAACACAATCCATCAAACTGTGAATAGATTTTTATTGGTGTATTTTTTGCGAACTTTTGTACACATAGAAGACATGATAAGAAAATCAGCTAGAGAAGAGAGATAACAACAGTGAGTGTGTGTGTGTGAGAGAGAGAGAGTGAGAGAAAAAGAGAAAGACAAAGAGAGAGAATAAAATGTTTGTCTGTTTGTTTTTTCTGTTTTCCGTTGTCAAGATATCATTTTTTCTGTCTAAAAAGTGCTGTACAAGTGTGTGTGTGTGTGTATCAGATATTAAAGAGAGATAGTGTGGGGTATGAAAATAATATATATATATTAATAATCCTAATAGTGTAATAAGTTATATACATACATATAAACAAAGCTGGTGAAAAAGAAAACCAAAGTTTTCACCAAAGCTTTCATTCCATAAGTAAAAAAGTATTCATCATCATCATCACTTCCTTCTTGACTGAGGATCACAACGATTTTTAAACTCTTGAAGAGAATTGATCAGATTTTGTAGTTGCTCGTGTTCACTAGCTGATAACTGTGTATCGTTACGATCAAATTTCGCTAATAATCGTTCCTATTTAAGAAATTAAAATAAAATAAAACAAACAGAACCAATATACGTAGAATAGGTCTTATTATTAATATTGTGGTGAGAGCAGGCCGCTAGCCAATTAGTAGACATTAATTTACGTCAATGTCTAAGTCGCTAATATTGGCCGTGAGAAAATATGGAAAAGGCTGATTCAACAACCAATCAATCACAGCAGACTTAACGTGGGCAAATACAATTCGCAGATATATGGCTTAACTTTCTGAGAAACCGGTCACAAGCACTACAGAATGACCTTAAGCGAGAAACAACCAATCAAAAGACTGTGTTTGCCTGCTTGAGTAAGCTATAATAATGTACATGAAATATATATAAATACGTGCTGATTTTCGTAATAAATGATCTGTGGACTGGCCCTTGTCTTCCGTTGTTACAATATTACAATATTATTAGTAAGGTGCCTCTTCAGTAGAATCCAACGAATATGCACTGAAGGCACACTTGATGAACAAGAAGAAGAAGAAAGAAAATCGACACAAACTCTGGCTGATAACAATTATCCAGACAAGTTCATCAAGAGATATAAAGTAGTCAGAACACCAAGATCAACTCTCCAACTCGCCCCTAAGAAAGATGTGTACATCAAGCTACCTACCCTATACATCGGGTATCATAGCATACAAGCATATCATATCACTGACTCCTAGTTTGGAAATAGGGACTGAAGTGGTAGGGCACGTTGACCGCTTCATTTATTTGGGAAGTACCATCAGCCAGCGTCAACGTGTTGATCTCTGACGAAATCTCAGTACAGATATAAAGGGCTAGTTTCGCATATGCCATCTGTGGTATAGACGTGGTATCCGGCTGACTGGCTATCGACTAAAGGGCGGGTGTGTACTGCTCACCAGTCCGCTCTGTCCTCCTTTATGGCTGGCTGTGAGACCTGGCCATTGAGAGAGGAAGACATCAAAAAATTAGCTGTCTTCGATCATAGGTGCCTGCGTTCTATCTCCTGTGTTAAGTGGTGGTATAATAAGGTGAGCAATATTGAGGTTAGGCATAGGTCGAGTACTAGGTAAGGAGGGGAAATCAACCGACGATGCTGTGAAAGTACATCGACTGAGATGGTTAGGACATGTGTAACGTATGCCTAGTCGTCGCCTTCCTCGAGTGACGGGCAATGTTAGCTGACATAGGGTCAGACTGCAAAAGAGTTAGTGGAGGTGGTCAAACCAAAACACGGCTTCACCAGCCAATGAAATCCACAACAGTTAGTTTAAGTCAGCCATGTAGGAAGGTGTAAACTTCCTGACTAGCTGGTTGGGGTCCTCAAGACGGTAAAAACCAATGGCTGGGAACAATTGGTGATATGGCTCAAAATCGTAGTTGTCAATGGCTGGCACAGATGCATCCACTCCCTGTGACTTATGATTTCCAGTGAAACTATATTGTTCTTCGTTATTACTATTCCCTTGTCTCATCTCACACCTCTGTTTACTATCTCTATTATGCATTTCTTCTACCTTCTTCTTTTGCTTTGTGTGCTACATGGAGGGAGTGTGGTGACTTGAACTGCCGCACATAGGTGCAAAGTCCTATGTCGAAAACAGACAGACATAGCAGCTTTATGACTAGACAAAGATTGAACGCTGCTGTGGTTAAAAAGACTTTTTATGCAGCTAATATCATAATAATTGAGAATGTGAAGCCAATATATTTATCTAAGCCCTCATTCAGAACGTGCGAAAAATGATGTCACATTCTACCGTATTTATCAATTTGAATGTACGTGTGGACTCATCGATCTCTGCAAGCAAGGGTTGGTTTCAGGAATATTCTTAAATGGCTCCAGAAGCAAACAGAATCTTCAGAACCCATTAATGGTGAGAAGAGGAGACCTAGCTCCTCTATTGCGAAATATATTATAGAGACAGGACATAAAATTGACGTTAACACATCTTTTAAATCTATCTATAAAACATGTTTGGGGAGGGTGTATACTAAAGTTTGTGGAAGCCCTAGCTGGCAGTTAGAAAGTTGAAACCACCTTTATGCGTTCATAGCAACAATTCATCTGCTCTATTTTGTCAGCGTCTACACCTAGCAGGCAGGATTATATCACATCTCCATAATCTACGTGAACGAGATTATTCCCTGATGGTAACAAGTCAATCCCTGAGTCGCTAAAGTCAGTTAGGGTTTAATCCATTAGTACCATATCTGTGATGAAATTGAATAGAAACGGGATAGTGGGCACCCCTGACCGACACCACTTGGTTGTCTCCGCTTCATATGACAACTTTCTGTAAGCTCTTACTTAGCTCCATGCGTTCGAGTAGAGTGGCTTGATCAGTGCGATGTATTTGCTCGGCAATCAATTTACGGCCAAACATCGCTATAGTACCTCTCTGTCTACAGAATCCAATGTCGCTCTCAGGTCAACAAATATGACGACCGTTGGATGCCGGCAAGCATGCTTATATTCCAGGACCCATCGAAGGGTGAAGATATGATCAAAACAAACTCTTCCTGTTTCAAAATCTTCCTGGTTCTCTCGAGTTCGTTCTTCCCTAGTACCGCTTAGTCTATCCAAGATTATTGAGCCTAGAACTCGAGATACTATATTGATCAAGTTAATACCCCTGTGACTACCACAAGAAGACTTGTTTTACTTCTTGTAAACCAGAATAATCAATGACTTACACCAACCCAATGGGACCATCTCTGACTCCTAGACATTGTCTGTTACCTCAGCTAACCCGGACAGTAAATTGTCTTCACCGTCCTTAAACATCTCTGGAGTCATTTCATCAGATTAAAGACAGCTTTTTCTAACCTCAGTTACGGACGAAGGGCTAGAGTTTATATATTGCATTCAGGGAAATGTTGGATGCTCGGTAAGTTGAGCGTGCCTGCAGGTGGTCAGTTAAATTGTTCGTCAGAGGGTATCTTCATCACTTCTTCTGTCTTCTCAATATCCACTACACTCTTATCTGCATTACCTCCTATTGGTTTTCATCTATAAACCTTCGAGTTTTTGTAATACATCAGATAGGAAACACGGTGAACTGTGAACTTTCTCAACGAATGATGTTAACGGGAAGTGGTAGGTTTTATGCAAAACAGTATGAACTTTTTATAAAGGGGAAATTTGATTCGCTGATTTGGTCATTCAGTTCTCACCTGACAAGTTGCCATGAATTCGATTAGCGTTCAACCAACATCACACCTGGGCAACTGGGTAGTATCATCAGCCGACAAGCACACACACACACACACACACACACGGGAGATTAAGGTGAGTCTTAGCCTGGTATATGAAACAGCTGTTCCGAATAATGGAATTCCAAACAATATACAACAATAAAAACCCGTATGTCTGATCCTAAACTTAAAGTAGGGTTCTATCCCAGTTTTGCACTGATTGCAACATATTGCTGTCTGTCTATTTTCGACATAGGACTTTGCACCAATGTGCGGCAGTTCAAGTCACCACACTCCCTCCATGTAGCACACAAAGCAAAAGAAGAAGGTAGAAGAAATGCATAATAGAGATAGTAAACAGAGGTGTGAGATGAGACAAGGGAATAGTAATAACGAAGAACAATATAGTTTCACTGGAAATCATAAGTCACAGGGAGTGGATGCATCTGTGCCAACCATTGACAACTACGATTTTGAGCCATATCACCAATTGTTCCCAGCCATTGGTTTTTATCGTCTTGAGGACCCCAACCAGCTAGTCAGGAAGTTACATCTTCCTACATGGCTGGCTTAAACTAACTGTTGTGGATTTCATTGGCTGGTGAAGCCGTGTTTTGGTTTGACCACCTCCACTAACTCTTTTGCAGTCTGACCCTATGTCAGCTAACATTGCCCGTCACTCGAGGAAGGCGACGACTAGGCATACGTAACACATGTCCTAACCATCTCAGTCGATGTACTTTCACAGCATCGTCGGTTGATTTCCCCTCCTTACCTAGTACTCGACCTATGCCTAACCTCAATATTGCTCACCTTATTATACCACCACTTAACACAGGAGATAGAACGCAGGCACCTATGATCGAAGACAGCTAATTTTTTGATATCTTCCTCTCTCAATGGCCAGGTCTCACAGCCAGCGATAAAGGAGGACAGAGCGGACTGGTGAGCAGTACACCCGCCCTTTAGTCGATAGCCGGATATCACGTATACGCCAGAGACAGCATAAACTGGCATATGCGAAACCAACCAGTTGGCACTGGCTGATGGTACTTCCCAAATAAATGAAGCGGTCAACGTGCTCTACCACTTCACTCCCTATTTCTATTAGTGTAGTCCAGTCCTGTAACATCATCTTACATTTGGCGGGAGCAAATCGCATGCCAAACATTCGTAGATTGCAATACATTTCTAAAACATAAAGATATACACACTTGAAAAGAGGAAAATATTAGAGCTTGGAGGTAGAGGGTGGGGAGGCTTGACTTACCCTCATTTCTCTGGAAATCCTCCGTACAGGATTTGATTTGACGCTTTTACTAACAGTCATTATAGGAGGATTCATTGTTGTAGAATTATGAGTAATCCGGGAAAGCATTGTACGTGTAATTCTACGCCCTTCATTGATAGGAGTACTTGCTACTTCCGTTGTCTGATCTATCACCGTTGACATTGTGGGAAGTACTTTGTCTTCAGGGATTACAATCGGAGTAGAAGCAACAGGTTGTCTTCTTTCATCACCGGCTAACTGATATTCAATTAACAGAAAGAAAAAAAGTAAATCATAACAAATGCAGAAAAAAGGGTTAAGTTTGAGATATTTTTAACATTAATAATAATTTCAATAATTAGTGTAAATAGTAGTGGGAAGTACGACTTACTCCTAGTGTCCTCACCGCTCCTCCCCCACCTCCTCCCTATATGGTTTTTGAGAATTACAATTGCTTCATTTTCTAATTCCATTGTGAATTTAAATCAAGGATGGCAATTACTAAACTCCAGTAAGTAAGATACAATTTAAATCGGACTCATCATGACATGAAGACAGATGTAAAACTATCTGAAGACCTTTTCGAATGTCTGAGACCAACTGAGATCAATTATCACCCCCATCCCCACCGACTCTTCAATCTATCAAAGGTACACAAAACTTGATCTGCCACAGTTTGACCAATTTTAGATATGTTTATACGTGTTTGACCACGGATTGATATATCAGTTAGAGAACCACTGAAAACCAGCAGGGAGTACTGGACAGCTGTTTCACCAGCAGGAATCATCGGTCCGTACGCACCCACGCCGCGGGGCTCGAATCCAAGACCTTCCGGTTACAAGGTAGGGACCCGGTTGAGAGACCATCCCATAAATTCTAACTTCTACTAATTTGTGATTGAGCGCGACCACTAACGAATGTTATCCGTGGGACCTACAATGAATGATATACGAGCTTGCCTTGTAACCGGAAAGTCCTGGGTTCTAACCCCCGTGGTGTGGGTGCGTACTGCCGATGATTACCAAACTAGGATGAAACAGCAGCTGCCGAGTACTCCTTGCTGGTTTTCAGTGGTTTTCTAACTGATGATATCAATCAGTGGTCAAACTCGTATAAACAAACTAAACTCTTGAAAATTTTAGATATATATTGGTGTCACCAGTGGCTAAATGGTTGTCTGAAATGTTAGGAGCTTGTGAGACAACAAACTGTGTAAGTACCCTCTGAGAGATTCGTTTAAATTTGTTGAATGTATAAAATATTTGGAATGTAAATGCCAAAAGTGTGTTATCACTGCACATAGAATCTCTATTTATCAACGTGCCACTGGCAAAAACAATTAGTTTCTCCTGTTCAAATTATATGGAGGATATAAATCTGAGCAGTGGAATACCATATCTTTCATATCTGAAAGAGTTGTTATTCAGATGCACATTTAATGTACACTTAACCTTCAACGACAATATCTACAGAGAGGAAGGTGGAATTGTCAGAGGGCTCTCCGCTTACAACCCACTTTTGGCAGACTATTTTGTTGATAGTTTGAAAAATAGGATTCTTAAAATCAACAAACGACAAATTGCTGCTGTACGGAAGGTATACAAAAGAGGATAATTTCTTAGTTACAGGATTTCATCATGAGCTGACATCGGTTAGAGTATGATTGGAAAGCCAGTTGGAAGAACTGGACAGCCAGCTTTTTCGTCAGCCCAGTTTGGGACTCCTCAGCAGTACGCACCCACAAGACTTTCTGGTTACAAGGCGAGCTAGCTCGTAGACCATTAAGCAACTGGGGCCCGATCCACTAACCAACCCATGAATTTCAACTTCTGCCAATTCACGATATAACGCGACCGCTAGCCAATGTCTTCGGCGAGTGTTTGCCCTCACATCCAACCCGCTGCACTCTACTACTGGTCACGGAAATTGTGTCAATCTGAGAAGGATGTCGGTGGCACCTATGGAGCTCCGTGCCAGCGAACCGACAACGGTGACCGTCTCCTACAGTTCTGCTCTGATAATCATTTGTTTCTTGTAAGCACTAACTTTAAACACAAGGAGAGACACTGTTTGACTTGGAGACCCCCTTCATCAAACCAACGCTGGACACAAATAGACCACATAGCAATAAGCTATCGTTGGCGTGGGTCGGTAGGAGATTGTCGCTCCTTCTGGAACACGTGCGTAGATACCGACCATGCACTGGTCCGCGCTCGGGTGTGCTTACGACTGAACGGACGTAGGAAACAGCTGGCGGTAAAACCATCACGTCCCCAGCTCGATCAGGAAACTAAATCCGTATTTCAGGAAGAACTAGCTAAACACATATCTGTGTTCGACAGCTGTGCTCACCCTGAAGAAGCTTGGAAAAATATCCAGGCAGCCATAGATACAGCTGTAAAAGCTGTGAATAAGGTAAACCCAAAGGTGAGTAAAAACCACTGGATCTCCACCGCCTCATCCGAACTGATAGATGCTAGAAGACTTATTCCGGCGAGCTCCGAATTCAATGAGGAGCGAAAGCTGCACAAGAGGAAACTTACGAAAAGTCTCCGCAAGGACCGTGAACAGTGGTGGGCGACAAAAGCCAAAGAGATGGAGAAAGCTTGAGGATAGGCAACACCAGGCAACTCTTTGGACTCATCAGGGAAACGGGTGGGAGAAGACAAATCATTAGTGAGACAATCTCGGAAAAAAATGGCACTATAATTAGCTCACAGGATAGACGACTGGATCGTTGGAAAGAGCATTATGAGGAGCAGTTTAATTTGCCCACAGCCACGCTCAACCTTCCGAGCATCCAACACCTCCCTGAATGGGATATAGACACAGGTCCTCCGTCACTAACTGAGGTTACTAAAGCTGTCACCAATCTGAAACTAGGCAAAGCAGCGGGACCTGATGGAATGACGCCAGAGGTATTTAAGTACGGTGGAGACAGCTTACTGTCCGGATTAACTGAGGTACTAGGCAGCGTCTGGGAATCAGAAGAAGTCCCATCGGGTTGGTGTAAGTCACTGATTATCCCCATATACAAGAAGGGAGACAAGTCTTCCTGTGATAATCACAGAGGGATTAGCTTGACTAATATAGTATCTAAAGTCTTAGGCTCAATAATCATGCGTAGACTGAGTGGTGCTCGGGAAGCACAAACACGAGAGAGCCAGGCAGGCTTTAGACCAGGAAGAGGGTGTATTGATCATATCTTCACCCTCCGACAGATTCTAGAACATAGGCATTCCTACCGGCGTCCAACAGTTTTTTTTTTTTTTTTTTTTTTTTTTTCATTCGACTCTGTCGATCGGGAAGTTCTCTGGAGATGCTTGGCTGTAAAGGGAATTCCAAGAAAATATATTGCACTGATTAAGGCACTCTATTCGTACTCATACAGCCAGGTGAGGGCTTACGGCGAGCTGTCATCTGAACTGATGACGACCAGTGGTGTCCGTCAAGGATGCCCATTATCTCCTTTTCTATTCAACTTCATCATAGATGTGTTAATGGACTTAACCCTAGGTGACTTCAGCGACTCAGGAATTGACTTGCTACCGGGGAATAATCTCGTTGACTTGGAATATGCAGACGATATAGTCCTTCTAGGCGAAGACGCTGACGAAATGCAGAGTCTTCTAAACACCTTGAGCCGCAATCTACGAATGTTTGGCATGCGATTCGCTCCCGCCAAATGCAAGATGATGTTACAGGACTGGACTACATCGACGCCTAGTTTAAAAATAGGAAGTGAAGTGGTAGAGCACGTTGACCGCTTCACTTATTTGGGAAGTACCATCAGCCCCAACGGGCTGATCTCTGACGAAATCTCAGCACGAATACAAGGGGCTCGTTTCGCATTTGTTAGTTTACGCCGACTCTGGCGTAGACGAGATGTTCGACTATCGACCAAAGGGCGGGTGTACTGCTCATCAGTCCGCTCCGTCCTCCTTTATGGTTGTGAGACCTGGCCACTGAGAGTGGAAGACATGAAAAGACTAGCTGTCTTTGATCATAGGTGCCTGCGTTCTATTTCCCGTGTAAAGTGGCATAATAAGGTGAGCAACATGGAGGTTAGGCGTAGAGTTCTAGGTAAACAGGGGAAATCAATCGACGAAGTCGTGAAGCTACAAAGACTGAGATGGTTAGGACATGTGTTACGTATGCCAAGCCATCGCCTCCCTCGACGAGCAATGTTAGCGGATATAGGGTCAGGCTGGAAAAAAGCTAGCGGCGGTCAAACAAAAACTTGGCATCAGTCAATGAAATCCACAACAGTTGGTCTAAGCCACGTAGGAAGGTGTAGACTTCCAGGCTGGGGTCCTCGGGACGGTAAAAATCTATGGTTGGAAACAATTGGTGACATGGCTCAAAATCGTTCTCAGTGGCGCAGATGCATCCACTCCCTGTGACTTATGATCTTCAATGAAACTGTTTTGTATTTCTTTATTACTCCTTTGTCTCACACCTCTGCTCACTGTTTCTATTATGCTTTTCTTGTACTTTCTTCTCTTGCTTCGCGTGCTACACGGAATGTGGCGACTTGAACTTCCGCACATTTGTGCAAAGTTCTATGTCGAAAACAGACAGACAGACTACTGGTCACGACTTCCCAATGGAGCCCTGGGTTTGAACCCTGGTGGATACGTGCTGTTGAAGAGTCCTAAACTGGGCTGACGAAAAAGCTGGCTGTCCAGTACTTCCAGTTGGTTTTCCAATGGTTCTCTAACCAATGTCCACTCATGATGAAATCCTGTAACCAATCAATCAAATCCCTACAAACCAATAGATACATGAAGATGATGATTCCGATTTAAACTGTATCTTAAAAGAAGTTAACAGTTACCACCCTTCAATTAAATTTATAATGGAATTAGGAAATGAATTAGAGTTTCCATTTCTGAACGTCGATTTGACACAAGAAGAGATGGTTAAGCTCTGAAAAGATCTATGCATAAAATTACAACTGTGACACAGTAGTAGTGATGTCATTATATTAAGTTGACCAATACTGCCTTGAAAATTATCTAATCTGTCAGAGAGGAAGTATATATCCCAAGCATGAAATGCTTATCTCTTGCTTTGTGACGTAATCACAGCCTGTGTTGATCAAATATTTATTATTTAACACCTTTACAATCAACTGGAATTGTCTCTTTAAAATAAGATAACACGAGTAGGGAACTGTATTATTATAATGTTATTTGCTTTAGTTCCTAGAGGAGCATAGATAGGGCTTCACAGCCGCACGTCTCCACTGCTCCCGGTTCTCCGCCACACGTTTTCACCTGGCTCCATGTATGCCCACATGCTCCTCTCATCACCTCCTCCTCACAGTGACCACCAAATCGCCACTTCCCATTCGGTCGGGTTTTACTCTACTAATGGCCTGGCGTGTGATCCACTTACTCGGTGGTTTTCTCAGAGTGTGGCCAATTCACCTCCATTTCTTCCCGCATATTTCTTGCACAATTGGTTCCTGATGGATTGGTTCGTTGGTTCATTGCCAGAGATCTCTATCTGCTACTGATGTTTTCTGGCCGGTTATCTGATCTTGAATAGTCTCGAGTGAAGATAGCTGTTGACAGAGGTGTGTAGTTTGCTCGAAGTGCTTTTCATGACGCGCCAAGTCTCTGATCCGTATAGTGAGTACCATTGAATTCACATTGGAGGTGAAAATCCGGATCCTATTTTTCATGTTGAGTAGTGTTGATCTCCAAACAGACTTGAGAGTGATAAAAGTTTGTCTTACCCTCCCTATCATCGCTTTGATATCCTCATTAGTTCTGCCTGTATTTGAAATAATGCTTGCCAGGTAGGTAGGTGGGTAGGTGAACGAGATTGCTTCTTTCAGATATCTCTTATGTATCCTGATTGTTATCTGTTGTTGTTGCTGTTGGCCAGGAATCTTCATCGCTTCTGTTTTCTCCATGTTCAACTGGAGGGAACTGTAGGACTGATAATTGGTCATCACAACCACACTAACGATGACGCAGGTTGGACTAGTCTTACAGGAATAGTATGCCAAATAAATTCAGACTAATTTACCAAGGTATGCATCAAAAGAATGCATTTTTGTCAGTACAGTATCTATCACCTGAATATTATCCATCAATGACACCTTTACATGGTAGTATATCAACTCGTGTAACACTGAAGTTGACCATTTACAATAATGGACAACGCGCTACTTATCATCAATTCACGCAGAAACATTCCATAAGCTCATAAACAGCGGTATGAATGAGTTCGAGGGAAGTACCCTATTATGCTTAGCCATATGCTTTTTTTAGATACTCTTTCCACAATTATACCACTTCTACATCTATGAAGTTGATTCCGCCTTTGGATAGGGAAATATGCTAATTGTTTGATGTCAATAGGTACGATTTCCGTTTTTGAGCCTGTCGACGACAGGCAGAGAGAGAGGCATGGTGATTAATACACCCTCATCTGAAGCCTAACCTCCGCCTGCTTTCCTGAAGTGTGCACACGCATACAGAAATGTCATAGACGGAGAGACTATCCAGGCCTACAAATATCTTCCAGTGGTCACCCAATTGAATATCTTTTTTAAAGGTGTCAAATTGGTTATAACAAAGTGTTACTGATTCCCCCCCCCACACTAAGGAATAGACACAAAAGTCAAACTTAACTGCAACAACAAAGAAAAACAGAAAGAACCTATTACTATTATTCAAAATACAGGATATATATAGAGTTTACAAGTCCTCGGAAATTCAAGTCGAAAATAAAAAATCAATATCTCATCAGTTGTATGAGCTTGGAAATCCTCCCAAAATTAAAAAATAAAAAATTGTCCAATCAATCAGGTTATCATGTCAGTGCATACATACATCAATTATGACTTCACAGCTAACAACGACAAGTTGTCCATCGTCCTAACACACTTGAAGTGAAGACAGTGTAATAGTGAGGGGTGGGGGCTCAACCTCTAACCAACGTATCAAGCGCTTGAACCCCAGCTTCACCTACCGAGAGGTTAGGTGCAGTCGCGTAGTAGTATCACTAGCCCTAACACACTATAAGTGGTATGGTTCAGTGTCACCTACAAAGATATGCAAGTGGTTGTCCAGTAACGATTCGCTTTTAGTTTGTAATCTGAGAAATTATTACACTGGAAGATAGACAGACAGTGGAGTAAGATCAATACCAAGTGATTTTAGCCATCCTCTTCCCCCCACCCACCCCCACACACACATACACACACACTGGCATAGTAGAAATGCTGGAAATTCATAGCCTGGGGCTATAGACGAAAGATTTCCAACTATTTCAGTTAATTAAACAACCGTTATTACCTATGATCATTCTGATGACGATGATTAGCCCTCGACAAAACAAAATGAACCAAAACGACTTCCAAAGAGCACAAAGAAATAAAAATACATGTTTTAAAAATCTCTTGAGATAATCTACCACCGCCCAGTTTAAAGCAAGTCGGTCCCTATAAATGATTTGGTACAGCCGAGGATGAGTAGACAACTCCAGTTCTCTTCTCGAAATGTTCTCATACGGTCATACGCGTTCATAGACTCCTCTAGGTAAGTCTTATTCACTGCTTTCACAAAAGTAAGAGAATCTGAACGTCTGGCAACCACAACGGGACTCTTAGATGTACAGGCCTACTGAGGGCAGTTGGAAAGTCCCTGGGAAGCTCCACAATCCAAACAGATCGAATGGTGCATGGACCTGTTTACATCACCGGGAACAATGAGGACTTGACTTCTGATGCTGTTCCACAGGGCGTTGTGAATCAGACTTTAAGTTATCGACTCGGAGGAGCTGGCCCCTTGAAATAACCATCTGCTTTAGTCTGGGCATCCGGGAAGTATTCCAGCTCTCGCACAAACTACGACATTTTGTGTGGCGCATTTCCTGGCGCCCACAATGTGCCAAGCTTGCTTTATTGATAATTTTTTTTTAAATCAAAGCAAGTAGGAAGAAGCCATTTTCCGACGCGTTACTATGCAAGTTTCATATCTACACAGACACACCCAGATTTTTATTGAAGACCAGAACAGAATTCACTTGCGCGTTAAATTATTGATCGTAAGACATTTTGTTCAGGCTGACTCATGTCAGCGCTAATCACTTGGAATTCCATGCAGTTGGCAATGAGCCGAACCTATTGCGTGTGTGTATGTGTGTGTGTCAGGGTTAGTGTGATACTACCTGGCTGTCCACAATGCGGTAGGTGCAGTTGGGTTTGAAGCCTGACTAACAAAAACAATGCATTATAACTTTTCATATTTATTCAGCAAGAACAAGCATTTACCAGGGGGCGATCACTTACACAAAAGATTTTCATGAAAATCGATGCGCTTGTTACAAAACCATAGCTTATCATCATCATCGCAGCATAAAGAGATGTTCATAAATTATTTTACACTGCTTTTATTAGAATTAGAATTTAGCTGCTGGATGGTGACTAGCAGTGGAATCCAGGATAACGCGCATTTCGTCCTATTTGGGACTCGTCTGCCAGCTGGATGTACCTGCATTCCCCAGTGAATGACGATGTTCCCACCACCGAGGTTCGAACCCAGTGCCCACAGAGTTTCAAACGCCAAAGTGTTATCCACTAGACGACCACATGGGCCACAAGAGCCACCACCTCTTGTGCAACAGGTCATATTAATTATTTAATTGAAAGTTTAGATTTTCCCGTCGATTGATGATTGGACCGAAGTGCTTACTCGGTTCAGGTTGACATGTCTGTCGGCTTCTTGTGCAGATGCTTCGACAATGTCTGGGCATGTAATTTGCATTTAACTGGTGGATGGTGACTAGCAGTGGAAGAATCCAGGATGTCCAGATATCGTCAAAGCATCTGCGCACAAGAAGCCGACAGACATGTCAACCTGAGATCGAGTAAGCACTTCGGTCCAATCATCAATCGACGGGAAAATCTAAACTTTCAATTAAATAACTCTAGAATGTGTTTTAGTCAAACGGATGGCTCAAATCATTCTAAAAAAACACTCGTCCCCAACCATTATTTCTGGTGTAAACATTGATGAGAGAAATTATAGTTGTTGTGACATTAACAATAGTGCATTAAATGCCCAAAACATTGGATCTTTATTATTCTTTGAAACCCTAAATATAAATATATGGAAGAGATGACTCTTTGAACAACAAAGGGATTAATGAATTGTGCGTTAACTTTTGTTTGAAAATTCTGATTAACACTTTTGTACTTACTCGACGTGGTCTCTTCCCGGTTAGTGTTTTAACAGTGTCTTCCCATTCCATTCGACCGCGTTTCTTTGCTTCGCATACTAACTGGTCAACTATCTGAAAAATAAATAAAAATATACAACACATACTGTGTGAATTTCTCCCGAAAGAAATCCGAAACGATAATCCAAACTATAGATTTAACCACACGTAGAGTGACGCGTAAAGTCCAAAATACAGGATATTCTGCAATACGGTACTTTATTACATAAAAATAGATATATAATATACAAACCTCAAAATGTGAGGTGTCTGTGGCTGAATGCCGTCAAATGCACAACCAATGTGCAGTCAATAAGTAAAAACAGCAATGCTGTGTCAAGGTCGATCCACGCGTCGGTTCAAACTGCCCGCGAATGCCAAGCAAAGAATAAACAAATATGAACAAACAACTTTCAATAGTAAAGCATACACTATAGGGTAAATGCAGCAAATAATGTTTAAGGAGAAGAAAAATAAGAACTATACATTAATAGAATGATAATACAAGTAATTTAACTGCAGTTGTAAGCAAATGTCATTGTTATAAATTAACATATAAAATCATACTACTTACTAATGGCAAGTAGTATAATGTTGAACAAAGGAAAGATTGAAAATGAACAGGTAGGAAAGGAATTAACATACTGATAAATGCTACTTTTAAAGTTCAGTTAACATAATTGACAACAGTGTTATATATTGTTACTTGACTGGTTCCACAACAGAGGAGACTTTGCACGGATGTGCAGCACTTTCAGATGCCATACTCTCTCCATGCAGCACACAAGGCAAAAGAAGAGAGTTAAAGAGAGATTCGAAAGAGAGAGAAAGATAATAAACAGAAATATGAGACAAAAAGAACAGTAATATGGCAGAACAAGAGAATTTTATTGGATATTATACATCACAAGAAGTGAATGCATCTGCGCCAGTCATTGACAACGACGATTTTGAGCCATACCATCAATCGTCTTCACCCTTGTTCACTGGTTTTTACCATCTCAAGAACTCCTCCAAGTAGGAAGTCAGTCTACAACTCCCTAAGTAGCTGCCCGGCTGCTTTTAAACGAACTATTTTTTTTTTAATTTCATTGACTGATGAAGCCATGTTTTTAGTTTGACGACCACCAATGGCTCTTTTCCAACCTGGTCCATCCTATGTCAGCTGATATTGCCCATTGTCGAGGAAGGTTATGGGCTAGGCATACGCAACACATGCCCTAACCCCATCTCAACGAATGTAACTTCACAACCTCGTCGATTGAGGTCCCCTCCAACTCACCTAGCACTCACTGGATACCTAACCTCAATATTGCTCACCCTATTATACCACCACCTAACACGGGAGATAAAACGCAGACACTTATGATCAAAGACAGCTAACTGGCTTTTTCATATCTTCCAATTTCAATGGCCAGGTCTCACAGCCAGCCAGCCAGCCATAAAGGAGGGCGAAGCGGACTGCTGAGCAGTACACACGTCCTTTGGTCGACAGCCAGTCAGTCAGCCTACCGGATATCACGTCTACGTTAGAGATGGAGTGAGTTGGCGTCTAGCGAATGAGCCGAAATTTCGTCAGTGTTCAACCCTCTGTGGCTGATGCAACTCCCCCCCCCAAATAAGTGAAGTGGTCGACACGCTGCATCAACCACTTCACTGCTTATCTTCAAGCTAGAAGTCATTATAGTCCAGTACTGTAACATAATCTTACTTTTAACAGCATGAACGAATTGTATACCAAACATTCAGAGGTTCCTGCTGTTCAAGGTGTTCAGAAAACTCTGCCGCATTTTGTCAGCATTTCCAACCAGAAGGATTATATCATCCGCATATTCTAAGTCAACCAGATTATTCCCTGACGGTAACAAGTCAATCCCTGAGTAGGTGAAGTCAACAGTTAGGCTTAATTCCTTAAGTACATCTATGATGAAATTAAGCAAGAATGAGGAAAATAGGCATCCTTAAAGAAAAAAGAAGAGTAGTATAGAACACTAGGAGGGTCTAATAGATATAAGATATTATAAAGACCGAATCTATCTGTACCAATAAGAACAATTTTCATCGATAGCACGCACAGTCATCAAACATTCATTCTTAGCGTTTCGACACAGTTTACACCTTTGTCTCTCCATATATACCTAGCTCAAAGCAAAAATCCTTTATGTTTTAGAAAATGAATACATTATAAATGCATACATCGTCAATATTACACTAAAAATTAAATCTTCAAAAGAATGGATACTGAATAAAGGGTAATCTTTTCGATAAATTCATCATCAGGCTCTACAGTTATATATACAACATTATAGTGAATGAATGAATGAATTAGTGTTATGAACAACATTAATGTTCCTGTTTAAATAACATCGAATCAATAATATTGATAGATTACACCTCAATAGAATCAACATAACAATACACACTGAATGTCAGAAAAATTAGGAAAGATAGTATTACAAATTCATGAATTTTTAGTCTCTACTGAAGGCCAGCCAGGGCAGTAGTAGGGGCTGGCTGGACTTGCTTCTTTTGAACACAGAGCACTAGTTGTTTGAGGCGAATTGCTGAATTCAATGAAGTATATTCGGCTATGAAATTCACATGCGAAGAGGAATCCCAAGACAGACAGAATTGCCTTCCTGGATGTCTTACTTACAAGAAAACCAAATGGTAGCATAAAAAGAAATTTGCATAGAAAAAGTACTTGGACAGGACAATATGCACATTTTCCCAGCTTCGTTCCTATCAAGTACAAAACAAATTTAGTGAAGACCCTCAGCCACACAGTTAGAGCTATATGTTCAGAAGAAGTAATTGAAGATGAATTAAGCATTGTATATGATACTTTGATCGAAAATGGCTCATACGACAAATTTATCAAGAAATACGTAACAACGAAAGCTGAAAAGGACTACTCACTGTCTGTAAACAAGAAGCGTCTTCATATACGACTACAATTCAAGGGCGATATACCAAGTGAGATAATTACAAAGAAATTAAAGAACTTTTAATGCTGGCAAACTACACGTATTATTCTCTACACGACTGATGGTGCTACCTCGACTGAAAGATGAAGTACCTAGACTAGCCACTTCAAATTGTATCTACCAATTAAACTGCGCTTGTGGAGCGAGTTATATTGGCCGTTGCTCTAGGAGCTTGATTTTTCGTGCTTGCTCGAGAACATATCCCAATATGGCTAAGTACAGGTGTAATGAAAACCATTAACAGTTCGATATTGGACCATCTGGTGCAAACTTGCCACAAAGTCAGCGTGGAAGAATAATTCTCTATAATCTACCGGGTGCCTAATAAATTGCCGAAATCACCGAAGCACCACATGCTCCAAACAGTAGAGGTTATTGCAATTCGCCTTAAGCAACCAGTGGTCTGTGTTCAAAATAAGCAAGTCCAGCCAGCCCCTACTACTGCCCTGGCTGGCCTTCAGTAGAGACTAAAAATTCATGAATTTGTAATACTATCTTTCCTAATTTTTCTGACATTCAGTGTGTATTGTTATGTTGATTCTATTGAGGTGTAATCTATCAATATTATTGATTCGATGTTATTTAAACAGGAACATTAATGTTGTTCATAACACTAATTCATTCACTACTATGAATGGATATATAGCTGTAGAGCCTGATGAAGAAGGCGTTATCGAAAAGAGTACTCTTTGTTCAGTATCCATTCTTTTGAAAACAATAATTCACTATCCCTCACGATAAGTCAGTGATAATAAAAAATATCTAGATTCTGGGATTTTGTAGAGATTTTGATGCAGAACTGCAAAAGGAACACACGGCATTCAAGAAGAGTAATTCATGTGCGGATCAAATTGTAACACTAAGCATCATTATCATCATGATCGAAAAGAGTGTTGAGTAGCAGTCGAATCTCTATCTACCTACCTCAACTCTACTGAGAGAGAAGTAATCTATAAGCTATTTCAACACTATGGAGTGCCTCAAATCTTCTCTATAATCCCATTCAACAGCTATACAACAATGCTATATGTCAAATGATCCACCCAGGAAAACTGAGAGTATTTGAAATGAAAAATGGAATAAGACAAGGCCACCACCTACTCTCACGCATGACAATCTTAAAATTGTGGATGGACTTGATTATGCGTCAGACTGTGGGATGCGAAAAGACAGGAGTACGTTGAACCAATAAAAAGACTCTAGAAGATCACACACACACACACACGAAGATATACAGGCGAAAAACAACACAATAGCTGAAGACGCAACGAAGACAGCACTTCAGGTCAACATAGAGAAGACGGAGGTGATGAAGATAACCAAACACCAACAACAGGCTGCATCAATCACTGTCGTAGAGAGAATTTTGAAAGAGGCTACTTCCTGCCTTCACTTATCTAGGAAGCGCCGTTTCAACTATAGGCGGAAGGGATGAAGATGGCGACACCAGCTACAATCGGAAACACAAAATAATCGAGGAAAGAATACTCATTTCGATAAATTCCTTTTCTGGCTCTACAATTATATCTGTATGTTTATATGCGATTCGCTCCCGCCAAATGCAAGATGATGTTACAGGACTGGACTACATCGACGCCTAGTTTCAAAATAGGAAGTGAAGTGGTAGAGCACGTTAACCGCTTCACTTATTTGGGAAGTATCATCAGCAACATTGAGGTTAGACGTCGAGTGCTAGCTAAAGAGGGGAAATCAATCGACGAAGTCGTGAAGTTACAAAGACTGAGATGGTTAGGACATGTGTTACGTATGCCAAGCCATCGCCTCCCTCGACGAGCAATGTTAGCGGATATAGGGTCAGACTGGAAAAAAGCTAGCGGCGGTCAAACAAAAACTTGGCACCAGTCAATGAAATCCACAACAGTTGGTCTAAGCCACGTAGGAAGGTGTAAACTTCCTGACTGGTTGGGGTCCTCGGGACGGTAAAAATCAATGGTTGGAAACAATTGGTGACATGACTCAAAATCGTTCTCAGTGGCTAGCGCAGATGCATCTACTCCGTGTGACTTATGATCTCCAATGAAACTGTTTTGTTCTTCTTTATTACTTCCTTTGTCTCACACCTCTGCTCACTGTCTCTATTATGCTCTTCTTGTACTTTCTTTTCTTGCTTCGCGTGCTACACGGAGTGTGGCGACTTGAACTGCCGCACATTCGTGCAAAGTTCTATGTCGAAAACAGACAGACTGACAGTATGTTTATATACACAGAATATTCTAGATTAGTAGTTAATAACAATAAGTGTTTTTTTAAATAATATCGACTTGTAAAGTATGATCTATGGTACATGGATGATACTTTTTCGATCATGAAAAACGAGAGGGAAGCAAAGAACATCCTGGATAAATTTAATGAGGTACATCCTGCAATAAATTTTACCATCGAGACAGAAAAAGACTCTAGTGTTTCATTTTTAGACGTCTTTATGACCAGAAAAGAGGATGGTACAATAAGAAGTGTTTATAGAAAACCTGCATCAACGGACCACTAGACACATTTTCTCAGTTTTGTGCCCTTGAAATACAAACGCAATTCGATAAAGTGCCTGGTTCACAGAGCAAGAGCGATTTGCTCGGACGAATGTCTTGATGAAGAACTGAATAATATTAAACGGTTGCTGAGTGAGAATGGTTATCCAGAGAAGTCCATCTAAAACCAAAGCAGCCCAAGTTACCAACAGTTCCAAAAAAGGCCTTATTGTTACAGATGTAGTTCTTTGGGGACAACACCAGCGAGATACTAACACAGCGCCTTAGAAAGGCGGTAAAACGAGCATTCCCTGCTGCTGAATTACGTTGTATCTTTAAAACCACTCCTCTTCTGCGTTCGAGAATAAAAGACAAACTGCTTAATTCCGCCTCATCCATGTGTATCTACCAATTTAACCGATCCTGTGGAGCCAGTTACGTAGGCCGTACAATTAGGTGTGTTTCTCGTCGAATTTCCGAACATCACCCTGCGTGGTTAAGCAGAGGGTAAACAAAATCTATTCGCAGTGCTATTCTGTCTCATCTTGTGGAGACAGAACAAAAGATTGACGTTAACCATGCTTTCGGGGTCATTTACCGCATACCTACGAGCCTCAAGTTTGCCTTAAGAGTTCGACTACTGAATATTGCTAAGGCTGTGGGGATCCATATTAACAAGCCTAATTTATCCATCCAAACGAAGTTAGTTCAAACATTATCATTACTTTGGCCATTTAGGTTTGGATAATCCAGAATTTTTGTGGAATTCCACTAAATTTAGTTGATATTCTACTCGCTACTATGTCTTTATTACTATTATAATCTAAACATCTTTAATGAACTGTAATTCCATCGTGATCATACTTTACAAATCGATATTATTTTAAAAAAACACTCATATTGTTATTAACTGAGAATCTAGAATATTCTGTGTATATAAACATACAGATATCTAATTGTAGAGCCAGAAGAGGAATTTATCGAAAAGAATATTCTTTGCTCGATTATTTTGTGTTTTATAAATGTCTGAATAAAAATTTTCGCTATATAGAATTGGAAAGGCAAGAAAAGGCTTCATCACTCTGAAATCAGTTTGAAAATCTTTTGCACACAGCATAAAGAACCAAATTAGGATTCTGTTCAACACAAATGTTGAATCGGTTCCTCTATAGGAGTTTGACACTTGGTGCATCACGAAATCCACTGCCAATAGGTTGCAGACTTTTATCAACAGCTGCCTTCCCCGGCTCTACATTGGAGATCAGATGGTCAGCCGGCCAGAAAGAATTGACAAAAAGAAACCATAGAAACGAGCCAACTAACAACAAGCACACCAAAGAAAATGGAAATGGACCAGACACATACTGAGGAGACCGTCGGGTCATTTTTCGCGCGCCAGGCAGAGACTCAAGTAGAACCCGAATGGAAAATGAAGGTTTCGGTGTCGTATTGAGGGTTACATGGAGGAGGTCATGTAAGGAAGAGATGTGAAAACATGTGGGTAATCGTGGAGACAGCAGAAGAGAACTGAAGAGAACAGGGCGAAATAGAACCGGTTTGTAAGACTTATGTTCCACTGGGGACCCAAGGGAATAACGAAAAATAAACCGTAGGGATTTGAGTTACTTTCAATGTAGATTTTGTCACAAACCAATATATAAAGTAGAGAACATTAGAAACAGAGAAGTCAGGGCCATAGATATTAGTTGAAGGTAGCTCACTACATCATTACAAAGTGATAGCATTCAGTGGCTGAAACGTCATCGAGCTTGGTCTTATAACCTGAGAAGGTCTCTGCTTCGAACTCTAGTGAGGTAGGGGGTGTACACTGGCGAATACTTTCAAACTAGAATGAAACAGCTGTCTAGTGTGCTTCCCAGTTTTTTTAAATGATCTCTCTATCTGATGTTGGCATGTCACTAACGAAATCTACACTGAAATCATTACAGACATTTATGTCAACATGTAAGGCAGTTAGTTAGTAGCAGTCACCATGCGGGAGATCGAAACGATATGCGAATACACTTCAATTAACCAAAAGTACTAGGTCAGTCAGGTGTAGGAGGAAAAGTTACAGGATAAACAATATCCCCATATCAGCATAAGGATACC
This sequence comes from Trichobilharzia regenti, assembly GCA_944472135.2. NCBI lineage: Eukaryota > Metazoa > Platyhelminthes > Trematoda > Strigeidida > Schistosomatidae > Trichobilharzia > Trichobilharzia regenti. The sequence goes on along the minus strand of OX235266.1, from coordinate 20,184,114 downwards.
TAAATGTCAAATGCAAACATTAGCTGTCTTTGATCATAGGTGCCTGCGCTTTATCTCCCATGTGAAGTGGTGGTATCACAGGGTGAGCAATATTGAGGTTAGGCTTCAGTCGAGTGCAATGTGAGGAGGGGAAGTCAATCGACGAGGCTGTGAAGTCACACCGACGGAGATGGTTAGGACATGTGTTATGCATACCTGCTTAGCCATCGCCTTCCTAAACAATGGGCAATGTTAGCTGACATAGGGTCAGGCTGGAAAAGAGCTAGCGGCGGTCAAAGCAAAACATGGCCTCACCAGTCAATGAAATCCACAACAGTTAGTTGAAGTCAACCATGTAGGAAGATGTAGACTTTCTAACTGCTTGGGGTCCTCGAGACGGTAGAAACCAATGGTTGGAAACAATTGGTGACATGGCTCAAACTCATCGTTCTCAATGGCGTACATGCATCTACTCCGTGTGACTTATGATTTCCAATGAAACTATATTGTTCTTCCTTATTACTATTCCTTTGTCTCACACCTCTGTTTACTGTCTCTATTATGCGTCGGTGGTATAGCGGTTAGGACGCTAGCCGACCATGCCACTAGCTTGAAGCTCTATGTTCCACTGGGGAACGTCAAGGAAAACAAATTGTGCATTTCTTCTACTTTCTTCTCTTCCTTTGTGTGCTACATGGAATGTGGCGACTTGAACTGCCGCACATCGGTGCAAAGTTCTATGTCGAAAACAGACAGACAGACAGAAATGCCAAAAGTATATATTGTCCACAGTTGACGCTAACTAAAGATTAGAAGACTAAACAAAAGTTCCAAGTGATAACAATTTATCTAACAAATCTGACTGTAGTTCCAAAGTTATTGAAGTAAGGTGAAGTGCTTCAATATAGAACAACTTTACATAGTAGTACGGTAGTTTAAGTTTCCACACACTACACATAGAATTCAAAGGTAAAAAAAGGGAAAGAGGCACTCAAAAGAACTACAATAAACAAAAACGTACGGAAGGAAGAATAGTAACACAGAAAGACATGTAGGTTTATTGGATATGATGAGACATTACAAAGACTGGATGCACCTGTGGGCATTAAGACCGATTTGCGAGCATATCAACAGTTTCCAGACATTGGTTATTAATAAATCCAGAGAACCCCATCAACCAGACAGACATTCTACATCTCCTTGTGCGGTTGGCTCAAACTGACTGTCAAAGACACAGTGAATTGATTCTAAGTTTTGGTTTTTGACCAAACCCCTATTTCTTTTCCAAAACCCAATTCTATGTTAGCTAGCACACTGGTCGAAGAGAATAAGGGTAGCTCGGTGTGCGCAACAAGTATGAGTCAATGCTGTTCACATCATGGAAGCTGATTTCTTCTTGGAGTACCCAAAACAGGAGGGGCATTCATGTTACATAAATGACCGCAATGCCCAGGAGACAATTGATTAAGGTCTCTTAGAGACGGCCTTTTTGAAGTGGTTTTCTTATCTCCAAAAGGTGATTAGGGATGTAGAATTTCCAGAAACCACCTTCACTAACCCTCCAACACCTACAGGCAGCATAGCTGGCATGCTGGTCATCCGAGGTTATATCCCTATTTTCCAGCCATACGACTTCGTCCACAGGCCCCCAACATAGTTTCGACAACTCATACAATGACAACTGCTTTTAGTTCAAACGCTATACAAACAATCTTTCTGACATCTTAGGACCTGCAGAAACATTAGTTTCAACTAGTAGAGCACGCTGAGTCATTACGATGTGTAAACCCCACATTCATACCATGGTAGCAGCTATCGATCGGAAAATAAACAGCAGTAGTCTCCGACCATAACTATATTACAAGTACACAAGAACCTTATTTAGCATACATAACAAGACTTACTGCTTTTTCTTTTAATATAACTTACGTTTTTTCCATCACCATTTTCATACTGTTGTATGCCCTGAAAGTAAGGTTTATTGAGTATTTCGGTTGGTAGTTTGGCAATAAAGCTTAATGCAGCATTTCTAAGTTGGACCACCGCTTTTTCCATATCAGCTTGGCATGATTTCATATATAAAATCTCTCGATTTTCAGCTTCTTTTAATAACTCAGTTATTCTTTTCTTTGTCCATCCAGGATTTATTTCCTCCACGATAAGATTAAATTCATTTGACATTGTGTAATGAAGATAGGTTATCTGAAATTTTTTCAATAGAGAATTACCTTGTTACAAATCTAAAGGCATAGAGTATACTTTGGGATAAAAATGCGAGACAATGAATATTAATACCCCTCTGGCAGATAACTATCCTACAACACTGAACGTGTTAACACTATAGGAAGAATCGAAAAATTGTATGAAAATCTGCTGAGAGAATCAGTGCTGAGAATTACAAATATATACATTTTTAGTTAACTTATCAAGATGGATTTCAATTTTCCCAACCCGCAAAAAAATTCCAATATTTAATAATAATGATACGTATCAAACAATGTATACACTTTCATAAAGTCATATGAAGGATATCAACTACAGAAGAATTCGTATAACAACTGAGGTTCATTAAAAAAATCATATAAAAGTCACAAGTAACGAAATATTTTACGATAATACTGTCCACAGTCAAATAATCAATCAATACTACAAAGAGTAAACGTAAATCAAGACACTTAGTTTTATTATTTAAAATAACGATAGAAGTATAGTTGTTTTAACAAATGCCAGTCACCATCCACAAACTAAATTCTAATTAAATGACCAGACATCGTCGAAGCATCTGCACAAGAAGCCGATAGACATTTCAACCTGAGATCGAGCACTTCTGTTCAATCAATCGACGGGGAAATCTCAAATTCAATTAAACCTATGATGGAGTCTCAAAACTATGAATGTCGTCACTCCATGAATACTATCCTTTCCTACTATGTTAGAATCGGCAGTCAAAGATAAAGATATTCCGTGCTATATTAACATTGAGAGACATTTAACTTTCTTCTACGAGATTAGTGAAAACGATGATAATACATGCAAGTGAAAAGTAACAAGTTGGCAGAAGAAGCATCAAAGATAAGACTTCAAGTGAGCATAGACAAAACAGAGGTGTGGAAGATTCCTAGCCAACACTAACAGCTCCAACAACAACAGAGAACAATCAGCACAAATGGGAGGAACCTGAAAGAAACAACCTCCTTCACCTACTTTACCTGGGAGCATCGTTTCAACTACAAGCGGGCGGATATGACGAAAATATCAAAGCCAGAATCGGAAAAGTAAGACAAGGTTTCATTACTCTTGAGTCTGTGTGGAGGTCAACACTCAGCATCAAAAATAAGATCCGGATCTTCAACTCCAATGTGAAGTTAGTGCTACTATACGATTCGGAGACTTGGCGCCGCGTCATAAAGAGCATCTCAAGCAAACTTCAACCTTCATTAACAGCTAGGTGTCTTCGCTCAATACTACTCAAGATCAGATGGCCAGAAAAGATGAGCAACAGGGACCTCTGGGAGCGAACCAACCAGGAACCGATTGTGCAACAAATAGGCAGGAAGAAATGGAGGTGGACTGGCTGACCATTCTCTGAGGACACCATCAAGTGACATCACATGACAGGCCCTAGAGTGGGACACGAACGGGAAGCGGCGAGTCAGTCGTCCAAGGGTGACTTGGAGGTCATGTGAAGAGGAAATGAAGGCTTGTGGGCAGACATGGAGCGGGGTGAAAAAACTGGCAGAAAACCGAACGCAATGGAGACGCGCAGCTGAAGCCCTATGTTCCTCTAGGAATTAAAGCATAAAATAATATAATAATATAGTTGTCTTAACAAAAGCTAAACAACCTATGATGGGGTCTCAAAACTCCGATTGTTGTCACTGCATGAATACTATCCTTTCCTACTAAGTGAGAATTGGTGGTCAACGATAAAAGATATTCCGTGTTATATCACAACTGAGAGACATTCAACTTTCTACGAGATTAGTGAAAACGATGGTAATGCATGAGTCCAAGAAAACCTGGGCATTAAATGCCTCTAACTTGACTAAGTGAGTTACATTACTAAAACAGTAAGTTTTCAGGCTAAACTGAAGTATAGCGACCTTAGCAAACTACCTATTAAAAGGTCTTAAACAAGCAGTCAAATTAAAAAACGGTGCAAACGTGGATTAAATGCACGGACTACATTAAAAGTATCATCCTCATCTCATATTTCAATACTCCGTTTGATAAAGTCACCCAGCTGACTATCCTAGACAATTTGTTTGGGTCGCTACACTTTAGACAGCCTACATAGCTCTACCACTCCCAGATTACACTACATAGCGCATTACTTCTGGGGTTGTGAATCTTACTAAAGTATACAAGAAGCTGATGCCTTCTATGTATCTATTTGTGGAACAAACCGTTTTGCGGGTACCCCCATGTTAGAAGGCAGTTTAACTACAAGCGCGAAAGCAAACTTTGCTAGTGGTCACTCTATCCTTCTAAATCGCTTATGGGCATGGTCACCAAAACCAGGGGTATGCGAACGCAACTACCTTTGACAAATCAAAGGATTTGGGTGAGGCAATATGAAAAGTGACAATGAATTTGGACAGAATTTTTTCCGGGTGAAGCACTCCATTGGTTCACAAAACCAAGGTGGTTACTCATTTGCCGAGCCTCTGACTTCAGATGTGATCCGCAAAGTAGTAAAACGACCACGCGACCTGCACTCTGATTTTGCTAGCAACCCGACAATGCTTACATTCTTCAGTGTCTCTTAAATCCTGGAAACTATAAACGACATAGGCTTGGTGAACCCTATACATCCACCCAAGAAGGGATGAGCACCAGACATTAGCTTTTATATTTCAATTTTACAAAAATAAGTTCTCCTAGTCATGTGAGGGCGAAGAAAACGATCTGCTTAGCAGGCGAAATAAACGCGATACGCTGGAGAACACTTTAGAGGTAAATACTTAAACATCACGAACACTAACATACTGTTCAACAAATAATTTCCATTTTAGACTAGGAAAGTAAACAATCAATGGCACAAAACAATTTTATCAGCACTACTATGAACAAAACTTTGGAACGAAAACATACCACAGGAAGAAAAGACTAACAAAGAGCTGGGCGCCCTAAGCGCCAAAAAATTGACTTCAAATATGCCGCCACTGGCAGTATAGGGAAACAACAGTTTCAACAAACAACATAAAACTAAGGTTTCCGATGGAGGACGAAAGGCTTCATTCAAATGGTAATTCCGCTATAGTGAGGGTCCACTTTTTATATTCCCTTCCGTGATGAGATAGTTGAGAGTTCAAACGGCACTTCTGCCTGGTGTCATTTTCAAATACTACTGCCTCAGTGGGAGTTACTGGGCATAAAGCCTTTGGTTTGGTTGGTGTAATAATAGTCTAGGAGACCATTTAGTTAGGCTGCTTGCGCAGATTCGTGATCGCCTTCAGTTGGTTTCAACTAGAAGTGACGCTCACGAATAATCTGTAGCTATCAACCTCGCTAGACCTGAGCCCTAGCCCCACTACCTGCTGACCCAAAGGTAAATTGGATAGAGAGCTTCACCGGAGAGAGTTAAGTCATGCGACACTACGTATCACTGTCGAGCAGAGTCTAGAATGGCAGCCAAATTTGTACCTAAATTTTATCGAGTTTGGAAAGGCTTCCTACAGTGTTGGCTGTGAAGCTATCTGGCAGCTGCTGCAGACCTGGTCTAACAACTATGTGATAATCACATATGTCATGTAACTCACAACAAATAACCACACTAAAGCGTTTGAAGTGAAGACAAGGATCTGATGAGAATGCTTACTTTCGTGAACGACCTTCCTGCTTATCGTGGACTGAAGAGATTGTGAGGACATACAACGGAAAGATATAAGGACCCTTGGAAATATCTCGCAAACTCAAAGATAAACGGTGGATTTACGGATGAGTCTGGGACGACAGGACTTCAAATAATAAAAATATAGGAGGGAAAGATGATGATGGTAACCTATCAGTAACAATAAGCACCAGCCACCATCTGTAGGAGTAATCTAAGAGGAGCCAAGATAGGAAAAGCGAAGAGGGCGTTCAGTGCTCCAAAATACGTGTGAGAATTTGGACCACTCAGCACAATCAGCAAAATCTCCAAGTTGTTCACTTTAGTTCATGTCTATGCGTGCTTCACAGATGTGGTGTCTGTCACTGAAACCATCCCCTCAGTCTACTGGAGACCTTCATTCAAACCTTCCCAATTTGTTGCCACAGTATGAAGAAAAAGGGGTTGGCCTACAAGAGTAAGCAACAAGACGGCCTGGCGGCATTGAGCCAACAGTCAAGGATGTATCTTTCGAGAAATATTCAGAAAGAATTATAGATGTAATTTAAATGTTACCACACGTCAAGTCTTCGAATAAAGTCCCAAAAATGATTGCAGGATTGATCATCTGACGGCGTATTGAGTAAGTCATGTGAAGAGAAGAATAAAGCTTGCTGGTATCCGTAGAGCTAGCTGAAAGTGATAGTAGGGAATAGAGTGTGATTTTGGGTACCTCCTTACCTTCGTATTCCACTAGAACGTTGGGAATGAATAATCATGCACGACCGTACCCTACAGAGAATAGGAACAGAATAAGTCGAATCAAATTCATAAAGAGCTATAAAATGTTAGGTTTAACGGAATGTAATGAGGATCAAGCAAAGACGTTATTAGAAAATAAGTGAGATGAGACATTGTGAAGTGGTATTCAAAGATCCGACAATGGAAGGCAAGTTAACTTATAAGATGCCCCATAAATCTGTGCAGAGCCTATGTGGTCGCATCTCAACAATAGGCTGAGCGAATGGTATATGTTTAAAGGCAGAAGCGTGATCTGTCTAGGCGTTCATTATTATCTTTTTCAAGATGAAGATCTAAGCCCTCGTATACATCAGAAAAATCTCAAGCCGTCATTCTGGTGATTGAAGACGAGTCGTTATTGTGACCCATTTACCTCAACTATACAATTTTTAGTCTTCTCCGAAAGACAGCGATTTAACTAGTATAGCTTCCAGTAAAGGGATCGATGTCTGTTTACTAAAAAACGAGGATAAGAAAAACAAACCACCCTAAACCTTATCCCAACTGAAAACCTAACCCTAATCGTAACCCTAACCATTATCCCTACTCTAACCCTGACTATGGCCCTGATCCGGTCATTAATCCTAACCCTAACCCCAATCATAACCCTAATTCTAACCGCATCTTTGATTCTAACCATAATCATGATCGTAACCCTTAAGAACCATTAACAGCACCTAAAAACAAGATCAGAATAGAATTTACACGTCGATTTGCGTATAGCGTTCATAGTGACACTGTAGTAATAGTAGGTCTAGTTGTTCAACGAACAGTATGCCTTTAAGGTCATTGGGCCGTTATATTTCATTTGGCTCAGTTTGCGACTAAGGGACATAATTGAGAAAATATGATGCATTGTATTGGATAGGAATTCAGGTAGCACTATAATTCAGGCAGGGCGCTGAATGACTTTTGAATTAGTGGTCAAACAACAAGAAACGTGAAAAGCGGTAATTGTGGTGTAATGTTAATTCATTTTGAGATTAAATTTCACCTGTATTACTCAAACAGAGAGTAAAAATGTACGAAAACGGCTATTGTAAGCGTCATTTTACATCCTGGCAGTTACATTGACAGTTAATGTCTATGCCGCTGATTTCTGAATCAAACGTTTTGAGCAATATTATCATAAATGATTCTCTGCTCAAATACACTTTGACAACAGTCACCCCAAAGTGCTCAACCAGATGTCTCCTTCACCATCCTTCATATTTCATAACTGTCGACAAAACGGAAGCCAACTTACATCCGCATTCCCATTATATATCTGAATTTACTTTTAAAACATACACAACGCTATCATCACTGACCGGCGGTTGGTGATTAAGGAGGACGTAAGGACGAGACAAGTAGCTTAGTAGGAAGTTTATCTTCCCTATGCTTTGTAAGATCCTCTTTCTCTATTGAATGACAAATTCCCCTATACGTATTTGGTTAGATTTCCCCCGCTTGACTTGCTCACCATCGGCGCTCTAGTGAAAATATAAATCTAAAGCCGACTACTGTCTTCAACCACTATGCGCGTTATCGGTCAGTAATTTCGCACTTCTTTTAACACTATAGAGAGCTGGTTAATTGGTAAGCACGAAACGTTCACAGTGGGACATTTATTTTAGTGTAGTCCACCGCGACTTGCATTTTCAGATCTTGTTTGGTTATGTCTAAGTTCCTGGCCGCGTATGGACCCAGAATTACGTATTGCTGTTTAAATTGGACACTAACTGTTGTGGTGAGTCATTGGTGGTTAATATCGCTAATAACGTTATCATGGCAAACTAACTGACGTTTTACAAAGCAACCTTATTACCTTGTGAATAAACTATCAGGCCAATCCCTAGACAGCCTGTCGACGGCCGTAATTTTGAGTGACCGCGAATGAGATAAACAAGCGATTTGCTCGCTTGTGATTGGCCAGTTTGTCATTCGAGTTGAGGTAATTTCAAACATCATTTTGCTGCTTGGTTAAGTTCTGAATTTCCAGGAGCGTTTTATCAAATTGGATAGATAACTGACAACACAAACTATTACAGCTCAGGAGAGAAATGATACACCAGTGTATTTATTTGCTGAATTCAAAGAATTCATGCCATATCAATATGTAAGGAATTCTGAGGAGTGTCAAGAATGCAAACAATGTTCTGAAGAGGTAATAACTTCACGCAACTTCAATTACCGCTTGACACTTATTTTAAGAGATCCTCAAATAAGTATAATATACACAGTGGTCTGGTTAATCATGATAAAAATGGTATGGTTGATGCAGCATATACGTATACTGTTGTATACGTAGGTAAACCTAGATAATCTGTGTTCTTGTCACGAAGATCGGAAAGCAAGTATCAGATGTCTCAGTAAGCAGTTTAATACATGTAAGCTATTTTTTTTATTTGACATAAGCTGGATCTTCACTCACTTTCAGAATTAATCTTGAATTCAGTTGGAATAAGCTGGTTGAGCACATCAGTATTGAGAGAATACAGTGAAAGTAAGTAAACACCTGCTTCTTAAGATTAAGTGATACATTTATTTGATATGATTGTATTACTAGTTGTCTATCTAAGTTAATGATGAATTCGTTGCGATAATAATACCTATTATTGTTTTTATAGTCACTATGAACATGAACGTTATTATAATTGCTGTCAAGACCTATTATTTGTCATAAAGTTGTTGTCATTTTTGCTAAAATATTTGTACAAGCTTTGGAAACTACTGCATAACTTGTTGTTAAATAATTTTATCATTTCATGATGCTTTGATGGACCTTCTAGATATCGACCAACGATAAATCGCGAAGTCCCTTAAGTTTAGTGAAAACTATTTGGTTACTTATACATATATATATTGTTTGTAAAGTTATCACTTGTAAATGCATATCAGGAAATTTTTTTGTTCAGGTCATACATGTAATACCCAAGTTAATTACTTTTCTTAAACCTTTTCAGACTTATGGAAAAACGTACGCGTACCGTGTACGCAGATGGAAATTACTGGAGGTAATAGAGGACTATTCATCTGAATTATCTGTACATTTGAAATCTGATTTTTGTTTAATAAACAATTTTTCAATGAATCTGTCTTCCTTCTGTTGTAATGCGATTGTGTTCCAGTAACATAAGTAACACGTGCTAAGTTAGGAGTTGAGGGTAAACTGTTAGGAGTAAATGCGGCGTCTGGAAAACTTTTGTTTACGTGATTATATGAGCAGATAGCAACGTATTGCGTCCCGTGGCTGAGAACCCTAGGCATTCTGTTTTTAATTATTACGATAACCGTAGTTGCACTGAGTTATACATCTAACAGCATAGGTATAGTCTCTCCTTATGGTACACTGCGGCATGCAGAAATCACAAGCAAACTATCTCAGGTAGATTTACTCTCACTTTGTGACTATGAATCGCGAATCAGTATATGTATTCTGCTAAGACGATAGATAACTCGAAACACTTTATAATCGCAATACCTCCTCTACAATTCAGACATATTTACTTTATTTGACTACAACATAATGTTTTACCAATAGGCTTCTCCGAATATCTGCTCCTACTTAGTATTCCAAAGATAGCCTCACATACTCTACACCCCACAAATTACGCAAGGGCTAATATTCGGTTTTATCAAGTAGAATAAACAAACGAATAACGAGGAATACATTTATTAATGAATTAACATGTAATACAAAATTGACAACAGTGCAGGCATCTTTTTCTTTATCACCCAAATCCATGAAATTCTCGAAAGTAGATATTATCTGAAAAAGAACATAAGAATTATACAGATGTAGACATTGTTACCAGTGTAAACACAATAATTAACCATTAAATATGCTTAAAATGACAAAATAATGAGTTGAACTGTATATAATTATGTTAGTCAACATTTTTCAATAATGCAAAGTTGATATTCCATCTGCCTGCTAACATCAAGTTTATGCCATCAAATAAGGAAATACTATGCATATATAATTTTTAAGTATTTCTGCAGATTTTCCTTAAAGAAATACATGTGGAGGAGCCTTGTCAGCATTTAGGCAAAGTACACAACAAAGTAAATGAAATAATTACCAAAACGAGCCGTCCCACTTCATCGTGTCCATGTGTAATCCATTAAACTGCAAAGAAAAATCACAAAAAGTCGTTATAACATAGGTCTTCAAGTATTTCAACGTTTTCTGAACGGAAACGTACGTTTTTTCAACAAACTGTAAACTGCCTGTAACCTACGTCCGGATAAGGACACCACCATATGCTCTTTCTGCTAAATAGGCCGCATTTCATCAACTTTTAGCAGGAATATAAGTAAAAAAGTGTGAAAACAACGAAAAATGACCTAACTCTGACGTTTTTCCAATAAATAACGCCAATATACATCGGCTAACCAAATGACCTACGTCCGTCTACAGGCTGCCCAATCCCTAGTAAGGCAAACATCAACTGTGATGCTCATTTTGGCTAAATGTCTTCAATGAAGATGCTTTGTATTATACTTTGAAAATCGATTCCGGCTGTGTAAAGTGTTATTATCGGTTTTATTCCAAACTCTTTTCTGATGTATATCTTATATAAATGAATAATTGTGAATATGCCTACTCTTCGCATATGTTATTTATCATTTCCATGATGCCTGTTAACTGGCATCCCTCACGTACAAAAGCTCGAAAATATATTATTATTATTGAAACATTCGATCGCTTATCTTCGTACGCGCGTTTTATTTACCCTTTTTCCGTGATTATATCTCATTTATTGATCATGGATTCTGACTCGAAAAACTTAATTTCTGCGGGACAGATACCCTAGTAACTCCGAAAACTAACATACCCGAACTCGATAGATGCGATTCTGAACTATGATTTTCCCATTTGGGGAACTAATTCGACCTATATGGCATAAAGTCTGTGGGCTCTTCGTATAGGGACGTCCATTCTCAATCATCTTATCCTATTAATAGAGAGGTGAAGGAGCTTATGCTTCAATCCCCTACAGAATAACTATGTACTGTACTTAAGAGCGAACCGATAAATCGCCTTTCCATATCTTAAAATCTATGCATACGACGTTTTTTCTGGGAAGACCATGGAGGACAGGTTCGCGTCACAGTTCCTGCGTCACTTGCAGCAACTAGTGGGAGAATGCACACATGGCGAGGATGTTGTAGAGCAAGGCTTGATGCAAGCCCTTTCGGAGTATGCGCCACATGCATAGATTCTCAGAGTGTTGATTCCTGTCTTGGGTAGTCAGAGAGAATTTCAGACAGAATGATGTAAAGGAGATGCCGCAACGAAATGCAAGTGAATTATGCGAGCAGATACGACGACCCAACAATCTCAGAGCTCGTGGCCAAAGTCAGACCGCTGATGCAAGTATTATCACAATTGCAGTTAGCAGAGTAGTCAGAGTAGTCTTTGGAATACACTACCACCTTCTTTACTCAACTCCAAAGTTTTTGGAGGTTGATCAGCTTCTACAGAAATCTAATTGTACACAACATATGCATACTCTCTCTGAAGCACCAAGGGAAAAGCTAAGACTTTCAGTTATCGAGAGAGGCAGCTGATCAATCGTACATCTTAAGGATGCAATGGCGAAGACTACAATATTAAGGTGTCTTCATAAGGATGCACCTCTTGCTCCAATGGTAGGTATATCAGATAAAGACTTAGGAGCAGACTTAAATCAACTTGTCGATACTATCTGAGAATCAGTTGAATTCTTTAATAAACGCCACAACCTTACGGAAACGGGGTGTTCTACCTTCGGCAGAGAGAAAATACCTAGATGTTAAACATTTTTGCCACAAAGTAGGAAGCAGACCGTTCATGACCTGTACAGATTGTGAACCCCTCACTTGCGTACTTAACGCGAAAGCTAACAAATGCCCATCGTGCCAGATTCGCCACCTCGATTTTTTGTCACAATTAACCAGCGATTTAGGTCACGTGAACAGGCGGAGAACAGACTGGCTGATGAGCTGTCATGATAAACGTGAACAGAGTACAGCAAACCAAAATAAACTCTAGAGCACTGTCGGAAAATCGAGGGAATGATGAGGAATTAGACCATCTACTCACTGCAAACAACGCTCTTCTCAAACTAAAGCAATCATCATCTCCTGTATATGCAAACCTAATACACTATGACACAACTAAAGATTCTCCTAGAAGCTTCGTGCCTAAAATTATGAGGAAATCTCTAAGCAACAACTTAAACTCTTTATCGCACCCTGGGTCGAAAGATTTCGTTAAAATATTATCTACAAAATGCATTCGACCGAAACTACAACGGGATGTGCAGAGGGCGAAAGGTAACAGATGCAGGATGTCTCCTCTGGGAACAATCTCTTAACCTGATGCTCACTTGTCTCGCGTTATTGTGGATTCAGCAGGTCACTTACCGTACTCCAAACGATTCACTTACCTGTTCACATGCACTGACAGATTCACCAGGCACCCTGCAGCCGTGCCAGTTGCTGACATTACACACAAAACAGTTGCAAAGGTGCCCCTACAACACTGAGTAGCTATTTCTGGCGAGCCTTTGACAGTAACCACCGAAAGGGGATCTCAACTCGAATCAGAGCTCTTAAAAATATGTCGGAGTCTCCAGGATCACAGAGAATCCACTGTGCAGCATATCATCCTCAAGCCAGTAGGGCAATAACACACTTTCATCGACAAGTGAAGGCCACACTGACACCTCACTCTGACCGTACTTCCGGATGGAATTTCTGCCGATGGCAATGCTTGGTAATGGAACATCACTTAAAGTTGATGCTCGGCGGTAGAAATGGTATTTGGAACCACGTTAAGATATCCTGGAGAGCTTATCAATCACAGTGCTGAAAAGGAAAAACTTGATCAGGCTACATATGTTGATATACTCCGATTACAAATGGATAACTTAAGACCAATTTCATCACGAGAACAGTCAAGAGCCGTATATATACTTAAGAACCTGAATTCCTGCTCACATGTGGGGCTGGGATGTGATAAATCACAAACACCCCTCAGCCCACCATACGAATGAGCTTTCAAAGTGGCTACAAGACATTCGAAGCATTTCGGGATTCAACACGGCAATACCACAGAAGTCACTTCTTTCAATTAACCAAGTAACATCGTTTTAATTATAGGTGACATGTACAAGGATTTCTGAGGATCCGTAAAGCGAAGCAGATGTTCGCTGCCCTGAAATATATGTGGAAACCTATCACCTTTAAAATGATAATAAATATCTAATGGCAAGCTGTCAGCTCTTCTTTCTTAGTTTAGACACTTTGTGCTGGCATCACGTAAAGCGTTTCCAACAGCCTGGTAAACAGCCTCATCGAAATCCACCTGCGCTCGTTAGGGAAGATCAGATAGCCAAATGAAGGGGATAAGCTACGGGGAGCTCTTGTTACCAACGAACCAACAAGGGATGTTTTGTCTGAAAAATGTGTCAAGGGTAATGAAGATGAGTTGGACATACGTTGAATACCATCACGCGACAGCCTTTCGAGTGGAACCCTAATAAAAAACTCTGGGTCGAACATCCGAGGGTGACATTGGGGAGACTATGTTTGGAGAAGGTGACAGCTTATGGGCGACAATGGAGCCTGATAAAAACGATTGCATGTAAGAAAGTGAAATGCGGGTGTCTTGCTGAAGCTGTATGTTTCACTTGAAAACTAAAGCAACAATGATAGTAATGGATGGAAAATATCTTCATTTCTTCCCTGTTGACAGATATTCCTACTAAAACCCCTGCTGTTACAAACAACAACTTATAAATTAAATCAACTTATTCATTAGGCCATTTCAACTTACTTTCACCACCAGAACAGATATAATGTCTGGTGTGTACTACGTAGATACGAATACATGTATATATATATATATAAATGTCATCCAACTCAGAATCTTTCAGTGCCCAGCTCTTACTAAGCTGGACCTCACGCTGTCCCTGGAAGACTTTGAGAAACACTTTCTATTAACCAACGCAAGAACCATAACACAGATTGGTGACTCGAGAATCCTTTATTCTTACGCCAATATGTAACCAACAATAAGGTTATTTGAACAAATTCATTAAGGGGAACAAATGTATGAAATAAGGTTATTATACACAAGGTTTCTGATAGTTTTCGATCTTCCACTGGACAGCGAACAATGAGACGATGACTGATGGATGGATGACTCCCGCGAAAAATATGGAGGAGTTGAGTTTGAGCAAACAACCATGAATTGATTGTTCAATCTTCAACTACATCGACATACGTTTTTTAGATACACCTTCCGGTAACGCATAAAGTTGAACGAAACAAGTAAAATATCACATTTATAAGGTTTGTTTTAAATTTTAATGTAAATATCCGAGTTTCTCCAAAGGTGAGTCCGTACCTGACCCGTATCGTATTCAAAACTATCATGTCATTTTCACCCTTCGTAGGAAGGCTGATCATGGCAGAAATTTCTCGATTTGGTCTTTAACGACAATACTTTCGAATTATCGGTTGATTCTATTCTACAGTAAATCGGGCCATTATAAAGACCATCTCATTCTTAACCACCGTTTCATTCTTCTCATCAACGCATTTGGAAAACCCACGACTCCATTTCCCGGGTAATGTGTATACACGGGTAGAAATTTAGCTCTGTCGTAGGAGGTAATTATATGTTAAATTATTTTATTTTAAATGTCACACCGAGATGCAGTATTAGCGACTGAATGACGTTTCGAGCGCAATTTATCTCTCACAACGATATTGTTTGAGCCATAAAGCTCCATGGTTTGCTTTAAATATATATTTCTCTTCCTCTTTTTGAGGCTGAGATTGTTGATGGTCACGGATAGTAAGATATGTACTTATACGGGATCTAATAACCACAACTTCCATGGTATCCACTCAGCGTAAACCAAAGGCAAAGTAAAACACCAAAATTGATCATCCAAATTATGAAGTATATTTCGGGACCGAATCGGAGTGTGATGTTTATTGCTTAACTAGCTACGGACCGTGAGCGAACAAGACGACGAAAGTAATGTGACGGCGTGCCAAATGGCGTGGATGCTTGACCATGAGTCTTTGGCTAAACAGGTCTACTCAAACAGTGAAGGTCAGCATCCGACGTTCAGTGATAAATGCTGTGGCCAATAGTTCTGGGGGATCACCTACCCCTACAGATCACTCTCCCTTAGTGAGGTTGTGGGGACCCTAAGACGGAGCCAGCCGGAAGCAAAAATCTAGTGGTGCTATCGTCAGCAAAACTTCCGATTAGCTTGATGGATTACCTACTGGTCGTCTACCTGTGCTAATAGGTTATATGTACATCGCTTCGCTGATGTCCATCCGTTGCACCCCAAACTTCGTTTACTTCTTGTCCAGTGCCTGTCACACCTGGAAATGAAAAAGAGAATGCCTAGAACCTTGTCGAGGAAAATTTACCAAAAATAACGTTTGAATAACCGTAGACATCTACCATACAGAAAGATAATGCGAAAAACAGAACATTGAAAATCAGTAAAATTTTTGGTGGGTGCATCATATACGGTTATGAAAATTGTGGTTTATGCCACGAGTTGCAGTAAAAAATTAACGCGTTTAACAAAAAATGTACCACAAGCGCATAAATTGGGTGGGTCGCACCATCTTATTTCGTGAGATAAGTGTGAATGTGTCCTAGGAATCTCACTGTTCGTCCACAACGCGGACAGAAGGCTCGGTTGCCTTGGCCGTGCTAGTGATTTCTTCGAGGACTAGTGGATATTCGGTTACCTGTGTATTATTGGGAATGCTTAGTTCGACGCTCATAGGATTGCCTTCTAAGTAGTCCGGTTTCATACGGTCGACGCTAACGGAGTCTTCGCAGCGTATTTTGTAGAAGACAAAGAATTTATCCATATGTTTAATGACTTTATATGGTCTGTCGCATAGGGGTTCCAGAGAGCAGCACAAAGAGTCACGACAAACAAATACATTTGAAGAAGTCATCAAATATGGATGAAGAAAGACGTCTATGGATCGTGGTCGGAGGGGGCAGGTTTAACTGAGCGCATTGCGTTTGTAAGGTTGCTGACGTATGGGGCGTGATCTACTGCTGATGGCAAGCTCGAGGAAGAAACAAACTTACCTGGTGGTCGTACCGTTTCGCCATAAACTAGCTTGGCAGCACTACAACCAGCATTAGTTTTCAAAGCTTTTGGTACCCATAGGAGAACTAACGATAGTGATTCACTTCAGTGTGCGGTTGATAACCCAGCCCTCAAATGTCGGTGCAGACGTCCTACCATACCATTTGCTTGAGGATGGGGGGCTGTTGTTCTAAAATGCATACAACCCATGAATTTAGTCGAGGCTAGGAATGAGCCGCTTTCGAATTGCCGCCCGCGATCAGTTGTTATGTAGGATGGGCGTCCGAAATTTGCAATCCACCGTTCCACTAGGATGCGGGGGACTGCCTCGGAAGAAATATCCCTGAGGGATACTGTTTCAGGCTACCGTGTGAAACGGTTAATGCAAGTTAGGAAATAAGCATATTCATGAGATTCTGGTAGGGGTTCAACCAAATCTATATAAACGCGTTCGGAACGAGAATCAAGGATAAGAAACGTGCCAAGAGGGCTTTTGGCGTGTCTTACTACCTTGCACTTTTGAAGATCTAAGCACGTATCAGCCCATTATTTACTTCCTTATTATTACCAAACCGACAAAACCGGTTAGTTATGAGCTTGATGGTAGTTCAGGTACCTGTATGGGTTAAGCCATACAACATACCGAAGACGTTACGCTTGTAGCTTTTGGTCTCAATAGGGAAATGAGTACTCGTTTAAATGTCACATAGAATAGTGTTACTTCCCATATCTAATGGTTAGTTTCAGAGTCGTTTTCGGCAACCCGTGTTGAGACCCGGTATCAACTTGATGGCCAGCCAGTTTCACAAGGTCTATGCCATCTATTTGGGTGGGAGAACAAATGCGCCACAAGACATCTGCCATAGTGTTGTTCATTGCGGATACGTGACGAATATCCAATGTAAACTGTGAAACGTAGTCTAGTTGTTGTGATTCCCTTAGTGAGTACTTACGTGAAGTTGAGTTCAGAGAGTACGTCAGAGGTTTATGGTCAGTGGAAATTATAAATTCACGACCCTCCGGTGAATATCGAAAATGACGTATAGCACAGTACATAGCCAGAAGTTCTCTGCCGAGTGTGTTGTACTTCGCTTCTGCTAATTGAAGGCGCCTCGAGTAAAAGGTGAGTGGCTGCCACTCTCTGTTGACTAGTTGTTGCAGAACTGCTGCGGTTTCAGTGTCTGATGCATCAACGGCACTCAGTGGTGCCGTTGGATCCTGATATATAAGATTTGTGACATCCGCATTATCTTTTTTAACCTGAATGAAAGTACATTGAACAGTCGCGTCAGGTTCGATGGATTTGTTATCACCTCGAAGAAGGTCTGTCAGTAGCTGAATCAGGGAAGCACAGTTGGGAATAAACCGTTAGTAATAACTTACTAAGACTTTTCACTGTCTGTGGCTCCGGAAAGTTTAGCATCGCCTCAACTTCACTAGTCAGTGGACATATGCCCATGCAGTTAATGGTGTGGCCCAGAATGTTTAGTGAGTGAACGCCTATCTGACATTTTGGATATCAGTGTTAACGCCATGTCGGCGTAAACTTTCGAATGCCAAGTCCAAGTTTCTAAGAAGGGCTTCCTTGTCTGAACTCGTAATATGGTAGTCGTCTATATATGAGTATACAAGGTCAAGACCACGAAATGCATCGTCGTTGAGGCGTTAGAATGTTGCTGTCATTTTTCGGTACCATATGAAGTGGGGATGCATATAAGCTACTCGGTGGACGAATGATGTCAAGGACGACCATATGGTAGAATTCATTTCTCGCTAGTCATAGTTAGTCAAGAGCATTGTCAATCACGTCTCATAAACCGTTAATGCCCAGCTCTCGCTACGCTCGGGCCCACGCTGTTCTTCGAAGATTTCTCAGAAACGCTTAGTTATAACGGACGCAAAACCAAAACACTGATCTGCCGCTTGAGATTTGTTTATTGTTACACCAACATATAAAAGGAATAAGCGAACTAAGGTTTCTGACGATGTTTCACTCTTCTTTCTGAACAGCGACCGATGAGACGATGACTGTCGTATTGATGCCTCCGCGAAAATTGGGGAAGTTGATTTTGAGCAAACAACCAAGAATTGATCGTTCAATCTTCAACTCCATTGACACTCCCCGGCAAAAAAGGGATCCAACCCTTTTTTCCTTCACGACCAATGCACGTTGACTTGGATGCCATTGCGAGAACCTGGGTCACACGGACAGAGCTGAAATGGAAAACAAACAGAAAAGCCAACACACCACAAGCATACCCACAGCACAATCTCACACATCAATGACGACCTGCGCCTCCAGACAGAGACCTCCTCTTGACATCTTGCAACACAATCGCCACTTGCTAGAATGACTCTTGCAGAATGCAAAGTGACCATGGCAGCACCTCACGATACTCTACGCACATCCTCTTATCTACTCATTACCAATTACCACTGAAATCGCTTGTCACTCATTCTGCCTCAGTTCTAGTAGCGGTGACGCATGCGAGCCTCAGTCGTTTACACTCTTTCTCCCCGGCGTGTCGGACCGCAGCTAACAATTATCTCCGTGTGCATTTCATTCTCAGCAATAGCCTCCCCGGCGTATACGACCCATCTGCTGTCCTTAACATCAATCAATTCATTCATGGATGTAGAAGACTCGAAACAACTTCAGAAGTAATCACGACGAAAATTTTAACAAAATTACGCAATAACAACAAGACACGAAAACAACAAGTAAACACAATGAATCCAAAAACACCAATTGATATGACACACCACACGTATATACAAACAGTACACACAAACTCGCATTCATGTCTTGGTGGAATTCCTTTGAAGAATTGCAGGACTTACACCAGTACGCCTACAACCCTTCACAGGTTGACGATTGTAAGTTGTGGAATGTCCAGACACAAACAAGATTAACCAACAATTACATCAATTGGAACTCACACAACTATTTAACACAAACATATGTACAATCAACACATCAAATGTTGTGGATTCTGACACGACAAACTACCCTTGAAGAACTGTAGGACTTACAGCAGTACGCCTACATTCCTTCTCAGGTTGATGATCCAAGTGGAAGTCGTCCGGACACAAACAGAATTACCAACAGCTAGATGACAGATGATATCAATTCAGTATATACAATATGAACATATGTACAAGATCATACACCAAGCACATTGGACTGCTCATTGATGCGCTACCCTTTGAAGAACTGTAGGACTTACACCAGTACGCCTACAACCCTTCTCAGGTTGACGCCCTAGGTTGGAAAATCGTCGCAGAGTTCATTTGCTAACTTCCTTCTATCAGCTATATCCTCAAATCTGAACGGCAACACGCCCATGTCATTGTATCGTAGAATATAGATGACCAACAAACACACGACATATCTCATCAACCAAGTATAGAAACAGAGTAATTTACACCAAAGATAATAACATTCAAATAGTAACTTGAAACTAGAAATGCCTTTATTCGTGCAAGTCAATTTAACAATAACTCTCTCCTTTACACTTGGCTTATCCACACTAAACTGACCATTGATATTCGTCCTTTCAAACGAACTGATACTACCATAGTCATTGCACAAGATACTTGAGTTGATGGGTGTCTGTTTCATTGTGGATGACAGCACCAACGATGACTGAGTGACACAAGGTGATGAACTTAGTGGTGGATCAGAAGCTGTTCTTGTTCGGCTCTCAGATAGTTGTCCAACTGCAAGATTACCACCACTGCTGTCTTTCACTACTAGTTCGGGTTTAGCACTATCATCTGATGATAGGTGGGCTACACGCTGATCAATTACACTGACTGTCTCACAAGTATGCACACCTTTTGGAACTGCATCTGCGTTCAATTCTACTTCACGTTGTAGTTGTACAGAACCTTTATTTAACTTAGCAGTAGTAGGCATATCCCTCATCTCATAATGATCAACCAAAGACAACTGTGAAGTATCATGATCATTATCACGAATATTCACTTTACCGTCAACTTCATCATTTTCAAACTCTTTAATAACAGAAGTAGACAATTTTGGTTCCTCCTCGCAAATCATAAAAGGTTTTATAACTTCACTCTGACTAGTAATACCTTGTAAACTTGTAGGGTCAGAACTGCACTCTGAAGCAGCAACTCTATTCTGTGACACTCTATTCAACAACGGCTTACCAGTTGCAACTACAGACTTCTTCACCGCACCGTTATCGTCACACAATTCGGAGTCAGGCCTGGAGTTTACATTTAGCTTATCACTGAACTTGCTCACCGGTTCACAGTTCACTTCTGTATGCACCTCTTGCACACGTGTAAAACAAACCGTGTTTGTCTTGCATCTTGTAACTTATCTGTTGAGGATGTACTACGAAACCTGTTACACTCACTAGGTCTATATGCATTACTAGACATCATGGAGCTTCTCGATATCCACCTCTCTGAGGCTTATTCGTCATCAATGATTGCGTTTTACCCTCAGACTGCTCTATTCTAGGGGTGAGATGTAATAGACTGGCGAACTTGCTCATAGATTGATTGACACTATCTTTTACCAGTTTCAGGATATCATCAAACTTTGGCTCGATACCCTCATCCTCCATACGGGAGCTAATCTTCACCCACTTCCTTTGCAGTCGAGTAGGTAGACGTCTTGCTATTACTTCTAGTATAAAACTCGAGTTGAGGTCACTCGTGCGATTCATCGAAATCATTCCATTCTTGTAAATTAGCAAATTATCTAAAAACTCAGTGAGTGCCTGGGAGTCATCCTGTAATTGACCACCATTACCCTTAACAGCCTCGAATAATTTCCCTGCAATCATCGAAGGTCTTCCAAACCTTTGACGTAATATGCTCATAGCCTCGTAGTAGCCCTCTTTTGGCTTCATAAACTTACAGCACTGTATAGCTCTTGCAGCATCTCCAGTGCAATATCTCATCAAATACATTAACTTCAATTCATCATTTAATAAAAAACCACTCAACATGATCTCAAACTCCTTTACAAATTGTAAATAATCAGCCGGGTTTCCATCAAAACACCGTGGTTCAAATTTAGGGAGTTTGATGTTCCTATTATCCCTGAACGGCGAAACAGTAACATCAACCATGTCATGCTTAACATCAGACACATCGTTACAATTAACAGACAAGTCACCATGACTTACTTTCCTGTTTGCATCCAAGACACTCTGTCCCTTCTTTGACCCAGGCATTGTTGAACTTGACCCAATTCCAAAAAGTTCCAGATATTGCTTGTTCAAAGAGGACTTGACCGGCACCAGGAAAAATGAACGGCGACTATCCAAACTTTCACCAACTGTTTGAATCCGCCAGATCTGTTTCTATCGTCAGAAACTGTCAATCACGTCTCATAAACCGTTAATGCCCAGCTCTCGCTACGCTCGGGCCCACGCTGTTCTTCGAAGATTTCTCAGAAACGCTTAGTTATAACGGACGCAAAAACCAAAACACTGATCTGCCGCTTGAGATTTGTTTATTGTTACACCAACATATAAAAGGAATAAGCGAACTAAGGTTTCTGACGATGTTTCACTCTTCTTTCTGAACAGCGACCGATGAGACGATGACTGTCGTATTGATGCCTCCGCGAAAATTGGGGAAGTTGGTTTTGAGCAAACAACCATGAATTGATCGTTCAATCTTCAACTCCATTGACAAGCATGTTGTCGTGCTTTACATTTCATGGATTGTCCTGAGGTTGTGATGTGATGCATAGGATGTTAGAACGTTAGAAAAGCAGTTAAGTTCTAGATACTTGTCAAGAATCAGCTGAAAATTTGGATCAACTATAGCATTCTCGTTGATCAGTGAAAATCTGTAACCTATGTAGGCAATGCCTTTAATGGACAGTCTAATGGTACGGTCTGTCAGTTGTTTTCAGCGGATATCTACCAGTGGATCGTGATGGTTAAGTAGCTCCATGCTGTCGATAGGCATTTTGGCGGCGTCAGGTAGGAAAATCCACTGATTGTGTTTGCGTAAAGCTAAATTCGGATAGAAGTGGTAATATTCCCTTCGGTTCCGAGTGGAACATGGGGCTTCAACAACACATCTCTACTTCGTTCTATTTTCTGCCATCCTCCTCAGTTGGGTCCGCAACTGGCCATAATCCCTCACCTCTTCCAACTCACCACACGACCTCCTCCATGTCACCCTCGAACCGACGACACACTCGTTGCCCCCACTTGGATTTCACTCTAGGGATGGCATGGCTGGTGCGCAATGTCATGTGACAGTCTCGTAAATGTGTGCCCGATCCATCTCCATTTTCTCCTACATGTTTGTTGAGAAACTGGCTGTCGTCTGTTGGTTTGCTCTCAGACAGAGTTTGCTGCTAACTCTTTCTGGCTCGCGATCCTCAGTGTGGAGCCAGCAAAGAAGGCAACTGTCGAAGCCTTTTCGAAGCCCTTTTCGTGACATGATGGCCAAGTTTCTGACCTGCATAGAAGGACCAACTTGACACTGGTGTTGAAAATCCTGAATCTTGTTTCTAATGCTGCTGATTGCAGCAGATTTCCGAACTGGTTTCAGGTTGATGAAGGTGTGTCTTGCCTTTACGATTTTGACCTGCTTTCATGTCTTTATACATTCTGCCTGTAGTTAGAACGATTCTTCCTATGTAAGTGAATGAAGTGACATCTGCCAAATCTCTCCCTTTGATGATGACCGAGGCTGGTTGTTGTTGCGGTTCTTTGGTGATTTTCATGACTTCCATCTTCTCTCTGTTCACTTGGAGTCCTGCCTTCTCTGCCAGCTTCTCCAGCAAGATTTTTGGTTTTTCGCCCTCCAATCCATGAGCTTGTGTGACATCAGACATATATTATCCATGCGCAAATTACAGATTTTCTAGAGTCTTCTCGTCGGTGGTCCAGCGTACTCCTGTTTCCTCGAACCCCGCAGTCTGACGTATAACGCAGTTGGCGACGACTAAGAATATCATCGGTGCTAATAGACAGCCAGCCTTGCCTTGCTCCTGTCATCACTTCGACCGCCTCACTGAGCTTCTCGCTGTGGATCACACGGCACATGGCATTGTCATGTAGCTCTTGAGTAAGGTTGATGAAGACTTGAGGTGCAGCATAGAATTGAAGTAGTTCCCAAATTAAGTCTCAGTCAATGCTGTCGGGGACCTTTCAAAGTTAACGAAGTTGAGGTAGAGGTTTGATTGCCATTCCATGCTTTGTTCGTTGATGATGCGTAGAGTTGCAATTTGATCAGCGCATTATCTGCCCTTCCTGAATCCAGCTTGTTCCGGTGGTCGGAGTTCTGTATCCAGTGCATCTTTTATTCTCTCCAGGATGGTGTAACTTAATGTTTTACTTGGCACAGGAGCATTATTCCAAGCCATTTCCTGAACAGACCCCAGCCAAGCCTTTTTGATAGTATGAAAAGTCAGCCGGCCTGCCTCCCAAACCTTTTGCATTAATGGTGTAAGCGCATCTATTGCAGTTTCTGGGGCTGGTTTCAATGTCTCGGGTCGAGGGAATGCCGTCTGGTCCTGCTGTCTTCCCGGTTGGCATTGAGTAGCCTGATCGCATTCAGAGGAGTGGTATCCACTGGCAGGCATTTCTGTGCATGTCTCTAGTGGTAGCATTTCTGGGTGAGTTGCAGGTGATGGTCGGTTCGAGAGTCCTTCACAGTGATTAGCCCACCTTTTTTTCTCTTCCTCGGTATTCAGGTTACCTTGAACATTTTTTATTGTTTTCATCGTCTGGGTGGATCTTTACCGGGATAGCGATAGACCTGGTTATCTGATGTAGTGTTCTGAGGTCCCTTTTACTTGCGGCGAGTCTGTTCTGCTTCAGTTTCTTTCCTAACAGCATACTTCACCTCTTTATTCAGTCCAGTATACACTGAACGCAACTGCCCCTTCCCTTGTCCATCTTTGGACTCAGTCAACTTCTCCTTCACCATCCTCCTCTGTTCTGTTGGCTTCCAGGTATCGATTGAGAGCCATTCTTTGTCTTATCTCTTCTTTCTCCTTAGAACAGTTGTACATGTTTCCTTGAACACTAGCTTCGTAGAGTTCCAATGTTCTTCCACGTAGGCTACCTCAGTGATACCATGGTGTGTCTCCGACTTTGATCCGATCTAATCTGTAGTGAAGGCATTCCTTGTGGTTTTGTCCTTCAGTTTCTGAGTATTGAAATGAATTATAGCGGCCTGTCTCCCGTTTCAACTTCACGTTGGAGGTTCCTTGAACTAGACGATGGTCTGAACCCACATCTGCTGCTCTTCTCGACAATGTGTCCAACAGACTAGCTGCGTCTCTACTTCCTTGAGCAGCACTGATAATAAGTTTGTTTGGTTTGTGGTGTGTCCATCAGGCGAAATCCATGTTGTTTTGTGTATTTCCCTGTGCCGGTACATGGTTCCTCCGTTCATCAAAGCACTGAAAGCGCAGAAGTCTGCAAATAATCTTCCGTTCTCATTCATTTCTGCGAACGAGAGCCTGTCGACCTATGATGAGTTCGCTTTCTGTATTATTTGTTCCCAGTTTGACTTGCATTCATATGGCCCACATGGGGTTTCGATGTCATCATTCGCGAGGTTGTCCATTACTATTTGTAGTTGCCTGTAAAATCCTCCTTCTTTCCTTGTTCCACATTGTTTGTAGTGCTATTCATATCGTTGGATAATTGTTACCTTCCTCCCTGCCCTTTTAGTTGAATCTTGTTGTCACGATCCTGGATGAAATAAGTTCTGATTGCAGTAGGTCTTTGTCTGCCAGTGTTGGCATCATTATAGCCACTTACTGCCTCAGTGTGATCATAGTTTTCGTCGTGGTGACAGGACCGGGGCAGATTTCTGACTTACCAGTTGACAATTGTGATAGTCCCCATCTCGCAGATTTCAATGGCCGTTTCACTGAAGTTAGTCAGTGATGCGACCTGAAATATTAATCCACTTTAATTGCTGCCTTACTAGTTTTAATAGCAGTCAGATAATATATTTGTTAAGTTGTCGTGAATAATCTGGCAACCAGTAGACATTTTGTAATTCTGACCGTTTTGGCACGAATATCCCCGTGGTAGATTACTAATTCCTGCCCAAAGTTAACACAAAACAAGTTATGTCATCAAATAAGACCTATTGGTAGCTATTCAACTCAATCTTCTTATTGGACTGTGTTTCTTTTACGTGGTGTGAAACAATTCACTAGACGTCGTCACTCCAAATCCTAAAAAGGAAGGTAACAAAGGGGCGCTGCGCAGCGGAAACAAACGTTCCTGGCTGAGTTATAATTCACTGACCAACTCCAACGTTTATTCTTTCTTTTGCGTTCCGAATGGAACATATGGCATCAAGCTTGAGTCTTGACTAGCCTCACATTAAGCCTTCCTACATAACTGGGCTTACTGCTTGCCAAGAAGAGTTTAGGAATGCGTCGGCTATAAGCCGAAACATGACCACTTGCATAGTTGGTGCGATTCTTGCTATTGAACCACCGACGCAGTGCCTCTGCCGTATATATACAACCCTCAGCTTCATTTTTCCTGATATTTCTTTAGAACCTGTTGATACTGTGATCCTTCATATTGTAATGTTCCCCTTTATCAACAGTAAAAGTTTGCGTCAACAAAATTATTTCGGTAGTCAATGCATAAGGCTAACCAGCTTAACCCGTTATAACTGCATGTGTATACAAACGACAGCTGTAAAATAATGCTGAGGGTCAGACAGATGGTTAAAGTCGGCTACCCGTAGCGTTGACAATAAAGAATATAATTTCAGCCGAACATTCACGAGCAACTTGTCCATACATAGGGGGATTTTCCACACGGATGGCTAAATCTGTGAATGCAGAGAGATGTATATATATGTGAACCGACAGAAGACAAGGACCAGACAACAGATAATTTATTGAGAAAATCAACAGATATTTATACATTTTTATGTACATTATTATTCGTTATTGTTAGCAGAGAAGCGACGTACTCTGATTGGTTGTTTTCCTATATATATCTACGAATCGTATCCGCCTACACCAAGTATGCTGTGACTGATTGCTGAATACCTCAAGGTTAGACTTCGTTCTTGTTTATTTTCTCATGACCTCGATTTGGGAGGTGAGAAAACGACCAATCAGAAGACGCTATCTCTCTGATAAAAATAACGAATAATAATGTACATTAATATATATATATATCTTGGTTTTCTGAATAAACGATTTGTTTGTTACCTGTCCCTTGTTTTCTGTCGTTATGCTACAACTTCGTTAATAGTACTTTTTCTAATGATTTTTTGTAAAACATTTTAGTAACATCTTTTTCTCAACTAACGCTTTATTTACTCTTTCCACCCGTTGTATAATTCATTTCGGACACTTGTCTTCATGCTCTTCAATAGTTCTCTGACTTAAATATTAATCCCCAGTCTAACCAGCATTAAAATAAGCTCATTCAAAAGACTATATATATATATATATATAAGAATTTATACATATATGTACAATGAAGTACACAACGGAAACTGAGAAGAAATAAATGTAAAAACAAAAGCGGAAACACATTTTGTTTCCACAGTGTATAGTACACACACCCCCTAGTGTGAGTACTACTCTACTGATCATTATCAGTGTAAAAAGTGTATAAGGCATAATAGAAAGAATTATAATAATAGAATAAAAATTGTATATGCAGCCCAGACAAAGACTGGGCTTTAAGGACGAATAACAGTAAAAGTTTGACACTGAACAAGAATAGGTAAATCCTCCCCACTTGGTGTGCTGTGTTCATTCGTGTCTATTTACTTATGTACAGATATGGGTAAATTCGATGCGCTGTTATGATGACCACTCTGATGAGATGGTCTTGTCTTATTATTATTATTATTATTATAGAACAACGATGGTGTTTCTAATGTTCTAACTGTTGTTGATGGCGATGTAGTACTCGTCATAGTCGACGTCTTTCTAAAAAACCTTTTTACAGGTGAACCAACCAGTCTAACGCATAAACTATACAGGATGAGTAAAACTCTTACTAAAGCATACTTTAGTATAGAGTAGAAATTGCCAAGAAGATAGACAATCCCTTTAAGGATAGAATATACTAGGCATTGAAAATCTTTACCAAAAAAGTATACAAATACTAAAATGAATATAGAATAAAGGAAAAAAGAATGCTGTCTAATCATATAATACAAATAGGATTGTTTGATAAACATGTACACGGAGTGCAATTGTCTCCTCGACTGCTTGTTCAAAGATGTCGAATGACAATACTGATTGCTGTAGGCCTTTTTTAATGGTTGATAGAATTCTGATGGATAGAATAGTAAAGGTTGTGGACGATATAGTAATGACCTGGGTGAGAAACACAGAGAGAGAGAAAAAAGTACAATTAGGCAAGTTCATCATTGTATTTCCGAACGCCATCCTGCAGCATGGTTAAGCAAAGCATAATACAAGATCTAGCTCTGTTTTAGTGCACCATCTTGTAGATAGATAGTGAGCATGAAGTTGACGTTAAATACAGCATTTATGCATCTATTTATCGCATTCCTACTAGTCCTTTTAGTATTTTTAATATATTTATGCGTTGGAGTTTCTGTAGCAATTTGGTTAAGTTTTTTTTGGGGGGGAGAGGGTTGCTAGCACCACGCCCAAACCCTCTTTCTTTATCCGAGCTTGGGACCGGCTAGAAAACAAGCGACGTTAAGAACCTAGAAGACCTGGATTTTGCGCGTGGGTGATTTATGTTTGATGTCACACAAAATCGAAGACTTACGGGCAGACGAAAACCGAAAAACTGGTCGAAGAAGCAGCTGGCGAAGACAGGACTCCAAGTGAACATAGACAAGATGGAGGTTATGAAAATAACCAACCAACAACAACAACAATAGCAGCAGCAACATCAAGCGCCAATCACCATCAACGGGAGGGATTTGAAAGAGGTTAGTTACTTCATCCACTTATCTAGGGAGGGAGCATTGTCTCAACAACAGGAGGAGGAACGGACGAAGATATCAAATCGAGCGAGAAACACATTTATCAACCTGAAACCAATCTGAAAATCTTCGTCACTCATCATCAACAACAAAATTCCGATCTTGAATACACACGTCAAGCCAGTTCTTCTATACGGATCAGAAACTTGGCGAGTCACAAAGAATATTTCCAACAGCCTACTGCAGACATTTATCAGCCAACGACTATCTTTGCTGGCTCTATACTGAAGACCAGATGGCCGAGCCGGAAAGAATCACCAACAAAAAACTATGGGAACAAACAAAACAAGAACCAATCGCCAACCAACAAATACGCAGGAGAAAGTGGAGATGGATTGGACACTCACTGAGGAGGCCGGGCCGCTGGGTGACATCGCGCCCGCGTCAGGTCATTGCTCGAGTGGAACCAGGCCGAAAGGGAAGCGGCGAGTGGGACTTCAGTGCAAGGGTGACGTGGAGGAGATCGTGTGAAGAGGAGTTGAAACGGTATGAACTAACATGCAGAAGACAGAAGCAAGTGGAGACTTGCAGTTGAAGCCCTATGTTCCACTAGGAACCCAAGGGAACAATAATAATAATAATTCCTACTAGTCTTAATTCTGCTTTACGATTTCGTCTTCTACATACTTCTACATCTGAAGCCATAGGAATCCCCACCTGAAGAAGAAGAAGAAGACAAACCTGTGTGTTCAGAAGAAACCATAAAAAGCGTACCGGGAGAGTTCATTGTACTGATCAAGGCACTCTACTCAGACAAATGCAGCCATTTTAGAGCTAGCGGTGAGTTGTTATCTGAAGTGATGAAAACCAATGGTGCTCATCAGAGATGGTCACTGTCTACATTTATCCTTAATTTTACTTTAGATTTACTAATGGAATAGACACCATGCGGCTTTAGTGATTTAGGGGTTGACTTGTTATCTGGGAAAAGTCTCGTCGACTTGGGGTACATGGATGACATTGTTCTCTTAAGTATAGAGACACTGACAAAATTCAGAGTTTTCTGAACATCTTAAGCAGAAATCTTCGATTGTTGTGCATGCGATTTGCCGCCGTCAAATACCAGATGATGTTACAGGACTGCAATACACCGACTCCTAGCCTTAAAAAGATAAGGACTGAAGTGGTTGAGTGTGTTAACCGCCTGCATAAGCAGCAAAGGGTCTGTTCGTGACAAAATCTTAACACGGATATACAAAAGGCAAATTTAGCATTTACCAACTCATGTCATCATCTCTGACACAGACGTGATATTCAGCTATCGATCAAAGGATGTGTGTATTGTATGCAGCACTTCTCTGTCCTCTATAGCTGCAAGAAATGACCTTTGAAACTGGTCTCTGACCTCAATTGATCAAGCTGTGAAGCTGAATCGACTTTAAATGGCTACTTCTTCCATCAACGAATAATGTTACCCAGTATAGAAGTGGGTTATTATTATTGTTTTCTTTATTTCCTAGAGGAACATAGAGCTTCAGCCACACGACTCCATCGCTTTCGGTTCTTTACCAGCGTTTTCACTTGACTTCATGTCTGCTCACATACTTTCATCTCCTCCTCCATGTCACATTCACAGTGACGACCGACTCGCCACATCCCATTTCGGTTTCACTCGAGCAATGGTCTGGCGTGTCATGTCAATCACTTGATGGTTTGTTTTCTCACAGTATGGCCACAATCCACCTCCATTTCTTCCTGCATATTTGTTGCATAATAGGTTCCTGATGGGTTGGTTCGTTGGTTCATTGCCAGAGATTCCCCCTCCCTGTTGCTGAAGTTTTCTGCCTGGCCATCTGATCTTGAGTAGTATTGAGCGAAGACAGCTGTTGATGGGAAGATCTATAGTTTGTTGGAAGTTTCTTTCATGACGTGGCGCTGAGTCTCTCATCCGTATAGTAAGTAGCACTGACTTCACACTAGAGTTGAAAATCCGGATATAATTTTTTATGCTGAGTGCTGTTTATCTTCACACACAGACTTGAGAGTAATAAAAGCCTGTCTTGCTCTCCCGATCCTGGCTTTGATAACTTCATCAGTTCCGTCCGCCTGTAGTTCAAACGATGCCTCCCAGGTAGGTATGTAGGTAGCTGAAGGAGGTTGTTTCTTTCAGGTTCCTCCCATTTATGCTTGTTGTCGCTGCTGTTGGTGTTGGCCAGGAATCTTTATCTCACATGTGTTTTCTCTATGTTTACCTCTGAAGGCCTATCTTTGATGCTTCTTCTATCGCCAACTTGTTGCTTTCCACTTGCATATCTTCCAGTTTGTCGGAAAGCAGACATATATCACATCAGCGAAGTCAAAATCCTCCAAGTGTTTTTTGTGTGGGTCCATTTTATGCCCTGTCTCCTCGCGTTACCAACTGTTCTCCATTACATATCTGCCTACTATAGTTCATTTGAACCAATTTCGTTTCTCTCTCTCTCTTTTATCTACCTTTGTGACAACCTGAACAGCTGTAATTCTGTGCAATAAAGGAAACTTATTATTCAGTCGGTTGGTTACTCGGAGACACATACCATGATGATATTCAAGGAACAACTGGACCTAAGTATGAATTCCGCGAAAAAACACGAACCAATATTCAATATAACTTATAAGCTTTTCATTGGGCACTACTACATAGTAACTAGTCTAGTTCCATCTTTTTGGTGCAGACTGAATTCTATCAGTCAAGGACTTAAGACACATTCCACTAGTTAATAACTAGTGTTCAATCAAAAGTGTCCAATACAGGATGTCCACTTTCCCCATTTCTGTTTAACTTCATCATAGATATGCTGATGGAAGTGTATCCTTAACTGAACGACTAACGACTTAGGAATCGACTTGTTACCAGGGAATAGTCTTATGGACTTAGAATATGCAGATGACATAGTCCTGTTAGGGGAGGATGCTGACAAAATCCAGCAGAGTCTTCTGAACACCTTGAGCAGCAATCTTCGTATGTTCGGCATGCGATTCGCCCCTACAAAATGTAAGATGCTGCTACAGGACTGGACCACGTCAACTCCTAACTTAGTGATAGGGAGTGAAGTGATAGCACATGTTGACCACTTCACCTATTTGGGAAGTTGTATCAGCATCAACGGACTGATTGGCGACGAAATCTTAGCACGAATCCGAAAAGCTCGAGCTGCTTTCGCTGACTTACACCATCTCTGGCGTAGGCGTGACATCCAGCCATCAACCAAGGGACGTGTGTACTGCTCACCAGTTCGCTCCGTCCTTCTCTATGGCTCTGAAACATGGCCAATACGAGTTGAAGACATGAAAAGGTTGACTGTTTTTGGTTATAGATGTCTACGATCTCTTTCTCACGTTGGGTGGTTTATTAAGGTAAGTAATGTTGACGTTAGGCGTAGTGTTGGACGAAGAGGGAAAATCAATCGACGAGGCTATAAAGTTACATAGACTGAGATGGCTAGGTCAGGTGCTGCGCATGCCTAACCATCGCCTCCCCCGACGGGCATTACTAGCTGATATAGGTGCAGGTTGGAAAAGAGTAAGTGGTGGCCAAACAAAAACATGGCCTCATCAATCCATGAAATCCTTGACAGTTAAACTGAGTCAGGTAGGTAGGGAGATGCAGACTTCCGGGTCGGGGCCCTCGGGACTCTAGGAATCAATGGCTGGAGACAATAGGTGGCATGGCTCAAAATCGTTGTCAATGACAGCGCATATGTATTCAGTCTCTGTAATCTTTCATATTCCTTTCTACCATTACCCATTCTGTTTCACTCTTATACTTGTCAGACTGTATTGATTCTCTTCGCTCATCTTCTTGTCTACCTCTGTGTGCTATTTGGAACGTGGCAACTCGAACCGCGGCACTTCGGTGGCAAGTTCTATGTTGAATCCAGACAGACAGACAGACAGATACAGTTCTGCAGGGGGCCAGTAATTGCCAGCCCGAATAACTCAGTGTACGGTGAGAGCTGTCTGCAAGACAAAATTGTAGACAACAAAATTTACGTCAATGTTTACATCCAAAATCGGGGTCATGAGAAAAAAGAGACAATAACAAAGCTTAACCTTGAGTAACTCACCAGCCAATCACAGCACACTTAACGTGTGCAAATACGATTCACAGATGGCCTGACTTTCTAAGAAACGGCCACAAAGAGATGATCGAATAACCTTCAGCAAGAAAACAACCAATCAGAAGACGTTGTCTCTCCGCTAACAATGACGAACAATAATGTACATACAAATTTATAAATAGCTGTTGATTTTCTCAATTAAACAATCTGTTGTCTGGTCCTTGTCTTCTGTCGTTACAAGTGTTAACGTCTCTGACTGCAGAAAGCATTGGGTGACGCCGGTTCGAATCTCCTCAGAAGGAAAATGAGTCCCTTCAAGCTGGTTGCAGATACGCCTTGCCAACTAGCACGAAAACTAGATCAGGCAAGGCATCCTACCGATTACCCCTAACTATCTAATAAAACGGTGTCGGTGGCACAGCGGTTAGGACGCTCGCCGACCATGCACATGGTCCAAAGTTCGATCCCCGGCCACTGACGCACTCCTTTACCTCGCTAAGCCAGAAGTAATGCTGGTAAAGAGGCGAGGGGTTAGGCATAAGGCTAGCAACCCCATCCTGTAAAAAAAAAACACTGCTACAGAAACTTCAAGCCACTAGCTTGAAGCCCTATGTTCCACTGGGGAAAGTGAAGGAAAAAAATCTAATAAAACGTATAAGCCTTTACTGAACACGAATCCCTATGAGTATGGAAATACCAAAACGAAGGGTACATCAAACAACTATAGTCTTGAATACGAAATCAATTCAAGAGAAAACTTTTGAAAAAAACACACATTATAAACAGCCGTAGCTGTTTACGAACGGCTTTTTACTTACTCATTCGGTAGCGTTTTATCGACAATCACAGAGGCTGTTGGCGCGATATAACACGGTTGAAGAGGACGATAAGCCTCTAGAGGTAGTGAATAGCTAGAAACCTCATCATTTAATGCGTTCCAGTCGCTTCGAATCACATTACTATATTTATTCAGGTGAGAATCTTGAACAAAATAACACAGAATCAAAAAGAAATAATAATAATAGCAGCGGTAACGTTTAAAAATGTGAAGTACACTAAAATATAAACATTACCACAACACAGACACCGAGCGAAGTTCCACTACTAGAAATAACAGCTAGAGACTCAGTCTGTGCATAACGCGAAGCATTTCCAGCAGGTTGCTGCAGACTTTTATCAACAGCTGCCTTCACTGGTTGGACACCTGAAGACCGGATAACCAGGCTGGAAAGTAGGAGCAACAAGAAGCTTTAGCAATGAATCAACCAACCAACCAACTAACCAACCAAAAAACCTGTTGCCCATCAAATGTGAGAAAGAAGTGGAGACCGAGTAGGCATACACACTGAGGAAACGGACAAGTGACATCATCGCCAGTCAAGCCATTGAGTGGAATCTGAGAGGGAAAAAACGAGTTCGACATCACTGCAAGTGTGAGATAGAGGAAATCATATGAGGAGGAAACGAAGTCTTATGGTCACTTGTAGATTCAGCTGGATAAGACTGAAAAGAACAGAGTAACCTGGAGAGATGGGTTGTGCTGAAGCTGTTTGTTCCACTCGGAACCAAAGGGAATAATAATAATAAGGATAATACAGTTGTGATGACAGCTGGCTGCTAGCCAAATTGGTAGACAGTAATTTACATCCCCAATATTGGTCGTCAGAAAAATAAGAACAAAGATCTATTCAACAACCAATCACAGCAGGGTTTGCGCAGTCAGACACAATTTGTAGAAAGATAATCTGAACTTCAGTAAACGGCCATAAAAAGATGAAAGATTAACGTTCAACGAGAAACCATCAATTAGAAGACTGTGTTTGTTTGCTTACAATAATCTATAATAATATACATGAAAATCTATAAATATGTGTTGATTTCCCAATATAAACGATCTGTTGCCTGACCCTTGTCTTCTGTTGTTACACATTTATTTCATATGACCAATAAAATACACGTTTAGGAAACGGAAAAAAACTATTTTTTAAGTCAGCAGCATGCACCAATAAAAATCGAATGACATAAACATCGATCTAAGTTAGCATCGAATGTCCATTGAATCCCGTCCATTTAGACAGAGGAAAGCAAATCATCATTGTTTTCTATGTTCTTTTGTCAGGAGACATCGGGCATGAATTTTTAAGCCGAAATACTGATTACAGCAATCGAAGTTTGTTGTTGACTAAAGTGTAGGAATTCTGTGTCAGAAACTGGAGTAATATTCATGAGTTTGGCTGATGAAATTCTCGAATTGAATATACGCATGAAGTCTGTTGCTGTTAAGATTAACAGCACAGAATTTTAGTCCAAGAGATTGAGTTTCTAGTTGTACTATCGATAACGGAACTGAAGAGTGAGTGATTGAAGACAAAGTTAATTAGGATAGCTGGGGAATTTATTCTGGACTTCCACGGGTTTCAGGCTTTTGTTCAAATCTGATTTAATTGACATTTTCCGCACTTCTGTTCTGCACCAGTGTAACGTATTCATTGAACTCCAGTTTCCGACGCAGAATTCTACATTTTAAGTAAACAACAATCTTCGATTGGTGTAATCAGTATCTCAGCTTAAAACCTCAAGCCTTACGTCTCCTGACAAAAGAATATAGACATCTCAAAGAACTGAGAGACAATAAGCGTCTGATTGACATCAGTCAAAGAACCATTGAAAACCAAGAGATCAGTGGATAGCTGTTGCTTCCAAGCTCAAGACTCTTCAGTAGCGAATACTCATCACCCAACTGGGGATCGAACCAAAGATTTACAGCTTACGAGGTGAACCCATTTGTAACAGCAGAAGATAAGGGCCAGGCAACAGATCGTTTATTTAGGAAATCAACACATATTTATAGATTTTCATGTACATTATAATAGATTATTGTTAGCAGAAAAACACAGTCCTCTGATTGGTGGTCGCTTCTCACAGAAAGTTAATCTTGCATCTTTTTGTGGCTGTTTCTTGAATGTCATATCATCTATATGTTAACTGTATCCACCTACGCAAAGCCTTTGTTCTCATTTTTCTCACGACCAATACTGGGGACATAAACATTGACGTAAATTACTGTTCACCAATTTTGGTTAGCAGCCAGCTCTCACCACACACTAACAACCGTCCCAACCACAAGGGTCTGATACTTGACGCATCACAAAAAGCATTGCCAATAGCCAGTTGGAGACTTTTATCAACATCTGTCTTCCTCCTATACTGAAGATCAGATAGACAGTTGGAAAGAATTAGTGACAAGAAACTCTGCTTGGGAACAAACCAACAGGTGAGAGCCGATTGCTCAACAAATATGTGGAGAAAGTGGAGATGGATTGATCACGCATACGTTGAGGAGGCCATCAAGCAACATCACGCACAATGCAGGTCATCACTCGAGCGGGGAATCTCAATGGGAAACAACAAGTGGTTCGTCGGTGCGAGGGTAACATGGAGGAGATTGTGTGTGGCGAGTCGGAGGAGACGAGAGGTTATGGGCGATTGCGGACCCAGCTGAAGGGGTCAGCACCAAAGAAGACAAAATGGAGATGTGTTGTTGAAGCCCCATGTCCCAATCGGAACCCAAGGGAATAATGATAATAATAATACCTGAAAAGATATTTTTGAATGCCATGGAGACAATACAAAAAATGAACAAACTTATAAAAAGTTGACTTGAACAAACCTTTTATCCGATACGGTGTTGTCAGCATAGGATCAAACCATTCACTTGTACTTGGTGTAAACATCTGTTCAATTAGTGTTCGTGGAATTCGTCCCTGAGAACTAGTAGAGAATTGCAGTAGTGCATCTAACAACCAAAAGCAATCTATATGAAATAAAAGTTAGGGAAAACTTAGAGCTAAGAGTGAAAAATCACATTGCAGGTAGAAAATAAATAAAATGAAATGCTGCGGAGGGAGGGGCATTTCTGTTATCTGCTGAAACATCTACTGTTTGATAAAGTGAAACACCACCTATCTGATCAATCCTTGCATCTTTTAATGCTCAAGAAGATCGAGGGGTGGGGGTAGGAGGATGATGATAAAGAACATTGATTTGAATCCTGATATGACTGCAGTATCCATTTCGATTTCAATTACCACATCAAGTACAACTTTATTATTCTAGTTTTGGGAATCATCGGCAGTATGCACCCATACCACAGTGAGGTTTGAACTCAGGACGTTCCGGTCACACATAAGACAAACGCGTATACCAATCAGCTACTGCGACCAGATTCAATGGACAGCCCATAAATTCTAACTTCTACCAATTCATGATTTAGTGCGACTGGCATCAACCAATGTCACCGGTGGAAAATCCATCCTCACACTTGACTGGATGTGTACCTTACCGGTCAAGACATCTAATCAGAACTCCAGGAAACTCCGTCCTGTAGCAAGTCACTAGAGAGCATTAGATTGATTTGTGACACAATTTCAAATCTCACAGGGAAGTGAATTCTTTGACGGTTGCAGACACCCCTTGCTAACGAGTGCCAACAAGCACGACACCTAGGTCAGACAAGGCTTCCTGCCGATTGCCTCCAACCGTCTAATTAGAACATTCATTGATATTGCAGTTTAACGCTTCCTAAATGGTAGGACATCTCATCGCTAAAAAATCAATCAATTTTGTATACTACTAAGAACCATAATTAAGTAGTATAAAATCTGACGTTTAAAATGGACAGTCACGTGCATAGTTCCCGCTAGATAATGAATACACTGAAGACTTTGTTTAGAAAAAAACAATGAAGGGTCTGTGATTATACCGTCTAGGTCAGCTCTGCGATTACACATACAGCTCACCAACTATTGCAGAAATCTGCATGTTGTTTTAGAATTGTATTTGTATTTATCCTGAACTTACAGATTTATAAATTTTAATTACTAATCATCCTAGAGAACCACTGGAAACCAGACAGATTTGGGTAAATGTTACCTAACTAGTTTGGTGCACTTCAGCAGTGCACACCCAGACCCCAACAGGGATTGAATCCACGACCTTCAAGTTACGAGAAAATCGCGTTGATTACTCAACAACTAAGACAAAATCTGATGGTATATGAATTACCACCTCCTCTATCGATTCACAACAGATAACATCAAGACCCTCGAGTATTTGTTTTCACAAGCGATTGTATTTAATATCAGTGGTTAAAAGATTAACGAGCTTACCTCGTAACTTGAAGGTCCTATAGGATTGATCCCAGTGGGGCAATGGGTCATCACCTTCCTCAACGGGCTATGCTTAGAAATAGGGAGTAAGGTGGTAGAGCACGTTGACCGCTTCCCTTATTAAGGAAGTATCATCAGTTCCAACGGGTTGATCTCTGACGGAATCTTAGCACGGATACAAAGAGCTAGTTTCGCATATGCCAGTTTACGCCGTCTCTGGCGTAGACGAGATATTCGACTATCGACCAAAGGGGGGTGTACTGCTCATCAGTCCGCTCCGTCCTCCTTTATGGCTGACTGTGAGACCTGGCCATTTACAGTGGAAGACAAGAGAAGATTAGCTGTCTTTGATCATAGGTGCCTGCGTTCTATCTCCTGTGTGAAATGGTATAATAAGGTGAGCAACATTGAGGTTAAGCGTCGAGTGCTAGGTAGGGAGAGGAAATCAATAGACGAGGCATGTGTTACGTATGCCTAGTCATCGCCTTCCTCGACATAGGCAATGTTAGCTGACATAGGGTCACACTGGAAAAGAGCTAGTGGCGGTCAAACCAAAACATCGCGCGGCACCAGTCAATGAAATCCACAACAGTTAGTTGAAGTCAGCCATGTAGGAAGATGTAGATTTCCTGACTGGTTGGGGTCCTCGGACGGTAAAAACCAATGGTTGGAAATAATGGTGACATGGCTCAAACTCATCGTTCTCAATGGCTGGCTGGCCCAGATGCATCCACTCCTTGTGACTCATGATTTCCAGTGAAACTATATTGTTCTTCCTTATTACTATTCCTTTGTCTCACACCTCTGTTTACTGTCTCTAATATGCATTTTTTCTACTTTCTTCTCTTTCTTTGTGTGCTACAAGGAGGGAGTGTGGCAACTTGAACTGCCGCACAATGGTGCAAAGTTCTATGTCGAAAACAGACAGGGGGATGGGTACGTATTGTTTAACAGTCTCAAAACTAGATCGAAACAGCTGTCTAGTACTCGCTGGTTTTCAATGGTTCTCTAACTGAATACATTCAAAATGAACTTGGCTTTTAAACAACGGACTACGAAATTCATAACCGATCAAGAATCATATTGACACCTACTTGAACTCAAATGAGTTGAACTTAAACAATCTGAATCCCCGTAAACAGCTAAACGTCCTGCTGCATTGCTTTTATCTGCTATTGGTGTCCATAAACCTAAAATACTTGGCGTTGGATCTTCATTAATAATTGGTTTTAAACGTAGAACAGGTTCAGAATTTATAAGAATTTTATCATTTTCTAACGATGATGATGACTGTCCAAGATTTTCAGAGATATCTTGCCGCCGCTGACGATCATGTTGAATAAATTGACTGCCTATATCAACAAGATGAGTTTTTAACAGTGCAGCTCGACCGGTAATATTTGAAATGTTCTGTACAGGAAAGCGTTTAATACTTGTCCCCGAGTGATATGAGACTAGAAATTAATGTTAAAAAAAGACAAAAAGAAATTCGATTAAGCACTTAAAAGATTGGTAGTTGAGAACATTGGTGAAACTATAAAAACGACATGTTTAAATGGTTATTAATCCCAAGAGAAGTTAATTATTGCATCTTGAATACCACTCATAACCGATCTGGTATGGGGCAAAAGGTGGGTGGACTCCAGTCATCTTCTAGTAATGCTCTCATGGCCCGTTTTTGCAGAAGCGAAAGGTCGAATCTGAACGTGTGGCAATTACAATTGAACTCTTAGATGATCAGGTCTACCTGACTGTGCTGGAAAGCCTTGATTCCAAACCTATGCAGTACATTCATGCGCTCCAGAATCTAAACCGACAGAATAGCGTGTAAATCTGTTTCATACATCGACAACTACTATGGGAACTTGACTTCTAACGCTATTCTACTGTTTTGTGAACCAGACTTCAAGTCAAAAGTTCGAGGGAGGTGGCACCTGAA
Organism: Trichobilharzia regenti; assembly: GCA_944472135.2. Taxonomy (NCBI): domain Eukaryota; kingdom Metazoa; phylum Platyhelminthes; class Trematoda; order Strigeidida; family Schistosomatidae; genus Trichobilharzia; species Trichobilharzia regenti. Next base: position 20,144,287 of record OX235266.1, on the reverse strand, counting down.
GACAATCACCTGTTTTAGTCTGGGCATCCCGGCAGTATTCCAGCTTTCGAATAAACTATGAGATTTTGAGTGGTGCATTTTTTGATGTCACAGAAACTAGAAGACTTACAGGTGAAAACTAACAAACCTGGCTGCAAAGGCTGGTAGCGAAGACAGGACTCCAGGTGAACATAGAGAGGACGCAGGTGATAAAGATAACCAACAAACCAACCATAGCGACAACAACCAGCACCAATCACCATCAACTTCACTTGTCTAGGAGGCATCGTCTCGACTACGGGCGAAACAAATGAGGATGTCAAAGTCAGAATCGGAAAGTCAAGACACGCCTTCATCAACCTGAAACCAGTTCACGAATCTTCTGCACTCATCCAGCTAGCATAAAGAGCAAGATTCGGGTTTTCAAACATCAATGTCAAATCGGTCCTTCTCTGAGGGTCAGAAAGTTGACACACACATATCATAAGAAGGATTTCCAACTGCTTGTTACAGACACCATTGAGGAGGCCGTCAAATGACATTGCGTACAATACACGCCAGCTATCGAGTAGAATATCCCAATGGAAAGCAACGAGTGGGTCATCGGTGCGAGGGTGACATGTGGAGGATATTGTGTGAGGAAGAGATGCAAGAGTTTGGGTAATCATGGAGCTAGCCAGAAGAGGACGATAGCAGGAAAGAGAAGAAAGTGGAAGTGTGTTGTTGAAGCCAGCCCTATGTCCCACTAGGATCTCAAATGAATAATAATAGTTATAATAAATAATAATCTTTTGATGTCTAAAATGTACCAATTTTGAGGCTTTAGTAATAATTACTGAATTTTGAATAGCGTAAAAGCTGATCAGAAAAAGTGACACGAACTGTACTCCTGATATTTAGACTTAATTTTCTAAATGTCCTTTTCACATGTTTGTTTGTATTTCTTTCGCCCCCCACCCCCTCTCCACCTACTTATTACTCTATAGACCCAATCTTCTCTCGCCTTGTTTAAGACCTTGAAATTCTATTGGTCGTTGACCATTTCAACTAATCAATGTCATTAGTGTCTCTCATGGGCATTTTAAAGCATATAAATATGCAAGCGCTGTCAATCATGCGAGACAGTAAAAGCTGACCACACCAACAATCTGTCTTATCTTCTTGTGTCACATTTCCAGTGGTACCGTATCGTATTGTCGTTGTTGTTGTTGTTGCGAATATTGATTAGAACAATAGGCTCGTGAGTCAATTAGATAGGAAATTCCTTATTGCAACAATTTATTTATTTATTTAAACGCATAAAAAACTTGGTACAATATGGAACCAAGGAGGATGCGCCACACAATAGTAATAAAACAACATAGATCAAAAGTAAAAAAATATATATAAGTAGAGAACGGATAAAGAACTTCATCTGGAAGGAAAACAGTCATGCTTAACAAGTTCAAACAGTATTCGTTAACTATCATCGGGAAGGGAAGAAAGAAGGAAACTGCAATACGTGTAATAGCACGTGATAAGTTTCATTGATTGTTTGTTGCTTCATTCAGTTCATTGTATGAGGGCTGAGATACTGCCCGGGTGCCCAGACCGAAGCAGGTGGTTTTATTAAGGGACCACCCTCCCCCGAGCCTTTGACTTGGTTGGAGTCTAATCCGCAAAGCAGCGGAGGAGCGTCAGGAGCTGCATTCCCATGGTTTCCGGTGACCCATATGGGTTCATACGCCATTTGATCCGATTGGATACTGGAGCCCATGTACCCCATGGTAACTGCTTTTAGTTTAACCACTATCCAAACTACCTTCCTGACATGGTAGGATCTGCAGGGACATGAGTCCCAACCAGTTTAGCTTGTTGGGTCACTGCGGTATTCAAGCCCGAACACCACGGCAAGGTAGCAGTTGTCGGTCGGGTTAGTGCAACTACTAAGTGTATTAACAGTCATATCAATCCGTTTGAGAATTATATGATACATTGCAATTGAAAATGGTTTCATCAACGAATCAACCACTGATGTAGATTCTAAATTGAATCATTCAAAATCCTTCACACTATGTCAAAGATGTGTTCCTCTTTTTTATCACCTTCGATATTCTGAACAACATTTTTCCTCATTTTTACTACATTTTGTAAAGCACAGTCAATATTGAATACATAATAATAATAATAATAATGTGAGGGCTAAACTTACCAGTTCGATGTCCAATAGCATAATTTCCAGCAAAAACAGAATCTCTGTAGAAAAAACAAAAAACAGAAATAACTTAAAACGATTAAAACAAATTATAAAACATGAAAAATTTTGAAAGCAAGGCGAGATCACCTATTCTTGTTTGTTTGAACTCACCCAAGGGATAACAGTCAGCTAAAATACTAATCAATTCCATATTAGTTTGTTTATTACATGTATCAAACGGTGAAACAGTAGTATTTACTGGATGACACAGTTTCGAATACAATTCACTATTGTTCATAATCATATCATCATCATTTATAATCACACGACTTTGAGTTTTATAGTTTTCTTCGTCCTCTCCTATTTACCGTTGTAGGGGTAGTAGAATTTTCCAGATGTCTGGGACAGGTGTTGAATCATTCCCGTTACACGTGTTGGTTTGCAGTTGATCAACTAATCAATATACACATCGAGACAGATAAAATTTACCAATCGATTTCAAGGAAATCTCACTTAAAAAGGGTTAGAGTTCAAGTTAAGGAAACAATCGGTTCCAATATAAGTAGCCTGGAGGGTGTGAAAATACAAAAAAAAGAACAATCACATTAAAGATCATCAGAAGGGGTGACTAATAACCTCGTGGAGAAATCTGTCTGTCTGTTTTCGACATGGAACTTTGCACGGAAGTGCGACAGTTCAATTCGCCACACTCCACTGCATGTAGCACACAAAGAAAGAGAAGAAAGTAGAAAAAAATGCATATTAGAGACAGTAAACAGAGGTGTGAGACAGAGGAATAGTAATAACGAAGAATGATATACTTTCGTTGGAAATCATAAGTCACAAGGAGTGAATGCGTCTGTGCACTAGCCATTGAGAACGATTTTTAGCCATATCACCAATTGTTTCCAGCTATCATTGGTTTTTTACCATCCCGAGGACCCCAACCAGTCAAGAAGTCTACAACTTCCCACGTGCATTTCATCGACTGGTGTCATGTTTTGGTTTCACCGCAGCTAGCTCTCTTCCAACTGATCAGCTAACATTACCCGTTAGTCGAGGAAGGCGATAACTAGGCATACGTAACACATGTCCTAACCATCTCAGTCGATGCAGCTGCTTCATAACCTCGTCGATTGATTTCCCTTCCCACCTACCTACCACTCGACCGATGCCTCACCTCAATATTGCTCACCTTATTACACCATCACCTGACACGGGAGATAATACGCAGGCACCTATAATCAAAGACAGCTAGCTAGGGTTTTCATGTCTTCCACTCTCAGTGGCCAGCTCTGAAAGCCATAAAGGAGGACGGAGCGGACTGATGAGCAGTACACCCGCCCTTTGGGAAATAGTCGAATATCTCGTCTACGCCAGAGCGGCGTAAACTGGAAAATGCGAAACGAGCCCCCTGTATCCGTGCTGAGATTTCGTCAGAGATCAACCCATTGGGGCTGATGGTACTTCCCAAATAAGTGAAGCGGTCAACGTGCTCTACCACTTCACTCCCTATTTCTAAACTAGGAGTCAGTGTAGTCTAGTCCTGTAACGTCATCTTACATTTGGCGGGAGCGAATCGCATACCAAACATTCGTAGATTGCAGATCAAGGTGTTCAGAAGACTCTGCTGGATTTTGTCAGCGTCCTCGCCTAGAAGGACTATATCGTCTGCATATTCTAAGTCAACAAGAATATCCCCTGGTAGCAAGTCAATCCCTGAGTCGCTGAAGTCACTTAGGGTTAAGTCCATTAGTACATCTATGATGAAGTTGAATAGAAAAGGGGATAATGGGCATCCTTGACGGACACCACTAGTCGTCACCAGTTCAGATGACAACTCGCCTTAAGCCCTCATCTGGCTGACAGCATGAGTTCGAGTAGAGTGCCTTAATCAGTGCAATGCATTTTCTCGGCATTCCCTTTACAGACAAGCATCACCAGAGTGCTTCTCAGTCTCGTGGAGAAATCTAAAAGCTCACTTCAACATCAAATTGAAGTATGCGCTGAAGGAAGATGTTGCCTAGTAGGGCAATGATGAAAGCTTCGGAAATAAACTATCCAGCTAGCTCAGAGAACACAATTACATCAAAATATACACATATTTTTTTACATGATATTGAACAAACAAGTCACTCACCCCAACTCGATCCCAAACGGTTCAAGCAAGTCATTCAGGCCAGGCAAGTTAGACCCTCCAGTATCTGGACTCCATATACGTCTATAACACAGAAATACAAAAAAAACAAAACAATAAACATTCATATAAACAAAATCTACTCACTCTGAGAGAAGCTCAACGCTATTATAGATTAACTGGCTAATCTTAGACTGAAAAACATGTCACCAATTATCTTAGGAAACGCTTAGAATATTTACACAACTATCGATAACCGATACAACAGAAAAGATCAATATTCTAGTAGTGTATCAGTACTAATACTCTGGTAAGAGCTGTCTGCTAGCCAAATTGATGGACAGCTATTTTCTATAGTTTGGTTTGTAAGGCTTAGTCTTGTTTTAACGAGTTGGTCACGGATTGATATCAGTTAGAGAACCATTGAAAACCAGCCACAGGGAGAACTGGACAGCTGCTGTTTCATCCTAGTTTGGGAAATAATCGGTAGTACACACCCACACCACAGTGGGGTTCGAACCCAGGACCTTCCAACCAGTACTACCTAGTTGGTTTCCAATGGTTCTCTAACTGATATCAATCCGTGATCAACTCGTAAAGACAGCTATTTATATCAATGTTTACGTCTCAAATCTTGGTCATGCGAAAAAAAAAACAAGAACAAAAACTAACTCAACAAATAATCACAGAAGACTTTGCGTGGGCGGTAACCATTCACAGATATATGATTTGACCTTCAAAGAAATGGCCACAAAGAGGCGAGAAAACAACCAATCAGAAGACGCTATTTCTCTGCTAACAATAACGAATAATAATGTACATAAAGATGTGAAATTTATCTTTTGATTTTTTCAATAAACGATCTGTTGCCTGGTCGTTGTTTTCTGTTGTTACAATACTAATTAACCATTTGAAACAAATAAATCAGAAAGAAATCTGAAAGGTTTTCTGTGTGCGTATGTGAATAACGCCATCAATGTGCTATATCTAAGACTGTCAGCGTTATAAGTGGAAACAATGCTCTATAAGGAGCATAAAACAATTGCAATCAGAGAATCATAATGATTTCAAATAAAACTAAGTGATATAGAAGGACCAATAGTGTAAACGCTGAGAAACTGGATCATGAGGAAGGGATAAACTATTATCAACTGACGTCAGCTCGTGATGTGACCTAAGACCAATCAAATTATTGCAAACCAACACCTGAAAATTAAAAACCAAATGATCAGGTTTCCTTGGAGTTCTAGTGAGACGTTGTGACCAGTTGGCGTACACCAAGTCGAAAGTGAGCAAAAACACTCAATGGTGATGTTGATGGGCGATGAATCTTTCTATTGACAATTGCCAGAGGTTATTATTTTATCAGAGATTGGATCCATTCACAGTGCTTGGATGTTAAATGTGTTCGCTTCGTGACCTGAAAACTCAGGCATACTGGTACAAAACAGCTGTCCAATACACCTTAGTTTCCACTGGTACCCCCCACCTGATTTTAGTTCATCAAAATCCTGCAAAGCAACAGCTGGAAAGACTATCATTGTAATTGATACATAAACCTCTGAATGATTGTCACTGAACAATGCAGTATCACAATAAACATATCTGAAAACATCCCCCGATAAAAATAGTTTAAGAACTAAACATTCTGTTACTTATGACGCTTAAAAGAGGCGATACTCGTCGGGTTATTAGCAAAAACTACAGATGGTTTTAAAGATCATTTGCTAAACATCTGTCACACGCAAACACGCACACATATCCACACACACACAACAGCCGTACAACCAAATAACTTCTTGACCCATCATTTCATAACTGAAAACCACCTACTGAAGGTCACAAACAGTAGCTGCGAATACTTATCATACTGCTGTTGTCTGACTTCCGAAATAAGAGGCGTTGGTCTTGTTGTTGTCAGAAACCTCAGAAGCACCAATAAGTGAAGTTTACCTGCCGCCTATAGACTAATATTTAATTCTTTCTTTTTTTGAATTGTTTTGCATTTCCAGTGAAACAGTAAGACTTCAAGTTGGAGCTTTGAACTGCCATTCAGAGTGGGTGTTGTTAATTTCACACGATGGAGTTGCTAGCCTCACGCCTAACCTTGTATCTTTGTCCAGCTTACTGGCAGCTAGGTGAGAGGTATATCGGCTGGGAAATCGAACCCCGGATCACATAAATACTCGCTAACTACACACGGAAGATCAGTTAATTTAGTGATACCATCGTATACCAAGTCGACACATTTCTCGCTAACCGCTGAGTACACAGATACATATATAGACAATATTGGACAGCTATTTCGTACTAGTTTGGGTTATTGAATACCAACTCAGTAGTTGAATATTTAACGAGTACGCGATGTATCCTAAATGTTCAATTCTCTGTGGAGTTATGATTGTGTGCTAATGAATATTCGCTAACTAGGACGAAACAGACGCCCAATACTCTCTGGTTTCACTCACTTATCTAGGGAGCATTGTCTCAACCACAGGCAGTTGGAACGGACGAGGATGTCAAATCAAGCGAGAATCGGGAAGGTAGAGAAGAACACATTCATCAATCTGAAACAACCAATCTGGAAATCTTCGTCACTCAGCCAGAATCAACAACAAAATTCGGTCGGATTTTCAATACAAACAACGTCAAGTCAGTCAGTTCTTCTATACGGATCAGAAACTTGGCGGGTGGGTCACAAACAATACTTCCAACAGCCTGTTGCAGACCTGTATCAACAACTGTCTTCGCTCTGTACTGAAGATCAGATGGCCGGAAAGAATCACCAAGAAGAAACTACGGGAACAAACAAAACAAGAAGCAGTCGCTCACTCAACAAATATGCGGGAGAAAGTGGAGATGGATTGGACACTCAATGAGGAGGCCGCCGCTGGGTGACATCGCGCGTGCGTCAGACTATAGCTCGAGTGAACCAGGCAGAAAGGGAAACGGCGAGTGGGTCGTGAGTGCAAGGGTGGCATGGAGGAGATCGTGTGAAGAGGACTAACATGCAGACGACAGAAGTAAGTCGAGACATGCAGTTGAAGCCCTATCTTCCACTAGGAACCCAAGGGAACAATAATAATAATAAATAGAGGCGTAAATTAACAAACAGTCACGACAGTGGTTGTCAGAAGATACAATTACATTATTCATGATGAATTCAAATAACTTGTTTGTTTTATACTAAGACTTGCGCTGAAGGAGGTTGTTGTCTAGATTGGGGGGACGACGAAACCCTCACATTTAAATCAACCAACTCAGACAGACAACACAACTAATTGGAAATCATCCACTTGAGCTATAAACCTTCTCCATGATGTTAGTTAGTTCGTGATTTAATCCTAAATCTCTACAGAACGCAAATCTGAATTATCAGTTATTGTTAAGAAAATGAGAGATACCGGCGTCAGTCACATTCTGCTACTCTAAGCTTACCTTGTGTTTGTATCAAAAAATCGTAGACTATGCATTACACTGGTATTATACCAATCTGCAAAGACAATTAACGACAAGCTGTACTGAGTAACATCAATGAACAATTTTTTCACTTCATGGGGATAGAATTCTTCTTCTGGATCAATTAAAAGTAATGTACCTGTGTGAGAGAAAGAAGTTCAAAAGAAGTACAAGTGTTACAAGTTTAGTAGTGAGTCGGTAGGTGGTAATTCATTTATAGAACATTCGCCGATCACTCTACGAGAAATCCGGGGTTCAATCCACGATCGGTGTACTTTCAGAAAGGGTGAGTATACTGCTCAGCAGTTCACTCTGTCCTTCTTTATCACTGTGAGTGAGACACTAAAAGTGGAAGATATGAAAAGGCTGACTAGCTGTCTTTGATTGTAGCTGTCTCCGTTTTATTTCTCGTGTTAGGTGGTATAACAGGATGACTAACATTCAGGTTGGGAATCGAGTGGTAAGTTAGCATGGAAAATCAATCAACGAGGTTGTGAAGTAACATCGAATGGCATGGTTAGACATGTATTACGCATGCCTAGCCATCGCCTTTCTCAACGATGAGCGGTGGTTAGCTGGCATAAGGATCCAGTTGGAAAAGAGCCAGTGTTCGTCAAACTAAAACGTGGTTTCATCAGTCAATGAAATCCACACCAGTTAGTTTAAGGCAGTCAAGTCGGAAGGTGGGGACTTATTGGCTGGCTGAGGTCCTCAGAATCGTAAAAACCAATGAAAGTTCAAAAGCAACTGGTGATAGGCTTGAAATCGTCATCAATAGCTGGTACAAATGCATTCATTCCTTGTGATTTAGAAAACTCAATAAAACTCTGATTGGACACCAGTAACTAGTGTGATGTGTTCAGTTCTTTCTTTAGTGCAGACTGAATTCTCTTAGTCAGGGTTCCAATGTAGCCATCATTCTAAGTAGCTCGCTATCAGGGTGCATATCGATTTGATGACATTAGATGCCTCCAACCATCTAACCAATACAATCTCTGACTGGAATAATCACTGGGTGACGCGGGTTCGAATCTCAGAAAGGATATGAGTCTCTTTTAAGGTGGTTGCAGATACGCCTTGCTAACTGGTGAGTACAAACTGGCACGAAGCCTAGATCAAGCAGGGCTTGCTGCCTATTGCCTCCAACCATCTAAGATCATCAGACCACTAAAACTCTCGACAAAACAATAAGAAGACGTAGTTTATCTGAAACGTATAATGTATTGGCGCAACACATTTCGGACATTCTGATCACACACGTACTTGTCATACACAGTTTTTATATAAGGCAAGAAAGCATGAATAATTACAATACAGGTCAGATTGTGTACAGGTCAAGGTCACAAAATAATGGGTAGGGAGACGCAAAAGGTGTGGGTAAGAAAGATAAAGGGAGGAAAAAAAGGCAAAGAAAGGGTTTGAAAATATTATGAAGTAAAATTGGTCCTTGGTTCTAAGTTGGATTACCAAGGCAGGTTTAAGGTGATAACAAATAACTTTTGGACGCATAAGACAGGTTTAAGTCTTTTAATGGCTAAGGCTTCAATGAATTTAAGTATGTGACCCAACCTTGTCTTATATATCGGCTTAAAGGCATTATTAAAATCAACCTTATGACCCGTCTCTATAATATGCTTCGCTATAGATGATGTTGGACATCTATTTCCCGGGTCAATTGTATCTGGCGATTTCATTTGTTGTTGCAGCCACTTTGGAATGTGTTCTGTAGCCCTAACATGCAGAGACCGATGGGTCCTCCCTATGTACGTGTCTCCACACATACATGTAAATTGATAAACACAGTGGGATGTGACACTATCGTTCGGATAATGTGAGGGTTTACAGGACAGCATAGTTTTCGTTTTCTCTATGAAGATAAGTTTAGCTGCATAATAGGTTCTACTAATTGCGGCCTTTAGTCTTTGTCTAGTGACTAGACTTTGTTGATCACCTCTGAACGGCAAGGATATGTAAACATCCTTTTTGGGAACTGATTGGATTGGTAAAGCTGTGTGGTTGACACTTCCATAACGTCTAATAAATCTCAGTGGGTAATTGTTATCTAACAATATTTCAGTGAGATGTTGTCTTTCTTCTTCAATTGTATCGGCGGTACATATACGGTGAACGCGCTTGAACAAACACTTAACCAACGCCTTTTTATACTGTAGTGGACAGAAACTATAGTAATTTAGATACTGTCCAGTCCATGTTGACTTCCTGTAGACAGATCGTTTTATTGACCCATCTTCTCTGCGGGTTATGAGTACATCTAAAAATGGCAGGCATCCATTATTCTCTTTAACATAAGTTAGCGATATACTATTTTGTGCTCTGTTGACCTGGTTTAGGATTTCTATGGCGTCGATCGGTTGATCACAAATGACAATTATGTCATCTACATATCTTTTATAGAAATACACTTTTCCAATTTCTTTCTCCACTAGGTTCTCAACATGCGACATATATATGTCAGCTAACAATGGACCTAGGGGGCTTCCCATAGCAACACCATCGATCTGGCGATAATGCTCGCCCTCGAATGTAAACTTAACATTTTTAGTACAGAGAAGCAGTAACTCTTTTAAGTAAGATGTAGATACTGGTAATAAGAAATCGTTGTCAGAAATGAAGTCACATAAAATGTCAACTAAAACTCTATTATTCTTCTACATTACTATTCTTTTCCCTTCACGCTTCTGTTTATTATCTCTCTTCTCTTGCTTTGTGGGCTACATAGAGTTTGGCAACTTAAACTGCTGCACATCTGTGCAAAGTTCTATGTGGAAATTAGTCAGATAGACAGGCAGGCAGATAACATAATCTCGTGTCAGATACAAGTTACCGGATAACTTAAATATTCAGAGCAGACATTTATTTCATCAAATCAGTTATGTGAAGTTAGGAGGATACTCGTCTGTGGATTTATCAGAAAAACATGCGTAATGTAGTACATTTTGAGATAATGATTAATGTGTCACGCTCTGAAACACCATCAAATCATTTTAGACAATCTCAGAAGAAAAACATAGAATACTTGGAGGACTCAATACTAAGTATACAGCCGGAATAAGTTCTGAGCACCGCGAAATAACTGACAGAAAGGATGAATGGAGGTAACTTAGAGAACAAGGTATCCAAGGTTGACACTTAGCTAAGAACAGGGAACTTTGAAGGTTACTACGAATAAACGAAATATGCCATCATTTGATCCAACCATCTTTCGCATTTCTTGTTACAAGTTTCCAATTCACTATCAGGTGAATCAGCATTTTTTATATTATAATTATAGCTATTCCATGGGTTCCAAGGGTGGAATTGCTGGGTTTCAGCATCACGCCTCCATTTCATTGAGTTCCATGGCAGAATTTTTTCAGCTGGTTCATAAACTTTCATTTCCTCCTCACACGATCCCCCCGCCCCTCACCGACTATGTCACTACCATCAGACGTCCAAACTTGTCGTTTTCCACTTGAGAGTCTCCTTAGAGTATGTTCAACACATCCACTACGTTTTTCATCTGCATATTGATTGGTTCGTTGCAAGAGGCCATCTGATCTTCAATGTTCAGGAAAGGTAACTGTTGATAAAAAGTCGGAAATGCTTTCGGTGACTTTATTCAGATATCTCTTGATATCAGATGAGGAATTTATGTCAATATGGTGATAATGCATCAGGTATGAAGGCAACAGAAAAGACTAAACAGTACACACACGCCGATTACTGATTTAATAAATAAATAAAGGAAATACAATAGAATTGTGGTAGTGGTGGTGATGCGATACAGACAATGCGTGCCGACGGGATATTATTCTCACATATTTCCACAGTTCAATACTGTATTAGCAACTGAATACAATATGTCTATTTGAACATTCTATTTCTAGTCGTTTAATGTAAACCCAAATTTAACGCTCAATGGTTGGTTAAAGAATATAAACTGTACACATTGTACATTATCTTCAAGTAAAATATTAATTGACAGTATATCTTTCCTGTGACACAATGGTCTCTAAGCTCAAGAACAAACCATTCCATTTTATATCTTCTTTGTCTCCCTGAAGAAATCCACGATATCTGGTTGAGAGCCAATTGTAAGATGTTCAGAAGTACATTTTGAAACTCAAAGACATAACTGAAGAGCACTTATCTTTCATGTATTGGGACACGTTGCCAAGTACAATCAGGCCATACATTCCTCAAGTTTAATAAGAACTTGAGAATCAGGAACTCTTAAACATCTTAAATACACACAAAAGTAGATAATAATACCATTAGAAGTCATATCCTAATCGAGTGAAACAAAACCAAACAAGAGAGAATATATGCACTGAGAGAGACACAGTGAGATGGAAGTTTTTTGGTAGCCCCAGTTTTAAGCAGGCCGCCACAACAAAATAGAAATAAACTCACCATAATTTGAAGCATCGAAACAATCGTATGAAGAAGTTAACACTTCAATGAAATAATTCCTTTTACGTAAATGTGTATACAAATCAAGATAATTTGTGTGGATATGATCACCTAACCTATAAAATAAAATAAAAAAGATTAACTTAAAACGTAATTCATTAATTGAACGAAATCGCATTGAGGATTTCATCATGAGCTGACATCAGTTAGAGAACCATTGGGAAACCTGGAAGTACTGGACAGCTGTTTCGTCAGCCTAGTTTGGGACTCTTCATCAGTACTCACCCAGTGGGGTTCGAATCCAGGACCTTCTGGTTACAAGGCTAGCGAACTCGTAGACCATTGAGCCACTGGGACCCGATACAATGGTCCTTGAATTCTAACTTCTGCCAATTCACGACATAGCGCGATCAGTTCGCGATGTCTTCTGCGATGAGTTACTGCCTCAACTTTGACCTGCTAAAACTCATCAAAGAAGACATTGTGAAATAGTCGCGCTATGTCGTGAATTGGCAGAAGTTAGAATTCAAGGACCATTGTATCGGGTCCCAGTGGCTCAATGGTCTACGAGTTCGCTAGCCTTGTAACCAGAAGGTCCTGGATTCGAACCCCACTGGGTGAGTACTGATGAAGAGTCCCAAACTAGGCTGACGAAACAGCTGTCCAGTACTTCCAGGTTTCCCAATGGTTCTCTAACTGATGTCAGCTTATGATGAAATCCTCCATGCAATCAAACAAAATACTTACAATACCAATACTAAAAATTGAACGAAATATTCCCATATGGAGTCATAAGGAAAAAGACGTGAACACTTTCGCTCTCTCATAGTTACACAGACAAACAACACAATGCGTCAAAAAGTCACACACACATATAACAAGCATCATTACAGTAGGTACAATAATACAAATGACACAATGAAGTGAAAAATAATGAATTCATATCGATATTAACTCTTTATTGTGTGTGTGTGTGTGATAAAATGAAACAGGTGTGTGTACATAATCATGAATATAACAGCCATCATTTTTCAGTGATTTCATGGGATTTTTATATTCACGAATTCTCGCCTTAATGGATTGGAACAAACAAGCAATAACAATAATATTTAGCGTTGGTTTGCAGCAGGGATTTGGTTGATTGGTTACAGGATTTCATCATGAACTGGTATCGGTTCAAGGACCATTGGAAAACCAACTGGGAGTACTGTACAGCTGTTTCTTCAGCCTGGTTTGAGAATCTTCAACAGAACGCATCCACTGAGGTTAGAAACTAGGCTTTCCAATGGTTCCTCCAAAACGGTGTCAGTTCATGATGAAATCCTGAAATAACCTATTATTATTATTATTTCCTTTAATTCCTAAAGGAACATAAGGCTTCAGACGCCCAAGTCTCCATTGCCTTCGGTTCTCTGCTGGAGTTTTCACCTGACTCCAAGTCTCCCCACATGCTTTCATCTCCCTTTCACATCATCTCCTCCAAGTCACCCTTGCACTGACGACCAATTCGCCGCTTCCCTCTCGGGTCCCACTCGAGCAATGGCTTGTCTAGTGATGTCACTAACTTGATGGTTTCCTCAGGGTATGGCCAATTATCTCTATTTCTACCTGCCTATTTGTTTCACAATCGGTTCCTGCTGGGTTGGTTCGCTTCCAAAGATCCTTCTTGTTGATCTTTTCTGGCCGGCCGTCTGATCTTGAGTAGTATTGAGCGAAGACAGCTGTTGATTGAAGTGCCCTATGTGACGCGCGAAGTTTCTGATCCGTATAGTAGCACTGACTGACTTCACATTGGAGTTGAAAATCCGGATCTTATTTTTGATGCTGAGTGCTGTTGACCTCCACACAAACTTAAGAGTAATGAAAGCTTGTCTTGCTTTTCCGATCCTTGCTTTGATATCCTCGTCAGTTTCCCCTGTAGTTAGGACGATGCTTCCCAGGTGGGTAGGTAAAGGAGGTTGTTCTTTCAGGTTCCTCCCATTTATACTGGCTGATTGTTGTCTGTTGTTGTTGCTGCTGTTGGTGTTGGCCAGGAATCTTCATCACCCCTCTTTTCTCTATGTTCACCTGAAGTAATGTCCTATATTCTCTGGATGCTTGTTCTACCAACTTGTTGCTCTACACCACTTACATATCTTCCAGTTTGTGGGAAATCAGACATATATCATCGGTGAAGTCCAGATCCTTCAAGTCTTTTGTGTGAGTCCATTTTATGCCTGTTTCCTCATTGCGCGCCGTTTGTCGAAATAACATACAGTACAGGATAAAAAACAGATCCTTTGTTCATTTCATCGGTCTGACATAGAGTTAACAGCATTTAGAGAACCACTGCAAAACCAGAGAATATTGGATAGGCGTTTGTCCTAGTTTTGCGGATTTTCAGGACACACAACACACCAACCAACCACCCCGCCTTACGAGTGGTCAAACCAATGACTTTCGAGTTACGCAACTAAGTTTGTAGAACATTCAACCATTCATATTTTAGGACTCTTCAGTAGTGCTTACACTGATAAAGAAATCTAACCAAAGAAAATTAATCGAAATCCCCACAAATTTCACAATGTGGATATTCAGAGAGTTAAATTTTCCACCGACTTTATAATATTCCATTGTGAACTGAATTTTTTTGTTGCTGTAATAAATGGAAAACATGAGATAAATATCTTCACAAACAATGAGAAGGCGTGCTATCAACATCATACCTAATGTACAGGGTTATTTACTATACAATTTCACTATTTAGGTTGTATATATATTCTGTCAAGTCTGTCTGTCTGTCTGTTTTCAACATAGAACTTTGCACAAATGTGCGGCATTTCAAGTTGCCACAATCCACTGCATGTAGCACACAAAGCAACAGAAGAAAGTAGAAGAAATGCATAACAGAGACAGCAAACAGAGGTGTGAGACAAAGGAGGAGTAATAACGAAGAATAAAACAGTTTCATTGGAAATCATAAGTCACAAGGAGTGGATGCATCTGCGCCACTGAGAACGATTTTGAGCCATGTCACCAATTGTTTCCAACCATTTGTTTTCACCATCCCGAGGACCCCAACCAGTCAGGAAATCTACACCTTCCTACGTGGTTTAGACTAACTTATGTAGATTTCATTGACTGATGAAGACATGCTTTGGTTTGACCACCACTAGCTAGCTCTTTTCCAGCCTGACCCTATATCCGCTAACATTGCTCCTCGAGGAAGGCGATGACTAGGCATGCATCCGTAACACAAGTCCCAACCATCACAGTCTCTGTAACTTCAACACTTCGTCGATTGATTTCCCTGTTTACCTAGAACTCGATGCCTAACCTCAATATTGCTCACCTTATTATGCCACTTTACACGGGAAATAGAGCGCAGGAACCTATGATCAAAGACAGCTAGTCTTTTCATGTCTTCCACTCTCAGTGGTCAGGTCTCACAGTCATAAAGGAATTTCTGACAAGAGATGAATTAACGAAGCACACAACATGGATTCATTTCAACCTGTAGTCTGTTTTGATCTAATTCCATGAAAATAAACACAAAGAGGAAAGATATTAGAGAAATAATGATGACTCACCAATCAAGTGGTTCTTTAGACCGTGTTAAATCATCTCGAGGAATAAATCCTGATGGATAGTGTATACTATGAAATTGATCGAAGAGAATACGTTTCCTACATAAAGAAATATACGTATATGTAAATGTAGAAAAGAAAGGAACATTACTATGACTAAGATAAAAAAAGAAAGGGGTTTAACAAAACGTTTTTGAATACATGTATAGCTCTTTAGAGTTTCGACGATACATTGCGTGGAGCTGATTACACACTGAACGTTGTAGGCATGTTTACCGTGAAAGTGTGTAGCTGAACACTACTACGGGAGCAGTTACATTGGAAGGACAGTAAGAAGAAGGGCATATCTACGATTTTCTGAAAATGTACCAAAAAGCCTATGTCTAAAGAGAGCAAATGCTTTAAACCGTGTCATCGCCAGGTATCTCCTTGACATCGGTTATGAAGTGGACGTCAAAAAGTCGTTCAAAATTATCAATAGGCAAAAGAGTTCAATTCTCGTCAAGTTTGCCGAAACCATTTCCATCAAGCGCCTGAAACCTGATTTACGCGTCTAGAAAGAAGCGGTTATCAGTCTTTCTTCGCCCTGCTACCTGGTAACTGGATATTTTCACCTCTCTTTCATCTGAATGCGTAGTGCTGAAAAGTTTCCAACATGTATGATTATTATAATTGTTCGTAAAAGTGTTTAATATTGCATTTTTATATATTTATATATTTTTAATGTATGCATATACTGATCGATTGATTTTTGTTTCAAATGAAGTGTCTGTGCAAGTATGTGAAAATTGTTTTTGTAGATGTATTTAATAATGTCTTTGGCCTGTAAGGAGATGACGAGAAGGTAATGAAATAAAAGATGGTATCACTTTATTCTACTAAAACTGTAGTTCTTGCTTTGTTCAAATTCATTAAGGGGAATAAATGTATGGCACACTACTCTGCTGGGTTGATGAATGACGACGAGTATAAGATGACAAAGTCTTTCATCAGTCAAATCATCCAGCCGTATACAATTTATCCTTTAAAGTTATTTCTATACGGTCAAATTCAGTCAGTTTATACGTTTTCGTTTTTTCCACTCACATAACACCGACGCTCTACCTATACATGGACGTAACACTAAACTACGTATTTAAAAAGGGAAATATTTGCCAAAACGAATGATAGAAAAACATTGAATTTTCTCATTTGGCAAGAACACATGATCTGCGAACCTGGAGGAGGAAATAATTCCGCAAAATTAATAATCTACAGCATTCTTCATTCACCAATAGGTGATTAACTTCGCTGTTTAGGTCAAATTTTTGAGGCGAAAGGTAAGCAGCTTAGCATCCACGCTATCTATACCAAGATGGCTGAATGGGTCTAGTAACCTGGAAGTCTTGGTATAACCCAGGGTGGGTAAACTTCGGTCTTCCTTTCAAAATGCCCTTCCCCTGTGTGTTCACGTGTTTATACCCTCTCCCAGGTAAGCCCTATTCAATGTCTTCAGGCGGAGGCTGGGTTGTCTCTGACATGAGCGAAAGGGTGAATTTGGCTACTAAAACCGAACTGGACACGTTGGTTTACCCACCTAGGACGGCTGAAAAATCCTGATCTCAAACCTGTCGCATACATATGCTCAAGAATCCACAAGGAATGAGTGTCATAAGAGTGTGTTTTGGCCACTGAAACACATGGCAACGCACTTCCTGAAACTGTTCAACTGACTTGTGGATTAGATGTCAAGTCAAAGGCTCGGGTATGAAAGGCTAGGCAGGATGCCAACTCTCGAACAAACCAAGAGATTCTGTGTGGCACATCTTTTGATATCCATGATGTACCACATTTTTGTCTTGATAAACAGTAATGCGATCTGTTCCATTTGCCACGACGCTGTCACGTATTCGGGGCGATAAATTCGCCATTTTTGATTAGTGTCTACTCTCAGCTGAGCACCTACTTCTGGAATTTAATTTGTGGATGGTGACTAGCAGTGGAATCCAGGATGCGCATTTCGTCCTATTTGGGACTCGTCTGCCAACTGGATGTACCTGCATTTCTCAGTGAGTGATGATGTTCCCACCAGAGAGGTTCGAACCCAGTGACCATAGTTTCAAAACGCCAAAGCGTTATCCACTAGACCACTTTGGCCACGACAGCCACCTCTTGTGCAACGGGATCGTATTAATTATTTTATTGAATTTTAGATTTTCCCGTGCGTCGGTGGTATAGCAGTTAGGATGCTCGCCAACCATGCACATGGTCCGGGGTTCGATCCCCGGCCGATGCACTTCTTTACCTCGCTAAGCCAGAAATAATTCTGGTAAATAGGTAAGGTTGGGAATGAGACTAGCAACCCTATCCTGTAAAATAAACACTGCTACGGAAACTTCAAATCACTAGCTTGAAGCCCTATGTTCTACTGGGGAACGTGAAGGAATATATATATATATATATATAAAAATTAGATTTTCCCGTCGACTGATTGGACTGAAGTGCTCAGGCCCATTGCACAAGAGGTGGCTCTCGTGGCTCAAATGGTCTAGTGGATAACGCTTTGGCATTTGACACTATGGGCACTGAGTTCGAGCCTCGGTGGAGACATCATCACTCACTTGGGAATGCAGGTACATCCAGGTGGCAGATAAGTCCCAAATAGGACAGAATGCGCGTTATCCTGGATTCCACTGCTAGTCACCATCCACCAATTAAATTCTTAGACATCGTCGAAGGATCTGCACAAGAAACCGACATGTCAACTTGAGACCGTGCACTTCGGTCAAATCAATCGACGGGAAAATCTAAAATTCAATTCTGGAGTTGCAAGATAAAAAATTAAGTTTGTATATAGCATTTCTTGCACAACAACTTGGACATCTCTAAGTCTCCTAAATACTCTTTATTGAGGAATGAATAAAGCTCAGTAAATCATAAATCAAAAAGTAAACATACACGAAGTGGGTTAGCTCATTTCCACCATACTTTCAAAATAGCCAGTAAATAAGTAGTAGATAGAGACAAAATGATTATAGAAAGGGGGATGAATACATAGTCATTATTTGGTCACAGGATTTCATCATCAACTGACATCGGTTAGAGAACCATTGGAAAAGCACCAGGGAGTACTGGGACAGCTATCCCGTCCTAGTTTGAGAGTCTTCAGCAGTACGCACTCACCGCTACGCTTCGAACCGAGGACCTCCTGGTTACAAGGCGAACTGGTGGAGCATTAAGCAATTGTGACCCGATCCAATGGCCAACTAGATAGGAAAAGTAACAAGTAACACTCTGTCAGGTAATGAACCAACCAAGGACCTATCGGGCACACCCGTTAGGTTCTTGAATGGGACCCGAACGGGCTTCCAAGGGTGTCATAGGGGAGATCGTGTTAGTGGAGAGATGAAGGAGTTCAGGCAAAAGTGGAGCGAGGTAAATAGAGCTGAAGCGAACAGGACGAAATGGGGATATGCTAGTGTAGCCTTATGTTCTACTAAGAACTCATGAGACGACGCCAATATGCTTCATTTCACATAAATATCACATAACACTGAAAACAACTCAATGACTCATTAGAGACATTTATGTACAAGGCTAAGAACGACACACAATATGAGAAGACTCATGACTTGATGCGGTTGTATATAGGTAGATTCAAGTAGATGGGAAAATAAATCTAACTCACATATTAAATCATACAGTGTGCGCTATGTCCGATATGTGTATACAACTATTTAAATTATTATTGTTCCCTTGGGTTCCTAGTGGAAGATAGGGCTTCAACTGCATGTCTCGACTTACATCTGTCTCTTGCTGAACTTTTCAAATGCATCCATGTTAGTCCATACTGTTTCAACTCCTCTTCACACGATCTCCTCCATGCCGCCCCCTTGCACTGACGCCCCAATCGCCGCTTCCCTTTCGGCCTGGTTCCACTCGAGCAATGGCCTGACGCACGCGCGATGTCACCCAGCGGCGGCCTCCTCAGCGAGTGTCCAATCCATCTCCACTTTCTCCCGCATATTTGTTTGTTGACGATTGGTTTGTTCTTGTTTTGTTTGTTCCTGCAGTTTCTTCTTGGTGATTCTTTCCGGCCATCTGATCTTCAGTACACAGCGAAGACAGTTGTTGATACAGGTCTGCAACAGGCTGTTGGAAGTATTGTTTGTGACCAACCCGCCAAGTTTCTGATCCGTATAGAAGAACTGACTGACTTGAGGTTGTTTGTATTGAAAATCCGACCGAATTTTGTTGTTGATTCTGGCTGAGTGACGAAGATTTCCAGATTGGTTGTTTCAGTTTGATGAATGTGTTTCTCGCCTTCCCGATTCTCGCTCGATTTGACATCCTCGTCTGTTCCGACACGTGTAGTTGAGACAATGCTCCCTAGATAAGTGAATGAAGTAACTAACCTCTTTCAAATCCCTCCCGTTGATGGTGATTGGCGCTGGATGTTGCTGCTGCTATTGTTGTTGTTGTTGGTTGGTTATTTTAATAACCTCCATCTTGTCTATGTTCACTTGGAGTCCTGTCTTCGCCTTTTCGCTTGTAAGTCTTCGATTTTGTGTAACATCAAGCATAAATCACCCACGCGCAAAATCAAGGTCTTCTAGGTTCTTCACGTCAGTCAGGATATCCCTGTCTTCTCGCTTCCCACTCACAGTCTGACGCATAATCCAGTCAAGTCCACCACAATTAGGAATATCATTGGTGATAATAAACACCCTTGTCTGACTCCTGTGTTTACTCCAAACGCCTCGCTGAGTTTTCCGTTGTGGATCACTTGACATGTGCCGTTGTCGTTGTGTATACAACTGCTTCAAAATTATTCATATTGGTCTGTCTCAATAAGCGCCCCACAGAGATATGACAATATAGTGGTAGTATGTAGTATATGCTCATAACGGATTCACTTACGAATCGAAAATGTAGCCAAGACATCTCTGATTTAAATGCAACTTCACTATAAGTCAGCATAAATGGGAGAAATCTGAAAGAGGCAACCTCCTTCACCTACCTACCTGGGAAAGCATCGTTTCAACTACAGGCGGACGGAACTGATGAGGATATCTACACGAGGATCGGGACAGCAAAACAAGCTTTCATCTCTCTCAAGTCTGTGTGTGAAGATCAACAGCACTCAGCATGAGAAATAAGATCCTGCTTTCCAACTCAAATGTGAAGTCAGTGCTACTATACAGATCAGAGACTTGGTGTGTCATGGAAGAGCAATTCGAACAAACTACAGACTTTCATCAACAGCTAGCTGTCTTCGCTCAATACTCAAGATCAGATGGCCGACCAGAAAAGATCAGCAGCTGGGATCTCTGTGAGCGAACCAACCAGCAACCGATTGTGCGACAAATAGGCAGGAATAAATGGAGGTGGATTGACCATACTCAGAGAAAACCATCAGGTGACATCGCAAGAGAGGCTCTCGAGTGGAATCCTAACGAGAAGCGGCGAGTTGGTCCTCAGTGTGACGGTGACATGGAGCAGCAGGTAATGTGAAGAGGAGATGAAAGCATGTGGGAAGACGTGGAGTCAGATGAAAATGTTGGCAGAGGACCGAACGCAATGGAGACGTGGGCGGCTGAAGCCCTATGTTCCTCTGGGAACTAAAGGAAACAATAATAATACTAATAATAAATAAGTCCTCGTACCTACAGCATGCTTCATATTACATGTTTACTTGAATGTGCAGGACTCTACAGGGAGTATCATTGTTCCTATTGACACCTAAACTCAACACCCATCAGAAATCATAATTTCGACAAAACAATCTTCCAGTCTTACACAGACTTTCAAAGTATAAATAAACATGACATGTGCCTTATAACCGATAAATGAAACTTACGATCTATCCGGGACAGGTATAATATTTGCTTTAATAGGTAGTTGAAGATATGTACTCATCGATTGATTTCGTATCTGAAAAGAGTATAAAAATAAATGTAGTGAAATCAACAGAGAGAGAATGCATCTGCAACATTGAAAATAATTTAAAACCCTGTCATCAACAGTCTCCAGACATTGATTCTTCGCATTTCGGCGGCCACAACCAATGATAAATGGGTCTATACACCTTCTTACTCTACGGCTCAAATAAGAGAGATTAAAGCGAACGAACACTTAATTACCCCCTTGAATTCACAAAGATCATCTGTTTGTGCCTTTCTAATCAATCAAAAATTTTGAAGCCTGTATTCAGATTTTTCCACTGATTGGCTTTTAAACAAAGTTCAGAAAACGGGGAAAATTTACTCTAAGGATCAGTAAATAAGCAGATTGTACAAATTTTGATTTTTTTGAGTGATCCAACCTGTGATATCTTTAAGAAAAAAAAGAAAAACATTCTCTACACAGTGATGCTCTCCAAATGGTTGGAGGACATCGTCAAGACATCTGACCGCTTTTATTTGCATATATTAGTTCACCTGTTCGACTAGTGCCAAGTGCAATGACGGGCGGTCACAGGATTTCATCATGTGCGGACATCAGTTAGAGAACCTGGAGGGAGTACTGGACAACTGTTTCTTCGGCCTAGTTTGGGACTGTTCACCAGCACCCACCCACACCATGGGGTTCTAATCCAGGACATTCTGGTTACAAGGCTAGCAAGCTCGTAGGCCATTAAGTGGCACTATGACCCGATCCAATGACCAACCCATAAATTGCAGCTTTTGCCAATTCATGATATAGAACGACTGGCACTAGCCAATATCATCGGTGGCGAGTATGTGTCCTCACACCTGACCTGCTGTACCCCACTGCTCATGACTTCCCACTAGAACCCAGGTGACTGCTGACCTGAATAGGGCCAGTCAGTAGTGAGCATTAGATTGGGATTTGATTAATGGGTTATAGGATTTCATCATTGACTGACACCGGTTAGAGGACCATTGGAAAACCTTGGTTCGAACCTCAGTTGGTGTGTACTGATGAAGACTCCCAAACTTGGTTGACGAAACAACTGTCCAGTACTCTTAGCTGGCTTTCCAATGGTCCTTTAACGGATATTAGTTCATAATGAAATCCTGTAACCAATCAATGAAATCCCATAAACCAATACTTGGTTATTATAACGGTTGTTTAACGCGTACCCTATCTGAAATGGTTGAGGAACACCACTCGGTATACTTGCCGAAAAGTGACAGCGGTTCTATAAGGAGAGCAATAATTGAAAAAATTCGTCGATACTGACCATCATATCTCAACTAGTTTCTCATTCAATGTGATCTACAAGGTGAAGAGTAGGCTGTCAAATGAAATACAATTTCGCCAATGTATTTTTTGAAGTTCTACTCACTTAGATAGAGCAACCAGAGCTCTGTATTCAAAAGAGAATTCTTATGTAATAGTAGAGACCCTGTTAGCTTCAATCAATAGATGTTCTGTTTCTTATGTTTCGCCACTTTTGCTAACTGCTCTATTCCTTCGGAATTCAACGTAATATCACATTTACTCTATTTTTTTTGCCTTCACGTTCCCCAGTGGAACAGGGGGCTTCAGGCTGGAGGCCTGAAGTTTCTGTAGCAGTGTTTATTTTTACAGGATGAGGTTGCTAGCTTCATGCCCAACCTTTCCTCCTTACTAGCTTTATTACTGGCTTAGCGAGGTAAAGGAGTGTGTCGGCTGGGAATCGAACACCGGACCATGTGCATGGTCGGCGAGCGTCCTAACCGCTGTGCCACCGACGCACACAAACGACATAAAATAGAATGTCTAAATAGATATATCGTATTCTGTTGCTAATGCAGTACTGAGCTGTTTGAATATGTGAGAATAATATTCCTGTGGCACACATTATCTGTATCACACCACCACAATAGAACCTACACAACTCGAATCGATTGGAGTATTTTAATAATTACGAAGAAATTAAGAAAATCAGTTCAAAGAAGTTTTTAATGCTGGCGAACTACACGTATTATTCTCTACACGACTGATGGTGCTACCTCGACTGAAAGATGAAGTACCTAGACTAGTTAGCCACTTCAAATTGTATCTACCAATTAAACTGCTCTCGTGTGGTGGAGCGAGTTATATTGGCCGTTGCTCTAGGAAATTGATTTTTCGTGCTTGCTCGAGAACATATCCCAATATGGCTAAGTACAGGTGCAATGAAAACCATTAACAGTTCGATATTGGACCATCTGGTGCGAACCCGCCACAAAGCCAGTCAGTGTAGAAGAATCATTCTCTATAATCTACCGGGTGCCTAATAAGTTGCCGAAATCATCGAAGCACCGCATGCTTCAAACAGCAGAGGCTATTGCAATTCGCCTCAAACAACCAGTGCTCTGTGTTCAAAAGAAGCAAGTCCAGCTAGCCAGTAGTAGTGCCCTGGCTGGCCTTCAGTAGAGACTGAAAATTCATGAATTTGTATCTTTCCCAATTCTTCTGACATTCAGCTTATTTTATGTTGATGCGACTCAGCTGTAATCTATCAATATTATTGATTCGATGTTATTTAAACAGGAACATTAATGTTGTTCATAACACTAATTCATTCACTATAATGTTGTATATATAACTGTAGAGCCTAATGAAGAAGGCGTTATCGAAAAGAGTAATCTTTGTTCAGTATCCATTCTTTTGAAAAATCTTAATAATAGTTATACAACAATCGTTTAATACTTACATGATCATAGGATTCTACAACAAGACTGATATAACCCTCAGCTATACCAGAGAAATGTGAATTTGGTATAGTCTCATCATTATGGATGAATCAGGCGCCACGCTTAGATGTACAGCTAAATATCCAACCCATGGCCAGAGATAAGATGAATACGTTACGCCCACGTGTAGACGATGTCCATTACCTTTAATAAATGGATGATAGACAGGCCTCTGGTGGATACGACCAATCACATGCATAGAGTTTAAAATTGTTACCTTAACAAAAGAATAAAATGAAGACATTAAGATGACAGAAGAGAAAAATAAAAACTGAAGAATTTAAAAAGAACCACGTAATCACCATAGATGAGGCGGTGGTTAAGCGGTAGAATATTCGCCAACCGCCCTACATGTGGTCCGGGGTTCGATCCCCGGACTCCCACACCTCGCTAAAGCCCTTATTAAGAACGTGAAAAATGCAAGGTTGGGCATGCATGAGGCTAGCAACCCCATCCCGTAAAAGAAACACTTCTGCTACCGAAACTTTAAAGCTCTAGATTCAAGATCTATATCCAAGTGGGAACTCCTTCTTCCTGTCTCGTTCTCGTGTTACATCGTGCAAATTGGTGAGTTATATTCATGCTAGGCGTAGGGTGGTGTTAGATGATGAGGGAAAGTCAATCGATGAGACTGTGAGGCTTCATCGATTCAGATGGCTAGGATATATATTGAGCATGCCGAGTCATCCTCCTCCTCGATGAACCAAGTTAGCTGATATAAGATCAGGATGGATAAGACTTAGAGAGGATCGAGTCAATGTGGTCCTTGACAGTTAGTTAGTTTGACCCACGTAGCACAGTGTAGACTGTCTTATCCGAGTCTTCGGGATGTTAGGGAAATGAATAGCTGGAGACTATTGGTGATGATACCCCTGCAAATAGACCTCAATAGAGCAGATAAATTCTCTCATTCTCATCTCCTCCCGTATCAATTGAACACTGGTGTGTTTTCCATGGTGTGTCGGTGGCACAGTGGTTAGGACTCTCGCAGATCATGCACATGGTCCGGGGTTCGAGCCCATGCCGACGCACACCTGATATCTATGGTCGGCCTGCGAATTTTGGGCTACCGATATCCACGCTGAAAATTCCACACTTGTACCAAAAATACAGTGTGGAATCAAGCTGTAATCAAAAATAAAAAATAAATAAATAATGTAAATATTCTTTCAGAATATTCAGAAGCAACACGAGTTCCTTCAAGGTCGCAGATATGCCTCGCTGACTGGTGAGTGCCAACTAGCACGGAACATATGTTGGCCAAGCCTTTCTGCTGATTGCCTCCAACCATCTAATACACTATCCCATCATTTTGCACCGTGATGGCAAGCCCCACCACCTAGTGCCATGGTAGCTACATTGCAAACCTGACTGACAGAATTCAGTCTGCACAAGAGTAAGGAATCGACACCATTACACCAGTTACTAATTGTTTTTTATTCCTTCAAGTTCCCCAGTGGAACATAGGGCTTCAAGCTAGAGGCTTGAAGTTTCTGTAACAGTGCTGATTATTTTTACAGGATAGGGTTGCTAGTTTCATGTCCAACCTTCCCTCTTTACCGGTACTACTACCGGCTTACCGAGGGTTTTAGGAGTGCATCGGTCAGGGATCGAACCCCAGACCATCAGCCTGGTCGGCAAGCAGTCTACCACCGTGTCCCCGACGGGCACACTAGTTACTAGTACTCAATCAAAATATTCTTTCTCCGTCACATTTCTGCATATTAAAATACTTTATAGTCTCTTTTTTCTCTCTAACTTCTGTCCACCTTTGCGCGCTCAATCAAAGTGGCCACTTGAGGTGGTGTACTTCTGTGTAAAGTCCTACGTTGAGACTCCGTCATTCAGTCGGTCACTAGCCACCAGAGTACTTTCGTTCACTATTTTACAATTATTAATGTTATTCGCTGGGTTCCGAGTGGAAAACAGGGCTTCAACAACGCATTTCCACTTTGTTCTATTTTCTGCTATCCTTTTGAGCTGCGTCAACGATTGACCATAATCTCTCATCTCCTACTCACACAACTTCTCCATGTCACCTTGAAGGAACTCATGTCGCCTCTGAGTATTCTGAAAGAATATTTACATGGGAAACACATCAGTGTTCAATTGATACGGGAGGAGATAAGAATGAGAGAATTCATCTGCACCATTGAGGATGATTTCTAGGCGTATTATCACCAATATTCTCTCCAGTCATTGATCCTCTTAACATCCTGAGGAATCCGATCAGAAAGTCTACACCGCGCTACTTGTCTCAAACTAACTAACTAACTGTCAAGGACTTCATTGACTGATGCTGGATTTTCATATGATTCCCTTTAAGTCATATCCACTCTAATCTTATATCAGCTATCATGATCCATTGAGGAGAAGGATGGCTCGGCATGATCGATATATATATCCTAGCCATCTAAATCGGTAAAGCCTCACAGCCTCATAGATTGACTTACATTTACTATTCAACACTCTAAGCCTAACTTCAATATTGCTCACCGATTTGCATGGTGTTACACGCGAGAGATAACCGAGACATCCGACTAGTGCTTTCCCATTCTGCTTTGAATTGATACCTTGAAGGGTGTGTGATCTCACTCAACGATCTTTCACTGGGTGTTCAATGCATCTCCATTTCCTCAGGTATAGTTGTTGGGCGGTAGGTTCTTCATATGCTCGCTGACTGACAGAGCATCCTGTAGTCAATCTTCTCTTGCAATCTGATCTTCAGTAATGGAGAGAATGGTGCAGGTGCTGATGGAATTTTTAGGCAGTTTTTTGGGAAATGCTTTTCGTGATGCGCTAAGCCTCTGAACTATATAGAAGCACTTACATGACACTGGATGTGATGCTCCGGATCTTGTTCCTTACGTTCAGTGGAGCGGAAAATTACACCAATCACAGAGGATTTAGGGTCTCTCTTGCTTTTCCTTTCCTGATTACCTTTGACATTCTCATCCGTACTACTCTTCTGGTTAAAACGATGCTGCCTAGGGGAGTACTCGCTGCCTCTCCTGCCAGCATGTTGGTTTTCGTCTTTAGATCTTCCAATTTATGTGACAATAGACATAAGTCGTCGACGAAGTTATTACCATTTCTAGTCTAACGTATTCTTGTTTTCTCGCTGTCTATGGTTTGCTATGTGATCCAGTCTACTACAATCAGAGATATAGTATCAGTGACAGTAGGCAGTATTGTCCTACACTTGTCATCACTTCAGAGGCTTCGCCGCTGGGTTTTCCGTCGCAAATCCAAGGCGAATTATAAGACCACACTGTCATTTGTGACAGAATCTAATGGGGTTTCAATTGTTGTTTTTTCAAAACAGACAGCTGTGATAATTAGTAAAACGTAAGCCAAATCCACTTACATTAATTACAATAGGACGCATTGTAGCATATAACGGCTGAGAACAATATGGCCACATATATGGACATTGAGTTAAATCCAAATAACTTGGCATAAGACTAGCTTGAGGTTTCATACGTTGTACAGTCTGTGAAGTGAAAGGTGAAATTATAAAAATAACGGCAATTAATATAGGAGATAAATATTATTCAGTTAGAGAGCCATTGAAAAACAGCCAGGGGGAGTGTACTGGACAGTTGTTTCGGCAGTCTGTTATGGGACTCTTAAGCAGTACGCAACCACCACCATGGTTCGCACCTTCTGGTTATAAGACTAGAGAACTCGTAGGCCATTAAGCCAGTCGGACATGATCCAACTGCTAGCCCATGAATTCCAACTTTTGCCAAATCATGACATAGCGCGACCACTTCGCAATATCTTCTTCGATGAGTCACTGACTCACCTTCAACCTGCTGTACCTTACTGGTCACGGCTTCCCACTGGAACGCCAGGTCACTACCTGAATAGGGCCAGTCGGCTGCAGCAGGTTGAAGGTGAGGTGAAAACTCACCGAAGAAGACATTGCAAAGTGGTCGCGCCATATCATGAATTAGCAGATGATGTTAGAATTCATGGGTTGGCCATTCAATCGGGTTTCAGTGGCTTAATGGGCTACGAGCGCGCTAGCCTTGTAACCAGAAGGTCCTGGGTGCGATCCTCGTAGTGTCGGTGGGTACTACTGAAGGGTACCAAACTAGGCTGACAAAAAAGCTGTCCAGTACTCCTTGGTGGTTTCTCAGTGACTCTCTAACTGATGTCAGCTCATGATGAAATCCTCCAACCAATCAAACTAAATCCTTAAAAAAACCTATACTAGAAAGTTTTGAAGTAACGGAGCGGTACATCTGTAACTGAGTAGTACAGTACTCAGAAACGACGCACATGGTCTAGGGCTCGATTCCTAGCGGACTCACTTCTTTACCTTGCCTGGCCAGTAGTAAATAAGCCCAATCGAACAGAAAGTCCGGCATGAGACTAGGAACCCCATCCAGTATGAAAAATAAGCACGCCATCGATACTGAAACCTCACAGCTCACACATCAAGCCCTAAGCTCCACTCGAAACGCAAATGAATGAAGGAGAAGGCGGGGTGGTAGCTTTTGTAAATTGAAGCTACAATTAGATGTTTTAAGTATCTTGCCACGATTATACGTCATTTTTATAAATAAATAAATAAGTCTGTTACCAACAGCTACTTTTTTCTCGGCCATTACAATGGAGGTCATTTTCTTATTCAAGTCTGCGAAAATGTTTCGGGAAGTGAACAAACCAAGAATATATTTGATTGGATACACTCTGAAAAAGCCATTCAGTGACATCACCCGCCGGAGCTTAGAGTAGGACCCCAACGGGAAACGACAAGTCGATCATCGAGGGTAACATGGAGAATCTCACATATTAGGAAGTATGAGATTGCTGAAAACCATAAAGCCAGATAAAATTGATGCCGGAGAGTAGAGAGTAATGCAGGTCTGCTGTTGAAGCCCTATTTTCCACACGGGACTCAAAGAAAGAGTAATAGTAATGAGGAGTGTCACACTGGAGTTGACTACATGCATTTTTTTTATAGGCTACGTTCTATAAAATTAAAATCAAACCTAAGAGAAAATATACAGAGAGCCTTAAGGGAAACTACAAGGGATGGTTTAAAGGCCTCCTCCTTTTCTAAAGCCTCCTTATAAAAATGACAGAACAGCGTAGTCAGACACTTAGTTTATCTTATTACCACCGGAGATTTGTCCAGCCAGCGATAACTGGCTACAGTCATCTCAATACGTAGATACACTTTCTAACATGGAAGAATCCAATAGAACAGTAGTTTCATCAAGCAAACAAGAAACCAGTTGTTTCATTAAGATTTACAGTCTTCACGTTAACATTGATCGACCGACTTTTAAACGTAAACCTCTGCAAAAAAAGTATATCAATTCAAGTTGCTACAATTTACACAGGACACAAAGAAGAAAAAGAAATTTTAAACACTATAATGAGCAGAAATGTAAGGGTAGAAAGATAGTTATACAGAGAAACATGAGGACCTAATGTATCTGAGCAATTGGCAACAACTTTGAGCAATATCATCACGATTTTCAGCCACTGGTGACTGGTGTCTAGAGGACCCTTGTAAGGAAGTTTGCACCTCTACTACATGGCTCAAACCAACAGTCAAAGATATTCAGCTATTGGTTTTTTGGAATTTGATTGATCGGTTACAGGTTTTCATCATGAGCTGACATCGGTTAGAGAACCACTGGAAAACCACTACGGGGTACTGGACAGACAGCTGTTTCGTCAGCCAAGTTTCGGAACCTTCAGCAGTACACACCAACACTGCGGAGATCGAACCCAGGACCTTTTGGTTACAAGGCTAGCGAGCTACCTCATAGACCACAAAGTCACTGGGATCCAATTCAATGGCCCATGAACCCCGGTGGGTGCGTACTGATGAAGAGTCCTAAACCAGGCTGACTAAACAACTGTCCAGTACTCCCTGATTAGTTTCCCAATGGTTCTCTAACCGATGTCAGTTCACGATGAAATCCTGTAACCAGTCAAAGATATCATGGATTGATCTTCGTTTTTCAAAATAATCCTACATTATCTGATATTGTCTAACGACAAAGGCGATGGCACACGTAACACGTGCTGTGTCCTAGACATCGCAATCAATGAAGCTTCACAACCTGATCGATTGACACACCCTCCTTACGCCGAAAATTACTTGCTATATATCATATCACTTAACATGACAGATCTACGTTGACACAACACTTGTCAGTTGCTTAGAGAAGTCTAATACTAATATAAGATGTCCTGTGTTCAAATTCATTACCCACAAAGTAACCACTACAAAGTGTACCAGACAACTTTCAGATTATATTAACCTGCTATAAACTGCCTGAAGAAATCCCACGGATAGTTAGACCATTTTTTTTTTAAAAATTCAATTTGTAAGAAACAAAATTACCTCCAAAGCTGATTGAAGATTCACTAATCCAGCGCCTTGTTCAAATATACTACTTTGATCTGTCTCTTGCAACCATTTTATCGAATTGGTACCAAAAACACGTACTGAATCCAATGTATCTGCACTGGCAATTAAAGCTTGTTTAATACTAATCGGATTAATAGGAACAAATGAAAGAGACGAAGAAGATGATGACAATCCACTCACATCTTCGACTTGACTTGTATTGTTCTCGCTAGTGTTGCTGTTGGTAGTGTAAACAGTGTTTCGTTGATGTTCAGCAAGTAAGTTTGAATTATGATTTAAAGCAGCACTGTGAAGTAAAAGTGTTGAAGAGACAATAGGAAAACAACCAATCAGTATATGTATACAGCAATAATATATATATATATAATATTAAACAAAATGATCATTCATAATGGAAACTTTAGGCACCATATAATCAGATGAAAAAGAGATGAAAACATCCAGTTACCATGCAGGACAAAGAAAGAGTTTTCCCGCCGATCTTTCCTGGTCTTCCCAAATCTTGCTAGTTACTAGAAAGATGTTTCGCTTAACGTTCTACATTAGGAAATTTAGGCAGTCTGGCATAAAGCAGTCTTTGCTTTCTCAGTTTGTCAATTCTTGTATTCTACCCATCCCCCTTTACTACTCCCCATTAATCTTTCCTGGACTACTTAAGAAGAAGGACTTTGCTTTGCTCAGAAGGGCACTAAAAGCCGTTAGTAGGGCAAGTGGGATATCGTTAAACCAACTGGTTAACACTATTGTGGATAGACATATTATGTCATGTAAGAAACTGGCGAATACAATATTGTCAGACCCCGAGCATCCTCTCTATACGCAGCTGTCTCCTTGCATTTCATCTGGTAGAACTAGAAGCAGCTATAGGAGGCTATATGCTAGGACTACCAAATACAAAAACTCCACAATACCATATCTGGCACAGCTGTTATGTGATGAGAAATCCGTTAGGTATGACACGATCAACTTACTGCGGCACTCTAACAAATAGTCCCATTAGTTTTTGTTTTCCTTTCCTCGTTACTATTACACTGTTGTTCTCATCTTCTATCACACATCAACTTTATATTTCATATCCTGTGGTGCATTGTTTGAAATGTAAACTCTACGCTGTTTTTTTTAAAATTTTTATTTATCTTTTATTCTTTTGGCGTTGGTTTTTTTCATTTACTTATTTATTTTTTGATTTTAAAAATCTTGTAAAATTTATGGGAAAATTAGATGCAATATATTGTAATGCACGCTGAAAATTCCATACCTGTACCACAAATACCGTTTGGAATAAAGCTGTTAATATTATTATTATTATTATTATAAGACTGATAACCGCTTCTTTCCGAAAGCATAAATCAGGTACCAGGAGCTTGATAGAGATTGCTTCGGCAAGGAGAATTGAACTCTTTTGCGCCTACTGATAATTTTGAATGATATACGACGTCCACCTCATGACTCGTGTCAAGAAGATGCCTGGCTATGGCACGGTTTAAAGCATTTGTTCTCTTTAGACATAAGCTTTTTGGTACATGCTCAGAAAATCGTAGATATGTTCTTCTTTCTGTCCTTCCAATGTAACTGCTCCCGCAGATGCATGTAAATTTGTATACACAGTTGGAGTTAACATGAGAAGGACATCTGTCGATTTTAGATTGCACTGAGATCAAGGTGTTCAATACATGGGAACCAGCTTAGCTGTAGGATAGGTTCTGGCTAGTGAAGTCCTCAATCTTCTGTTAACAATTGCTGTAATATTTTCACCTTTAAAATCAGGTTAAATGTGGATAGGCTTTTTTCCACTGTGTTTTGCTTGACATTTAAGCCTTCAAATCTTCCGTACTTGTTAGTGAAACTTTGAGGTTATAGGGTTGGGAATATTTTCGAACAAGCTGCTGTACACTTTCATTGGAAAGGATAAGACAGAAGGATCTCTGTCAGGCAATCAACCAACAGGTAATAACCTACCACCGAACAAATATGCAGAAGACAGCGGAGGTGGACTCGACCTAAACTGACGAGGCATTCAAGTGATACCATAAATCGTTCAAACCGTTGTGTACAACCTGAACAAGAAACAACAAGTTGGACGTCATTTCGAGACTGACATGGTGGGAGATTAGATGAAGAGGGAATACAGCCTTATGCGGCAATCATGGAGCCATCCAAAACAAGAATATTTCAGAGGAGATGTGTTGATGAAGTTCTCTGTTCCACTCGGAGTCCAAATGATAATAATAATAATACTGCTAGAGTTATAACATTGGACGTGATTCACTTCAAAGCCAGAGTAAGTATACGTAGCTGTTGAGTTCCATGTTATAAAACATGTTTTTGGATGAATCTTACTACACTAAACCATAACGCTACCACCAACACATACACAGTAGAATAAAGTTGATGAACTTTAGAACTACTTCAAAATCACACCTGTAGAGGAAAATCGTTTCACTTCCTAGCAGAAGATAATCAAACCAGTGTTTCACTTCAGATAGCTTTTTGTATTGCTAGGCGCGCATATCCACCAAAGTGTATCTGAAACCAAGTTAATATTATTATTATTAAGACACGTCATTAGCGCATTATGTGCGCCAAAGAACGTACCATACTAAATCGCATAGCTTTTGTGAGGGTTGGGACACTGTCCAGACGCCCAGACTGAAGCAGGTTGTGTTCTTGAGGCGCCACCTCCTCTCCGAGCCTTTGATTTCAATTCACATTCACAAGGTAGTGGAACAACGTAAATAGCTAATTTTCCAAGGTTTCTGGTGACTAAAACAGATGCATCTGATCCTTTAGGAACTCCGAGCCTATGTACACACCATATGTCTGGAATCAAAGTTTTCCAGCTCGCTTAGGTAGACCTACGTATTCACCAGCCCGATCTTAAGCACCAGAAGTTCTTATTCTTCGTCTCACTTTTGTGAGGAACACCGCCGCATCGTGAAGGTAGTAAACAGGATTTATCTGACAGAGGCTATGAGAATGCGTGAGACCACATGGGAGCATTTCTGCCTAGGGAGGGCCGAAGTCAACCCGCCCTGAAATCTAAAGGGGATTAGTGTTCGGTGTGAGATTTGAAAATGTAACAAAATCATGCAGCTCACTAGTACATCATTCAAATGTCTACATCAATCCCTAAATGTCAGCGAGAAAAAGAATTACCGAGTTATCAAATATACATGTATTCACTTACTTAATCAGTAAGATAACGACTCCAGTAACAATCGGCGAAGCTACACTCGTTCCAGATAGTACACGACATTTTCCGTCTAAACCAGAACTGATTACACCAGTAGAAAATGTCACAATGTCTGGTTTAACACGCCCATAACCTGTCGGCAACTCCTAGAGTAACACAGGAGTAAAAAAGGAAGAAGAAGAAGACAAGAAAGCATAAAGCAGAATATACAAGAGTACACTATTTGTAATAACTATTTAATGGTATCGCTCATTACTAATCGAAACCAAACTTCTGAGTCCATTTACGTCTATGACCCTATAAAAAGACCCAGTCCAGGACTAAGTATTGTCGAGCAAGTTGCCACTGATGACAAGTGAGGATCTAAATGCTCACGTTAAAAAACCGTTGTGCCAAATGCGTGTAAAACGTATCCAGGGTCCTCTAAAGATAATATTTACGAATGACTGGTACCAATTGTTACAAACTACTCACACACGTAAAAATAAGTAGTATATACATTACTTATTATTTTACAAAAAAATATTGGAAAGAAACTCTGATCAGAGTGGTGGTTATAACTGCGAAGCTTTGGTTATCCTTCTGAACTAATGCAAGCTTCATTATATTATTATTTCCTATAATTGCTAGAGGAACATACGGGTTCAGCCACCCACGTCTCCATTGTGTTCGGTTCTCCGCCAAAGTTTTCACCTAGCTCCACGTCTGCCCACATGCTTCCATCTCCTCTTCATATAACCTCCTCCATGTCACCCTCGCAGTGACAACCAACTCTCCGCTTCCCATTCGCTCGATTTCCACTCAATCAATGGCCTGGAGTGTCATGTCATTCACTTGGTGGTTTGTTTTCTCAGAGCATGATGACCAATCCACCTCCACTTATTCCTGCATATTTCTTGCACAATTGGTTCCTGATGGGTTGGTTGGTTCATTGCCGCAGATCTCTCCCTGTTGTTGATGTTTTCTAGCAGGCCATCTGATTATGAATGGTATTGAGCAAAGACAGCTGTTGATGGAGGTCTGTAGTTTGTTCGGAGTGCCCTTCGTGACGCGGCGCCAAGTATCTCATCCGTATAGTAAGTAGCACTGACTTCACATTGGAGTTGAAAATCCAGGTATAACTTTTCATGTTGAGTGCTGTTGATCTCCACACAGATATGAGAGAAATAAAAGCTTGTCTTGCTTTCCCGATCCTTGCTTAGATATCCTCATCAGTTGCACCTGTAGTTAGGACGACACTTCCCAAGTAGGTAAAGGAGGTTGTTTCTTTCAGATTCCGCCCATTTATGCTGTCAAGTTATTTGAATTCTCCAAGAATGATATTCATTGAATCTGCTGACAACCTTTGTGGTGATACACTTATATCACTGATGGAGAATCAAAATAACTTCAATTCATACTGATTTACGGCTCAGAAGTTGTTGTTCATTGAGACAAGGGTAGCTTCACAACTACATCGCCTAACTCCGAGATTACAGCCATTTCAAAATCACCCAATGAGCTTCAAATCTTCAATATTGATGCTAAAATAGGTAGATTTTAAACACGTGCTCATATAGTGACACTTAAGGGGATTATTATTATTATTGTATCCTTTAGTTCCTAGAGGAACATAGGGCTTCAGCTGCGCACCTCCATTGACTTCGGTTTTTTGACAACTTTTTCACCCTGCTCCAGGTCTGCCCACATGCTTTCATCTCCTCTTCACATGACCTCCTCCAAGTCACCCTTGGACGACCAACTCGCCGCCTCCCTTTCGGGTTCCACTCGAGCAATGGCTTGTCTAGTGATGTCACTTGATGGTTTCCTCAGCGTATGGCCAATCCATCTCCATTTCTTTCTGCCTATTTGTTTCACAATCGGTTCCTGATTGGTTCGCTCCCAGAGATCCCTGTTGCTGATCTTTTCTGGCCATCTGATCTTGAGTATTGAGCGGAGACAGTTGTTAATGAAGGTTTGAAGTTTGTTTGAGATGCTCTTTATGACTCGCCAAGTCTCTGATCCGTATAGTAGCACTGACTTCACATTGGAGTTGAAAATCCGGATCTTATTTTTGATGCTGAATGCTGTTGACCTCCACACAGATTTGAGAGTAATGAAAGCTTGTCTTGCTTTTCCGATTCTGGCTTTGATGTCCTCGTCAGTTCCGCCTGTAGTTGAGACGATGCTTCCCAGGTAGGTGAAGGAGGTTGTTTCTTTCAGGTTCTTCCCATTTATGCTTATTGTGGTCTGTTGGTGTTGTTGATTTTGGCTATGAATCTTCATTATCTCTGTTTTATCTATGTTCACGTGAAGTCCTATCTTTGATGCTTCTTCTGCCAACTTGTTACTTTTCACT
Source organism: Trichobilharzia regenti (assembly GCA_944472135.2). NCBI lineage: Eukaryota > Metazoa > Platyhelminthes > Trematoda > Strigeidida > Schistosomatidae > Trichobilharzia > Trichobilharzia regenti. Next base: position 20,107,960 of record OX235266.1, on the reverse strand, counting down.
TGCATATCTTCCAGTTTATGGGAAATCAGACATATATCATCGGCGAAATCCAGATCCTCCAAGTCTTTTGTGTCAGTCCATTTTATGCCTGTTCCCTCGTTGGTTGCCGTTGTCTGTCGCATTATCCAATCAATTGCAATCAGGAAGATCATTGGCGATAGTAGACAGCCTTGCCTCACTCCCGTCCTCACTTCGAAGGCTTCCGTAAGTTTCCCGTTGTGGATTACTTGGCATGCAGCATTGTCGTATAACTGTTGGATGAGATGTATAATTGTCGATGGGACCCCGTAGTAGCGAAGTAGTTGCCACATCACCTCTCGATCGACGCTGTCGAAGGCCTTTTCAAAGTCGATGAAGTTGAGATAGAGAGGTGACTGCCATTCCAAGCTTTGTTCAATGATGATCCGTAGAGTGGCGATTTGATCAGTACATGATTTGTTTCTCCTGAATCCAGCCTGTTCCGGACGAAGTTTTTCATCTAGGGCTTGTTTGATTCTCTCCAGGATGATGCGACTTAGTATCTTGCTTGGAATGGACAGAAGCATAATTCCCCGCCAGTTTTTACATTGACTTAAGGGGAAGTGAATTAATATGTTCACTCAGGTACACTAAAAGTTCATTCATTCTGCCAATATGAACGTAAGACATACTGACATATTCCTGATAAATTTTTCTCTACTATACATTATTATTGTTGTTATTCCCTTGAGTTCCGAGTGAAACATACGGCTTTAACAATAAATCTCTACTTTGTTTTGTTTTCTGTCATCCTCTTCAGCTGGGTGACCCCACGATTGACTATAATATCTCATCTCCTCCTGCAACACACACACACACACACACCATCTCCTCCATGTCATCCTCACACCGACGACTCACTCATCTCTTCCTCATTCGGATTCCACTCGAGCAATGGCCTGCATTGCACGCGATGTCATCCACGGTTTCCTCAATGTATACCCTCTATCCATCTCCGTTTACGCCTACATATTTGTTGAGCAATCAGCTCTAGCCTGTTGATTTCTACCTAGCCAGATTTTGCTTGTTTCTAATTCTTTCTAGCCAGCCATTTGATCTTCAGTATGGAGCAAACGGACGAGGCACCTATTGATGAAAGTCTGCAACTAACTGTTAGAATTCCTTTTAGTGTCACACTGGCTACTTTCTGACCCGTAGAGAAGAACCGACTTCATATTGATGATGAAAATACGAACCGTGTTCCTTATGCTGAGTTACTGCGGAAGATTTCCAAATTGGTTTCACGTTGATGAAGGTGTATCTTACCTTTCCGATTCTGACTGGTGTTGACATCTTCATCCGTGCCATCCACCGGTAGTTGAAACGATGCTTCCTGGCCATATAAGTGAAGGAAGCAACCTGTGTTAATTCTCTCCCATTGATGGTGATTGGTGCTGGTTTTTACTGCTGTTGCGGTCCGTTGGTTATCTTCATCCCTCCGTCTTCTCTTTGTGTTCACCTGCAGTCCTGTTTTCGCTACCAGCCTCTTCAGCCAGTTTGTTGGTTTTCGCCTGCCTACCTGCCTGCCTGTAAGTCTTCGACTTGGTATGACAGTTAAACATAAATCATGCACACGCGAAATTCAGATCTTCTAAAGTCTTCTTACCTGTCGTCCGGCGTATTCCTGACCCTTTGCTCTCAGCAGTCTGACGCATAATCCAGACCACTACAATTAAAAATATCATCGGTGATAATAGGCACCCTTGTCTTACTGCTGTATGCACTTCGAATGCCTCGCTGAGTTTTCCATTGCGGGATGCTTGACACGTGGCATTGTCATACAGATGTTGAATGAGGTTGATAAAGACTTGAGGTACGCCGTAGTGTTGAAGGAGTTTCCAAATTACTTCCCGGTCTACGCTGTCAAAAGCCTTTTCGAAGTCAATGAAGTTGAGGTAGACAGAGGTTTGACTGCCATTCTATGCTTTGTTTTGTAATGACGACGCATGATTTAACTTTCCTGAATTCAGCTTGCTCTGTTTGGAGGCGGAGTTCTGTATTTAGTGCATCCTTTATTCTCTTCTAAGGATGATGTGACATAGTATTTTAACTTGCTATGGACAAGAACATTATTCCACGGCAGTTATTGCACAGGTCTAAGTCTCTCTTATTTGGCAGCTTGATGAGGGAGCTCTTCTTCCAATTGGTAGGTACCATTCCTTCTTTTTTTCAAACTTTTTGCAGTAATGGAAATTTTCTCTAACTGATATCAATGCGTGATAAATGGTTGAGATAAATCGATTGTTCGCTAGTCACCGACTACGTGACGAAGCTGTTTGCATTTCTAGATAGAATCCGTGACTATTGGGGTTCATTACGTTGGGTGTTAGTAAAAGTACTTGACAAAAGGTTCAATGCACAGACCATAGAGTTCCTGTAAAAGTGGATGAATTGGCGTCGTAACCTGGTGTTTGTAGGTTCGACCCCTGGTAGGGTCGTGAGTACGTACTGCTGAGGGGTCCGAAACTGGGACTAAATATCTATCCAGTACTTTTTGATATCAATGCGCCATCAAATTAGAAACAAATAAAAGTGGTCAATTAACCAAAAACAATCCACTATGTCTTGTATTATGAATGTCTGTCTGTTTTCAACATAGAACTTTGCACAAATGTGCAGCAGTTCAAGTCGCCACACACCCTCCATGTAGCACACAAAGCAACAGAAGAAAGTAGAAGAAATGCATAATAGAGACAGCAAACAGAGGTGTGAGACAAAGGAGGAGTAATAACGAAGAATAAAACAGTTTCATTGGAAATCATAAGTCACAAGGAGTGGATGCATCTGCGCCACTGAGAACGATGGCTTTGAGCCATGTCACTAATTGTTTCCAACCATTTGTTTTTACCATCCCGAGGACCCCAACCAGTCAGGAAATCTACACCTTCCTACGTGGTTTAGACTAACTGTTGTAGATTTCATTGACTGATGAAGACATGCTTTGGTTTGACCACCACTAGCTAGCTCTTTTCCAGCCTGACCCTATATCCGCTAACATTGCTCCTCAAGGAAGGCGATGACTAGGCATGCATCTGTAACACATGTCCCAACCATAACAGTCTCTGTAACTTCAAAACTTCGTCGATTGATTTCCCCTGTTTACCTAGAACTCGACCAATGCCTAACCTCAATATTGCTCACCTTATTATGCCACTTCACACGGAAGATAGAGCGCAGGCACCTATGATCAAAGACAGCTAACTGGCCTTTTCATGTCTTCCACTCTCAGTGGCCAGGTCTCACAGCCATAAAGGAGGACGGAGCGGACTGATGAGCAGTACACCCGCCCTTTGGGCAATAGTCGAACATCTCGTCTACGCCAGAGACGGCGTAAACTGGCAAATGCGAAACGAGCCCCCTGTATCCGTGCCGAGATTTCATCAGAGATCAACCCGTTGGGGCTGATGCAACTTCCCAAATAAGTGAAGCGGTCAATGTGCTCTACCACTTCACTTCCTATTTCTAAACTAGGTGTCAGTGTGGGCCAGTCCTGTAACATCATCTTGCATTTGGCGGGAGCGAATCGCATGCCGAACATTCGTAGATTGCTGCTCAAGGTGTTCAGAAGACTCTGCATTTTGTTAGCGTCTTCGCCTAGAAGGACTATATCGTCTGTATATTCTAAGTCAAAGAGATTATTCCCTGGTGTAACAACAGAAGACAAGGGCCAGGCAACAGATCCTTTTATTATGAAAATCAACACGTATTTATACATATTTCACATACATTATTATAGACAAGCGCAGTCATCTGATTGGTTGTTTATCAGAAGTTAGGCAGACAAACGCAGGCTTCTGATTGGTTGTTTCGGGATTCCTTGACAAATAGAGTTCTTTATCTGCGAATCATATTTTGCCACGTTAACTTTTCTGTGATTGGTTGTTGACTCAGCCTTGTTCATATTTTCTCACGGCCCATATTAACGTAGCTTAGTGTCAACCAATCGGCTAGCAGCCTGTTCTCACCACACTCGTCCCCCCGTCAAATACGTGCGACTGAAGTCGGCTTGATCTACTTGGTGCAGGTGTCATCGTTGGTTTGTCTCGCTGTATCCATTTCTGGAGCTCGCTGACGTTCACGCGCCTCTCATTGTTCGTCATTGCGATTGTGTCCGCGTAATCCCATCTCGAAGTGACCATATGTGGTCCTTCCCACTTTGGAAACTGTTTGCCTGACCCTGTCGAACATTCGTCAGTATTTCGTCTCACACTTTCATATGCTGCTTTCACCCGACCTCCCAGCAGCGTCCCAAGTAGCAGCTCCATCGCTGACAGATCTTGAACGCCACTCAACTGCGCAGAAGCCTTGAAGTCCTGCCCGAAGATCCATATGTCTCCATCAAAAACCGCAGGGCATAGGCTTTCCATTTGTCGGTAGGCAGCGACACCAAATGTAACAACAGAAGACAAGGGCCAGGCAACAGATCGTTTTATTATGAAAATCAACACGTATTTATACATATTTCACATACATTATTATAGACAAGCGCAGTCATCTGATTGGTTGTTTATCAGAAGTTAGGCAGACAAACGCAGGCTTCTGATTGGTTGTTTCGGGATTCCTTGACAAATAGAGTTCTCTATCTGCGAATCATATTTTGCCACGTTAACTTTTCTGTGATTGGTTGTTGACTCAGCCTTGTTCATATTTTCTCACGGCCCATATTAACGTAGCTTAGTGTCAACCAATCGGCTAGCAGCCTGCTCTCACCACACTGGTAGTAACTCAATCCCTGAGTCTCTGCAGTGAGTAAAGGTTAAGTCCATTAGTACATCTATGATGAAGTTGAATAGAAATGGGGATAATGGGCATCCTTGACGGACACAACTAGTCGTCACCACTTCAGATGACAACTCGCCTTAAGCCCTCATATGGCTGACAGCATGAGTTCGAGTAGAATGCCTTAATCAGTGCAATGTATTTTCTCGGCATTCCCTTTACAGCCAAGCACCGACAGAGAACTTCTCGATCGACAGAGTCGAATGCCGCCTTTAGGTCAAGAAATATCTGTCTGTCTGGATTCAACATATAACTTGGCACCGAAGTGCACCAGTTCGAGTTGCCACGTTCCAAATAGCACACAGAGGTAGACAAGAAGATGAGTGAAGAGAATCAATACAGTCTGACAAGTATAAGAGTGAAACAGAATGGGTAATGGTAGAAAGGAATATGAAAGATTACAGAGATTGAATACATCTGCGCCATTGACAACGATTTTGAGCCATGTCACCTATGGTCTCCAGCCATTGATTCCTAGAGTCCCGAGGGCCCCAACCCGGGAGTCTGCATCTCCCTACCTGACTCAGTTTAACTGTCAAGGATTTCATGGATTGATGCCATGTTTTTGTTTGGCCACCACTGGCTCTTTTCCAACCTGAACCTATATCAGCTAACAATGCCCGTCGGGGGAGGCGGTGGTTAGGCATGCGCACCACGTGACCTAGCCATCTTAGTCTATGTAACTTTATAACCTCGTCGATTGATTTTCCCTGTTTGCCCAATACTCTACGCCTAACGTCAACATTACTTATCTTGTGAAACCACCTAACGTGAGACAGAGATCGCAGACATCTATGATCGAAAGCAGTCAACCTTTTCATGTCTTCAACGCGTATTGGCCATGTTTCAGAGCCATAGAGAAGGACGGAGCGAACTGATGAGCAGTACACACGTCCCTTGGTTGATAACCGGATGTCACGCCTACGCCAGAGATGGTGTAAGTCAGCGAAAGCAGCTCGAGCTTTTCGGATCCATGCTGAGATTTCATAGCCCATCAGTCCGTTGGTGCTAATACAACTTCCCAAGTAGGTGAAGTGGTCAACATGTTCTATCACTTCACTCCCTATCACTAAGTTAGGGGTTGACGTCGTCCAGTCCTGTAAATAATATAATAATAATTTTTCCTTCACGTTCCCAGTGGAACATAGGGCTCCAAGCTAGTGGCTTGAAGTTTCTGTAGCAGTGTTTAATTTTTACAGGATGGGGTTGCTAGCCTCATGCCCAACCTTTCCTCTTTACCAGCATTATTTCTGGCTCAGTGAGGTAAAGGAGTGCGCCGGCCGGGGATCGAACCCCGGACCATATGCATGGTCGGCGAGCGTGCTAACCGCTATACCACCGACGCAGCATCTTACATTTTGCAGGGGCGAATCGCATGCCAAACATACGAAGATTGCTGCTCAAGGTGTTCAGAAGACTCTGCTGGATTTTGTCAGCATCCTCCCCTAACAGGACTATGTCATCTGCATATTCTAAGTCCATAAGACTATACCCTGGTAACAAGTCGATTCCTAAGTCACTACGTTCAGTTAAGGATACTTCCTTTAGCATATCTATGATGAAGTTAAACAGAAATGGGGAAAGTGGACATCCCTGTCGGACACCACTGGTTGTTACTAATTCAGATGACAATTCCCCATAAGCCCTTACACGACTACGTGAGTTTGAATAGAGTGCCTTGATTAGTGCAATGTACTTTCTTGGCACTCCCTTCACAGTCAGACATTGCCATAGTACCTTTCGGTCCACGGAGTCGAAGGCCGCCTTCAAGTCAAGAAATATGACAATTGTTGGACGCCGAAAAGTGTGTCTATGTTCTAGAATCTGTCGAAGAGTGAAGATTCGATCTATGCACCCTCTACCTGGTCTAAAGCCTGCTTGATTTTCCCTTGTCTGTTCCTCCCGAGTTCTGCTTAGTCTATGCATGATTACTGAGCCTAGGATTTTAGAGACTATGTTCGTTAGGCTGATCCCCCTATGATTATCACATGAGGACTTGTTTCCCTTCTTGAATATCGGTATAATAAGTGACTTACTCCAGTCTGATGGTACTGTCTCTGATTCCCAGACTTTGCCTAGTACCTCAGTTAATCTACAAACTAGTATGTCACCCCCATATTTAAACACCTCCGGAATAATTCCGTCGGGTCCTGCCGCTTTGCCTCGTTTCAAATTACTGATAGCTTTTGTGACCTCACTTACAGACGGCGGACCAGTGTCTTTATCCCGTTCGGGTGTGTGCTGGATGTCGGGGAGGTTCAGTGTGGCTGTAGGTAAGTTAAATTGTTCCTCAAAATGTTCTTTCCAGCGTTCAAGGTGTCTATCCTGAGAGCTAATTATAGTGCCATTTTTTTCCGAGATTGTCTCATTGATGATTTGTCTTCTCGGAGGGTGAAGATATGATCAATACACCCTCTTCCTGGTCTAAAGCCTGCCTGGCTCTCTCGTGTTTGTGCTTCCCGAGCACCACTCAGTCTACGCATGATTATTGAGCCTAAGACTTTAGATACTATATTAGTCAAGCTAATCCCTCTGTGATTATCACAGGAAGACTTGTCTCCCTTCTTGTATATGGGGATAATCAGTGACTTACACCAACCCGATGGGACTTCTTCTGATTCCCAGACGCTGCCTAGTACCTCAGTTAATCCGGACAGTAAGCTGTCTCCACCGTACTTAAATACCTCTGGAGTCATTCCATCAGGTCCCGCTGCTTTGCCTAGTTTCAGATTGGTGACAGCTTTAGTAACCTCAGTTAGTGACGGAGGACCTGTGTCTATATCCCATTCAGGGAGGTGTTGGATGCTCGGAAGGTTGAGCGTGGCTGTGGGCAAATTAAACTGCTCCTCATAATGCTCTTTCCAACGATCCAGTCGTCTATCCTGGGAGCTAATTATAGTGCCATTTTTTTCCGAGATTGTCTCACTAATGATTTGTCTTCTCCCACCCGTTTCCCTGATGAGTCCAAAGAGTTGCCTGGTGTTGCCTATCCTCGAAGCTTTCTCCATCTCTTTGGCTTTTGTCGCCCACCACTGTTCACGGTCCTTGCGGAGACTTTTCGTAAGTTTCCTCTTGTGCAGCTTTCGCTCCTCATTGAATTCGGAGCTCGCCGGAATAAGTCTTCTAGCATCTATCAGTTCGGATGAGGCGGTGGAGATCCAGTGGTTTTTACTCACCTTTGGGTTTACCTTATTCACAGCTTTTACAGCTGTATCTATGGCTGCCTGGATATTTTTCCAAGCTTCTTCAGGGTGAGCACAGCTGTCGAACACAGATATGTGTTTAGCTAGTTCTTCCTCAAATACGGATTTAGTTTCCTGATCGAGCTGGGGACGTGATGGTTTTACCGCCAGCTGTTTCCTACGTCCGTTCAGTCGTAAGCACACCCGAGCGCGGACCAGTGCATGGTCGGTATCTACGCACGTGTTCCAGAAGGAGCGACAATCTCCTACCGACCCACGCCAACGATAGCTTATTGCTATGTGGTCTATTTGTGTCCAGCGTTGGTTTGATGAAGGGGGTCTCCAAGTCAAACAGTGTCTCTCCTTGTGTTTAAAGTTAGTGCTTACAAGAAACAAATGATTATCAGAGCAGAACTGTAGGAGACGGTCACCGTTGTCGGTTCGCTGGCACGGAACTCCATAGGTGCCACCGACATCCTTCTCAGATTGACACAATTTCCCTACTTGAGCGTTAAAGTCACCAGCTAGAACGACTATGTCTGAGCGTTTAGCCTTTCCACCAAACTAGACAGCTTTTGGTAGAACTCATCCTTCGTTTCATCTGAACTGCAGTCAGTGGGGGCGTAGGCGGAGATTACGAAAAGGCATCGGCGAGTAGTGCAGTCCTTCCTCCTTCTTACTGATCCGTTCAGGCGGACAGCACACATTCGGCTATCTACCGGGATCCAGTCAAGCAATGTCTTTTCTGCCCTAGTACTCAAAGCTATCCCTACGCCAGCTAATCCTCGTGAACTAGCTGTGGCATCTCCTGACACCCTCAAGGTGAATTTTGCAGATTCAACCTGTTGGCCAGGTGGGGTTAGGTGAATAACCACACTTGGGTCTTGTATGCGTGTTTCTGAAACACAGCATACATCAATGGCTCGTGATGCCAGGGTCTTGGCTAGTGATGCTTGTTGTCCTATTTGGCAAAGTGTCCTAACATTAAGAGCTCCTATATGAAATTGGTGGCGCGGCTTTAAGAGGCTGTCGGTGGTGGTTTTTTGGCTTCCATCGTTTTTAGTGGACGCAGAGTGGAGAGGAAGTGGAGAGCTATCAAGTCGAGGAGTTGCATCAGTGGAAGGAAGGCAAGATGATAGAGATGAAGATGAAGACAAAGATGAGTGAGTAATAGAGAGGTTTCGCGTGCATTTCGGATTGTGAGGGCGATTGTTACTTCCCGGCTGCCCACACCGTGGAAGTTGGTTGCGTGACCGCAGAGCCCAGGGGACAACTGCTTGAGGCCGGTCACACGCGGCCTGTTTTTGTTTGTTCTTTTTGTTTTGTGTGTCTCAGTAGCATATTTATCACTCCTGCCCTGTGACACGGCAGCAGGAAGCGCGGTCGTTGTTAATCCGGGCCACGGCCGATCCGGCATGAAATTTTGTGATTTTGTATTTATCATGATGTTGGATTGGGTAGCTGCTTTTTGTTTAACCGCTATCCAAACAACCTGCCTGGCATGGTAGACCTCAAGAGACATAAGTCTCAGCCAGTATAGCTTGATTAGGTCATTGAGGTGCTCAAGCCCGATCACCACGTCAAGGTAGCACCTTTCGGTCGGTATTATGAATTCATCAGTAATACTAATCAGATTTAAAACAATTAGTTCGCTTTATGAATTTAGACAGAGCAATAAGAAAACGTAATTTGTTTATCTTTCCTAGACATATTGCTTAGTCGATGGCATGATGAGTCAATAAAAAGATCTATTTACAGAAAACCTACCTGGACAGGACAGTATCTTAATTACCACAGCTTCTGCCCTGTTCAGTACAAAAGAGCCTTAGTAAGGTGCCTCTTCAGTAGAATCCAACGAATATGCACTGAAGATACACTTAATGAAGAAGAAAGAAAGTTGACACAAACCCCGGTTGGTTACAGTTATCCAGACAAGTTCATCAGGAGATATAAAGTATTTATTTCCCGGTACGAATCCTGCTTTATTAACCTTTATTGCTTGTTTTAGATATAAAGTAGTCAGAACACCAAGACCCAATCTCCAACTCGCCCCTAAGAAACATATGTACATCAAGCTACCTACCTTATAAGGGGTATCATAGCAACTTGATAACTAGACAAAGACTGAATGCTGCTGTTAAAAAGACTTTTTATACGGTTAATATCATAATAATTGAGAAAGTAAAGACAATATATTTGTGTAAGCCCATAGAACATGCGAAAAATGATGTCACATTCCAATGTATTTACCTATTCGAATGTACGTGTGGACACACACACACATACATAGGGCGGACTCATCGATCTTGGCAAGTAAGGGCTGGATTCTGAGCATATTGCTAAATGGCTCCAGAATCCAATGGAATCTTCAGAACCTATTAACGGTGAGAACAGGAGACCTAGCTCTTCTATTGCGAAACATATTATAGAGACCGATATAGAATTGACGTTAACGGATCTTTTAAACCTATCTATAAAACGTGTTCGGGGAGGGTGTATCCTAAAGTTAGTGGCAGCCATAGCTGGCGATTAGGAAGTTTAAACCACCTTTATGCTATCAAAGCAACAATTCGTTATCACACTAAACCTACCTTTCTTGGTAAACTTTGTTTTCACACCAGCCAGGTTAGATGTACTATTTACCTCTCCTATTTGATTTAGCGGTCTCTATTGTTATTTCGACCTTCAACATGTCCTTTTAACTTGACCTAAATATATTTTCTCACCTCTTGACTCTTTATATACTCCTATAACAACTCCGTGTGTGATGGATCAGATTGTTCAAAATGTGTTACCCAAATACACAATACACTATTCAGACTAATTAAATTACCAAAAAAGATATTTATGCAAGCATAAAATGGAATTTTTTTTCAACTGTCATACCCAGCCAGTCATTCCACGAGATGAAAAACGTGCAACACGACCCAAAGCATCAACACCACCAACACCAAGTACATCCATTTGATCAGCTGGATTATTCAGTGTACCGAACAGAGGACCATCATTTCCAATAGCAGAAACTAAGAGTATTCCATTGGCAGATAATTCTAAAACCTTGAAAATAAATTATTTTATTTAAAATAACATGTTTAACAATGTAAACGTGAAATAAAGATTTAATTGTGACTAAAGCAATACTGTTATGTACTCGTCGCTAAATTATTGTTATGTACTGGTTGAGAAACTAATAGTCCTGACGCAAGAAGGCGGAAATCAGAAGACCACTAGGTTTGCGATGATACATCTATTTTCTAAACACAAGGAGAAGCAATAAGTGGTATCACACCAAAGTAAGTAAGTGTAAGTCACAAGATTGTGAGAACGAAATATATATGAATGTCCAGACAAAAGGTGTGAACAAATCATTAGACAGTCTTAACATGAATGGCTAATTATAATGAAGTATCGATCCATATATACATAGCGAAATATAGCAGACATGTCAACAACCACCATATATGGATATATGTCACCAAGCAACGGACTGTCAACAAACACTCATATTATATATAATATAAGGGGAATATACATTGTTAAAGGAGACAGGTTCATACAAGTAAAATGGTCACAGACTAAGCGAGCAAACAGAAAGAGAGACCAACATACATACACACACATAAATATACATATATATGTGGATACATATCAAATACCCAACCCAGAAAAAGCTGATTCTGTAATGAAACACACCACTTTGATGATAGGCCGAATCACACTCAGTAAGCATTCTTATAAACAGGAAACACAACAAAACATACCCGATTAATTTAGCTCTTGGATGTACGAGGGTAATATTGGAGGAGACCACATGATGAGGAAATCAAAGCTAGTAGGGAAGTCATAGGGTTATCCAGGAAAAGCGATAGAGAATAGAGTACAACCAAGGTGTGCTACCGAAGGTCTGTGATCCACTGGAATGACAAGAAACGAATTAACATTATTCCTTTGGGATCCATGCGGAAACCAGGGCTCTAGAAACACATTTCCATTTCACTATGTTCTCGGCAGTCGATTTTTGTCTGGCTTAGCGATTGCCCACAAGATTTAAATCTCCCCTCGCATGATTTCCTTTTATGCCATCCTCGAAGCGATGTTCAACTTGCTATTTACCTTTCGGGTTCCAGTGAAGGGCTTCAACAGCCTTCTACGCATAGGTTTAATTCATGTTCAGTTCTTTGCCATATAATTGTTTAGCGATAGGTAATTGGTAGGTTCATTGCCGGAGTATATAATGTCGCTTCTCTTTCCTGGCTATCCGATTTTTAGCATTCAGTGAAGACAACTGTTGATATAACTCTGAAGCCTGTTAGGAAATGCTTTTCGTGACACACTGAACTATATAGAAGCATCAATGATATTCCTGACTATGGTGGATTCGACCAGACCTTGAGGAGCTAACAGATGGGCATACGTTGGACCAGCAAAAACAATCTAAAAGATCTGAACCTTACGACACAAACTCGAAAATGTAGAGGCGAAAACCCGTAAACTGGTAGGAGACGGGCAGCAAAGTCAAGACTTCAGCTGAAGCCAACCGTCAACAACAACAACAACAAGCACCAATCACCATCAACAGGTGAAATCTCAAGAAAGCTGCCTCTCTCACTTATCTAGGTGAAACACATGAGGATGTCAAATTTAGCCAGGACAGAAAAAAGCAAGAGAGACTTTCATTACCCACCATCTTTTTTTCTCTACACGTAATCTGGTACTCCCGTACATGTCGTCGAAGAATACATTCCCTATGGAATGGTTAGATAACAATTGATCAGCCCCCGAAGAGTGTCAGATACCTTACTTTACAAACTGTGAGTAAAGTATCATTCTGTCTTGTTGTGGGTATTCATTCACTAAACACCACCCTTCCACAGGATTACTTAATTTCGAACAGTAAAAGCCTGAAAGAACCCAGATCGTGTCGAAGAAACTGCTATTTGTCAACGATGAATTCAAAGATGATATCGCAGCTGAAATCCTGAAGAATCGCTTATGCAGATCACTGAGGAAAGCCTTCTTTATGGCTGAGCTACGGATCAATTTCTATAGCCGACAAATGATCAATGGATGTGTGAAGGATAAACTGCCGCTTCGGACGGGCCGATTCAATGTGTGTTTGTAAGTTCAACTACTGCTCGTGTGGAGCTAGTTATATTGGCCGCCCGCACAAAGCGCACACTTTCCGAACTCATCTCTGAACATTATCCGGAATGGTTAGCAAAGGAACAATGTAAGACAATTACTAGCTCAATTCTCGAGCATTGAGTGAACTCAGGCCACGTAGCTCCACCAGAGTCGTCTTCAACATCATCTACAACGTAAGGCCAAATGGTACCAAGGGCGTCAGGTTTCGGCTTTTGTGTATGGCGTAGGCGCTGGCAATTCATCAATACAACCCCGAACTCGGTTTACAGGAAGAGGTTGTCCACCCTTTTATTGTACCTTCGGCGTAACCTCTTCACTAGTCATTCCCTACAAATATTTCAATTTTCAATTTTACTTTTAGTTGGTTTTTACTTTGATAACTAATTCACTGTTATCACTCTCACATATTCCTTTTTGTACGTTCCCTTACCCTCTTCACACTTGTCAAATGGACTCTCAACTAACACCTTTCTTCTTACTCAATAACAATTTTAACTTTACATTTAATATTCCCATAGTAAAATTTAGAACAAGACATTTAAGCGAACAATATTGTTTTCAATTAGATCTCATCAGGCTTAACTCTAATATACATAAGTTTACGAATAAAAATCAAATATAAACCAATCATGGTGTTTTGTCTATAGGATAATACGATGGTGAATATAAATTGTGCAATTAGTCATAATAATAGTAATTATAATAGTAATGGTTTTATCAGTAATAAGGATGAACAAGTAAGGCAATCTGTGATAACACGAATAATGAAAGACAGTATGATTAAACAAACAACTGTTCAGGTGGAAGTAGTCGATAAAGCTCAGTAAAAACAAATGAATCGATTACGTAATGTTAGATTGTAAGGGAAGGAAATGAAACACGTTTATAATGAAGATGGGGATGATAAGAAAGGGTTGGAAATATAAATAAGGGGTGGTGTAGAAGTCTTTAGTTGGTTATGTCTAAATTGGCCAACAAGGGAGGGATAATGGCTGTACGAACTTCTTTTGAATGCAAAGTTTAGGTTTAATAGTTCGAATGCCTATCGCCTCAGCTGTGTGCAGTAGACGAATATGAAGTCTATTAGAAAGATTCGGTGGGATACGATGAATTACTTTGAAGGCTTTCGTTTTCTCGACTATGTGACCACTATCAATTAAATGTGACAGAATTGAGCTACGGATTGTTTTTGTCTGTCCTTTGCCAAACCACGATGGGAGATGTTCACTAACACGTTGGCTAAGCTGTCTAGTAGTACGCCCAACATAACTGTCACCGCAGGTGCAGTTGAATTGATAAATACACACAGATATGGCAAAGCCATCAAGCTTATCCTACGTCTGCTTGCGAATCATTCGTCGGCTAGAGAATGACAAACATAGGTGTGCTGCGTAAAATGTTCTGCGTATACTCCTTGAAAGTCTTTGGAATAGAATCTCACTTGATAAGTCCCCATTAAATTGTAACTTAATAAATAGAGGTTGCTTATGTGCAGTCAGAGTCACAGGTTTTTTCTCTGATGGTTTCCTATGTTTCTTTTCCTTGTTTCATTTCCTTCCCTTACAATCTAACATTACGTAATCGATTCATTTGTTTTTACTGAGCTTTATCGACTACTTCCACCTGAACAGTTGTTTGTTTAATCATACTGTTTTTCATTATTCGTGTTATCACAGATTGCCTTACTTGTTCATCCTTATTACTGATAAAACCATTACCATTATAATTACTATTATTATGACTAATTGCACAATTTATATTCACCATCGTATTATCCTATAGACAAAACACCATGATTGGTTTATATTTGAATTTTTATTCGTAAACTTATGTATATTAGAGTTAAGCCTGATGAGATCTAATTGAAAACAATATTGTTCGCTTAAATGTTTTGTTCTAAATTTTAACCTTATCGCATTTTTCACGCTATCTTCCTTAGTGCAATTGAGTACTATGTAATTTACAACTTTTATTTTTATTTTTGAAGCCATTTCTGAGTAATTATGTCATCAATTATGCCATCTCCCCTCCTATTACTCAATAACATTTTGGTAAGTATTAACATTAAAAAAAAATCAAACATTTTGTCCTGATAAATTACTACACAAATATGGAAACAAAAAACAAAGACAACGTCTAATCACAATTACCTTGTCAACAAATGGTTTATCTAAAAAATCTGGTCCACCAATGCTCAGATTGATGACATGCAGCTTTCGACTGATAGCATAGTTGAATGCATCCAAAAACCATGAAGTATACGATAGTTGGAGGTCAGTGAAAACACGAAATATAAATAAATCAGCTTTTGGTGCAAATCCCCATGGTGGACAACTCGTCGTCGAAGTAGTGGTGGTAGCGCTGGCTTGTTCTTCGTTGACAGTAGTAGTAGTAGTGGTAGAAGAAGAAGAAGAACTATCCTCAGAGTTTGTACAGTATAAATCAGGATTTTGTGCAGAAATAAGACCAGTGACATAAGTGCCATGCCCATGTCTATCTAAGGCTATAATATCGCTTTTTGAATTAGATTTCTAAAAATACAGAAAACAAATAGGAACAAAATCAATAATATTCATGACATGAAAGCTTAACACTTTCTAAAAGACAAGAGGTCCGAGGACCCCTCCTAGCCGACTGCTTTACGGCTAGCTTAGAAAACAACCCCTTATCACCAACTATTGACGACTTCCATCTCTACAAGAGATACATCGATGATACTTTCATTATTTGTGATAAGAATTGTGATTTAAAAAACCTACTTCAACATCGACTTCACACTTGAGACTGAATCCGACAGAATCTTCCACTTCCTCGACGTCCATCTGACAAGAAACGCCAACAACTTTCTGAAAAGGTTCATATACAAAAAGCCTACATGGAATGGACAATTCATCAACTTTCAAAGCTTCGTGCCCCCAGAGAAGAAAGAGGAAATTGTTATATACGCTCTTTCCTTGAGGATTCGGAAGATATGCAGCGAGGAAGTGATTGAATAAGAACTGCGTAATCTCCGGAAAACCCTGATGGAAAACGGTTTCCCGCCCAGGTTCATAGACAAGAATCTCAAATGTAAGAAGACTTCCGAACAAGTCGAATCCGTTTCAAAGAAAATACTTTTGCTTAATCTAGAGTTCAAAGGTGATATATCAAAGGTGAAGCAGAAATCCTTCGTAAACGCCTCTCCAAATCGCTGAGAAAAACATACTTCGCCGCGAGCCTACGACTACCGTTTTCTTGCAAGAAACTGTTCAGCCAAAACGCGAAAGATAGGCTGTCGCATTGGACCACTTCAACATGCATACACCAGTTAACTTGCTCTTGCAGAGCTGAGTACATCGGCCGTACCATGCGCCAACTTGAAAAACGCGCTCGTGAACACTATCCAGCCTGGCTAGTAAAAGGAGAACGAAAACGTGTATATAGTTCAGTGACAGAACATCTGATAAATTCAGGACATTTAGCGCTATTCGAAAAATCCTTCAAAGTCATATACAAGATTCGATCAAACCTATCAAAGGGGGTAAAATTAAGACATCTGGGCATAGCCGAGGCACTAGCCATCCAAAAGCTCAAGCCCACACTATGTATCCAAAAGAAATACGTTCAACCCTCGTCCCTGCCGTGGCCATCATAAACAGGTAATTCTTCTAAGAGTGACTATTCCATTGACTTTCTTATCCAAACTTCCTGTTTATTCATGTTATTTTTAAGTTTTTTTTCTTAATCCCTATTTACACTACCATATTTTCATATCCGAACTTCCTGTCTATTTTGTTATTTTATTATTTCTACATATTTCATCCCTGATTGTATAAACAATTATTCGTCGCATTAGTTATGATCATATTAGGTGTTTTATCCAAAGATCCTGTCTATTGTTGTTAATTCTACATTTCTAACCCCTAACTGCACAACAGTATGTTTATCTTCTCAGTAATTATGATGCTACTTTGTCTGAGCTTTATCCGTCCTCCTGTTTATTATGGCATTTTAATTCCTAATTGTAATTCTTCTATTAATCTGACCTTTGACCAGAAATTATTCTGGAACTTCCCTACCTATTTATTCATAAATACACGAATGTACAGCCTTGTCGTTGATGATTTCGTCGAAAAGAAAAATTTTCCTCTTCGCTGCAACCGTCCTTTTATGCCTTATAATCAAATGTGCATATTCCGTGATTTAACCGGATACTACAATGAATTGGTTCTGATTGGAGTTGTTAACATACTCACTCCGCTAGAGGGATCCAATTGTGGATTTTCATGTTATGAGATCAAACTCACTGATCATTCAGTCTCTTGAATGGGGAGGAATTCAGTGACTCACACAAGCTCTTTGTCAATTCGTGATATTTTCAATTATTGATTTTGTAGGGAATTCTGTTTGTTTGATTGCTTGAAGGATTCGATCATGAGTTGACATCTCAGTTAGAGAACCATTGGAAAACCAGCTGGGAGTACTGGACAGCTGTTTTGTCAGCCTGGTTTGCGTGCGACTTTTCCACAGGATGCACCCACCACAGTGGGGTTCGAACCCAGGACCTTCTGGTTACAAGGCTAGCGAGCTCGTAGGCCATTAAACTAATGGGACCCAATCCGATGACCAGTACATGAATTCTAACATCTGACAATACATGATATGGCGGGACCACTTCGCAATGTCTTCTTCTACGAGCTACTGCCTCATCTTCAACCTGCTGCACCCGATTGGCCATATTCAGTCAGTGGACTGGAGTTCTAGTGAGAAGCCATGACCAGTAAGGTACAGCAGGTTGAAGGTGAGAGAGTAACTTATGGAAGAAGACATTACGAAGTGATTGCGCTATGTCATGAATTGGCAGAAGTTGGAATTCATGGGTTGGTCATTGGATCGTATCCCAGTGGCTTAATGGTCTACTAGCCCACTAAACTTGTAACCAGAAGGTCCTAGGCTAGAATCCTGACGGTGAGTCAGCCTTGTTTGGGACTCTTCATCAGCACACGAACCCACTGGGGTTCAAACCCCACCACGCTTTATAGATAAACACAAAGCCGAAAATTAATAAAAAAACAATCCATCTGTGTGCCGACGAAGAATTTTCTCGATGAATTTCGGAGGATATCCATTCTCCATGAGGCCTTGTTTGAATCGCTCCAGATCGTTAATATTTCAAATTGGTTGTTCGGTTAGTGGCAAGCAATAGAGTCTATGATATGCATTTCGTCCTATTTGGTATTAGTCAGCTATATGTACTCCCGTATTGATTTTACAACTCCTCTACCTAATCACATTGAACAATACTCAAACAAAATGACGGTAGCTTTGCCGAGTCATTATTCTACAAGTGCCACTGTTTCTACAAGAGCAATTAAATTTATAATGATAATAATAATTATTATTTCCTTTAATTCCTAGAGGAACATAGAGATCCAGCCATGCGTCTCCATTACGTTCGGTTCTCTGCTAGAGTTTTTACCTGGCTCCAAGTCTGACCACGTAGTTTCATCTCCTCTTCACATGACCCCTTCCAAGTCACCCTTGCACTGACGACCAACTCACTGCTTCCCTCTCGGGTTCCACTCGAGCAATGGCTTGTCTAGTTATGTCATTTGATGGTTTCCTCAAAGTGTGGCTAATCCATCTCCATTTCTTCCTGACTATTTATTGCACAATCGGTTCCTGCTGAGTTGGTTTGCTCACAGAGATCCCTGTTGCTGATCTTTTCTGGCCGGCCACCTGATCTTGAGTGGTATTGAGCGAAGACAACTGTTGATGAAGGTCTGTAGTTTGTTTGAGATGCTCTTTATGACGCACTGGCCAAGTGCCTGATCCGTATAGTAAGCACTGACTTAAGATTGAAGTTGAAAATCCGGATCTTATTTTTCATGCTGAGTGCTGTTGACCTTCACACAGACTTAAGAGTAATGAAAGCTTGCCTTGCTTTTCCGATTCTGGTTTTGATATCCTCGTCAGTTCCGTCCGCCTGTAGTTGAAACGATGCTTCCCAGGTAGATAAAGGAGGTTGTTTCCTTCAGGTTCCTCCCATTTATGCTGGCTGATTGTTGTCTGTTGTTGTTGGCCAGGAATCTTCATCACTTCTGTTTTCTATATGTTCACCTGAAGTCTTATCTTTGATGCTTCTTCTGCCAACTTGTTGCTTTTCACTTGCATATCTTCCAATTTGTGGGAAATCAGTCGTATATATCATAGGCGAAGTTCAGATCCTACAGGTACATCTTATGCCTATTTCCTCATTGCCCGCTGTCTGTCGCATTATCCAATTTACCGCAATCAGGAAAATCATTGGCGATAGTAGGTAGCTTGTCTTACTCCCGTCTTTACTTCGTAGGATTCCGTAAGTTTCCCGTTTTTGATTAATTGACATGCAGTATTGTCGTACAACTATCGGGTGAGATGTATAATTGTCGGTGGTACCCCGTAGTATCGAAGTAGTTGAGAAATCACCTCTCGATCGACGCTGTCTGTCGAAGGCCTTTTCAAAGTCGATGAAGTTGACATAGAGAGGTTACCGGCATTCCAAACTTTGTTCAATGGTGATCCGTAGAGTGTGGCAATTTGATTAATATATGACTTGTTTCACCTGAATCCAGCTTGTTCCGGTCAAATTTATAATGGGAATTTTTTTATTAAAAAATGAATGTATAAATAACAAATCTTCATCACAACACTCCTCAACTTACATTACTCATCTCCACTGTCCAATCAGTTCGTTCAATGATATTACTTGAAAGAAAGTGTGGATGATCCGGTGACGCTAATCCAGTATCAAATATACCGACACGTACACCATTACCACATAAACCTCGTGACCAAGCATACTCTGCATTTAACAATTTCCATGGCTAGATAAAGATAATTGGGAAAAGAGAAAAACAATAACGATAACAAAAAAATCGATATCTACTCAAACACTTACTGACTGTTTTAAATACACCCCTTTGATTTAAAGACAATCTTACACTATCTTTCAGCATGTTTCAACTTGAGACTAGCTAAAAACATATGATTGCTAGAGCATAGTTGCACAGTGGTTAGGACTCTCACCGACCATGCAAATGGCCCGAGGTTCGAATCTCTGTCAACGCACACCTGATATCTACGGGTCGGCCTGCAAAATTTGGGCTACCGATATCACATGCTGAAAATTCCATACCTGTTCCAAAAAGTACTGTTTGGAATCAAGCTGAAATCAAAAATAAAATAATAATGATAATAATAATAATCCCGATGACAACCACGAGCACACTAAGGGAGTGGCTATCACGAAGTCACCGACAGCGGCAAAAATTCTTATGCAGTGAGAACAAGTACTCCCTGGTTTTTAATGGTTCTCTAACTGATATCAATCCGTGGTCGACTCGTAAAAACATAACTAACCCTCACAAACCAGACTGCAGAAGATATATATATATATATACCACGCATCTTAAGTAATAAAATTGTCGTTGTTGTCGCAGTTAGATCTAACTTCTGTGTCTAACTCAGTATCAGGAATATTTTCAAGTGTCGTGTCTGGAAGCGCATTCTAGGGAATTTAGGTGACAACCACATATAAGTAACACATATAAGTATCCACTCCCTGTGACTTATGATTTCCAATTAAACTGTTTTGTTCCTCGTTACTACTATTCCTTTGTCTCACACCTCTGTTTACTGTCTCTATTATTCATCTCTTGTACTTTCTTCTCTTGCTTCGTGTGCTACATGCAGTGGAGTGTGGCGACTTGAACTGCCGCACATATGTGCAAAGTTCTATGTCGAAAACAGGGACACTCCTCTAGGATAATGAAATGAATATTTAACTCAAAATGAAGGAAAATTACAATTATCCCATACTACGAGAACTAAAAACAACTCAGAACAAGAGAAGAAGGACGATTTTTATCGACACCCATAAACTGTAATGGACAACATGCCGAATGGTGACATCAAAATCCTTGTGGGCGTGATATGAATGCAGCCCAAACTGGGAGCAGATAATATAGGAAGAGAACTCATCTTGGGTTGAGATGCTGTCTCTCGGCGAAATGAATGAGAACGGAGAACTCTTCGAAGACTTCTGAGCTTTCAATGATTTGGTGATCGGAGGAAATGTGTCCAAGCACAAGTTAATCCACAGAGCAACATGGATTTCGCCTGACGGACACACAACAAACCAGATAGATTTCATCCCAATGCTACTCAAGGAAATGGAGACGCAGCCACCCTTTTGGACACAAAGTCGAGAAGGGGACCAGATGTGGTCTCACTCAGTCAGATGGGGCACGACAATGAGTGACTCTCAGCGGATACCTGTAGGGCTAATAGAAGAGAGGAGGATGGTGAAGGAGAAGATGACTCTGTCTGTGTGTCTCTTTTCGACATAGAACTTTGCACATATGTACAGCAGTTCAAGTCGCCACACTCCCTTCATGTAGCACACAAAGCAACAGAAGAAAGTAGAAGAAATGCATAATAGAGACAGTAAACAGAGGTGTGAGACAAAGGAATAGTAGTAACGAAGAACAAAAGTTTCATTGGAAATCAAAAGTCACAAGGAGTGGATGCATCTACGCCAGTCATTGACAGCGATTTTGAGCCATGTCACCAATTGTTTCCAACCTTCATTGGTTTCTACCATCCCGAGGACTCCAACCAGTCAGGAAGTCTACACCTTCCTACGTGGCTGGCTTAAACTAACTGTTGTGGATTTCATTGACTGGTGAAGCAATGTTTTGGTCTGACCACCCCCACTTGCTCTTTTCCAGTCTGACCCTATGTCAGATAACATTGCCCATTGTCAAGGATGGCGATGACTAGGCATACGTAGCACATGTCCTAACCATCTCAGTCGATGTAACTTCACAACCTCGTCGATTGATTTCCTCTCCTTACCTAGAACTCGACGCCTAACCTCAACATTGCTCACCTTATTATACCACTTCACACGGGAGACAGAATGCAGGCACCTATGATCAAAGAAGAAGATGACTCAGTGCAGAAATCGAGAGGGGAAGGAGGAGCTGGGTTCAGTGTACACTGCACTGAACAAAGAACTGAAGAAGAGTGCTAGGAAAGACAAAAGACAATTCCATGACACAGTGGCTGACAACTGATGTTGTTAAAGCCCTTTGTTCCACTCGAAACCCAAGTGAATAATAATGTAAATGATAATAATGTAGAGTATTTAGCTGAGGAGTTCTACCAAAAATTTGATAAATTCATTAAATCCAACTATAATAACATTTCATTATGTTATTATTACCTGGAGTCCTGTCTTTGCTGCTTCTTCGACCAGCAAAGACAGGACTCCAGGTAAACATAGACAAGACGGAAGTTATGAAAATAACCAACCAACAACAGCAACAACATCCAACGTCAATCACCATCAACGGGAGGGATTTGAAAGAGGCTACTTCATTTACTTATCTAGGGAGCATTGTCTCAACTACTGGCACTAGGTATGGACGAGGATGTCAAATCGAGCGAAATCGGGAAGGCGAGAAACACATTCATCAGCCTGAAATCAATCTGGAAATCTTCGTCACTCAGCATCAACAACAAAATTCGTCAGATTTTCAATACAAACGTAAAGTCAGTTCTTCTATACGGATCAGAAACTTGGCGGGCGGGTCACAAAGAATATTTCCAAAAGGTTGCAGACCTTTATTAACAACTGTCTTCGCTCAATACTGAATAGCAGATGGCCGGAAAGAATCACCAACAAGGAATTATGGGAACAAACAAAGCAAGAACCAACCGCCAACCAACAAATATACAGGAGAAAGTGGAGATGGATCGGACACTCGCTGAGGAGACCACTGGGTGACGTCGCGCGCCAAGCCCTCGAGTGGAACCCGAAAGGGAAGCGGCGTGTGGGACGTCCAAGGGTGACATGGAGGAGATTTTGTGAAGAGGAGTTGAAAGAATATGGATTAATATAGATGCAGGCGAAAAGTATAGCAGAAGACAGAAGAAAATGGAGACGTGCAGTTGAAGCCCTATGTTCCACTAGGAACCCAAGGGAGCAATAATAATAATATAATAATAACATTTCATGCTTACTCTAAATTCATATCGGCGAATAAACACTTTTTCCAACATTAAAACTGACTACATATGCACTGAGATATCCTGTATGAGTAACACTGGCTTTTGGGTTAAAAAATAAATAAAAGAGAAGGGCAACTCTACCTGTTTTAAGTAATCCAATGGTAAAGTTCTTGAAGCAGCAGAATTTCGTTGTGAATTGTCAAACTGTAAGAGTTAGAAAACACACAAGGAAATATAACTCCATACTGTTAGACAACAAGGGGATGTTGCGATAGAATTTTCTTTGGGTCACCACCTCTCCTTACAGATTATCTTATACATGACAACCTCTATTTTATCCCCCTTCCTCCGCTTCATGTAATAATCACAAATATTTTGTCTCAATTTTATAATCTAATTTCTTCAAATATAGCTTGTCTTGCTATATCGAGTTCCGGAGCTCGCTGACATTTACCCACTTCTCTTTGTTTGCATTTCTCATCGTATATACGTGACCCCGTCTCACGGTAACCGTGTATGGTCCTTCCCACTTTGGAAGCAGTTTGCATGACCTTGGCTGTCGCGTATTCGCCAGTGTTTCGCCTCACACTATCATATGCTGCCGTTGCCTGGTCACCCAGCAGCGTTCCAATTAACAGCTTCAACGCTGACGTATCTTGAACCTCATTCAGCTGCGTAACAGCCTCAAAGTCCTGCCAAAAGATCCGTATGTCTCCTTCTTCAAAAACTGCAGGGCATGACCTTTCCATCTGTCGGTAGGTAGTGACACCAAATGTAACAACAGAAGGCAAGACACAGAAGCCAAGGTATATTTTTCACTAATTCAACCACTGTTAATATATCGACAGTTTATATTCTCTAACCAATCACTGGACGTGTGATTTCGGTTTACATTAAACGACATGAAATGGAATGTTCAAATAAATACATAGCATTCTATTGCTATTGAACTGTGGGAATATGTGAGAATAACATTCCGTTGGAACACAGATTGTCACACCACTACAAATTTACTAGTTCGCTAGTTTCCTGGTCAGTCTTCTAAACCAAGGAAAAGCAGGAAGATTAGGTGTGGTGGGGCTAGCGACCAATCACTACAGAAACTTCAAAGCACAACAGAGAAAAGAAAATGGAGATCGATTGGACACATACGCAGGAGACCGTTGAGTGACATCGTACACCAAGTACAGCCTCAAGTGGAACCCCAGCAGGAAAGGATGATTTGGACGTCACTTTTAAGGGTGACATAGAGTACATCATGTTAGGAATAGGAGATGAAAGCTTATGGGAAGAGGACTGCAGAGAATTGGGATAAAATGGAGAAGTGCTATTGAAGCCATATGTTCCACTTAGAGCCCATGGGATTAATTATAACACAGCTGGAGAATAAATTCTTTGAGAAGAGTTTCCCCACCGAATCACTTTCTTTTTAATTGATTCATTTACGTCGAAACTTATAAAAGATTAAGAGGTATATTGTACATGCTGACCAACTAGCTTATTGAAGAATGAAGTTAAAAGAGCCTTCAAGGCAGCAGAGGTACGTTGTCTCTTCACAACCATCCCTATTCTATGTTCGAGAAATAAGGATAAACTATCTAAATTTGCTTCGTCTATGTGCGGTTGCGGAGTCAGCTACATCAGGTGTACAATTAGGCAGGTTCATCATCGTATTTCCGAACATAATCCTGCATGCTTGAGTAAGGGACAAACAAGATCTATTCATAGCTCTGTTTTAGTACACCTTGTAGATAGATAGTGAGCATAAGTTTGATGTTAATACAGCATTCAAAATTATTTATCGCATTCCTACTAATCTTAATTTCGCTTTACGAATTTGTCTTCTACATACCTACAGCTGAAGCACAATAGGAGTCCACCTGAAGATAAAAAACCAAACTTGTGGGTGTGTTCAGAAGAAATTTGTACGGCCACTTTCCTTAACTTGGCCGTCGTTACATGAATGTATAAACCGGACTACTTCGCCCCACTCCCCCCAAAACCTTTAGAAATTATAACTGTCCAAATTATTTTATTATTTTTTCTGACTAATTCATTTTTAATTACATGTGATCATTGTCCAAATCGTTTAATTTTTCTTTAACAATCTTTTACGTAATCAACTTGAGCACTAGCTTATTCCTTAATTACTCTACATTTTTTCCAAAATTATGCATTATGCAATCCACATGCTGTAACCATTTCTACCTTTTAATTGTGTGTGTTGATTTTCTTCGTTAATTATCACCACCACCCGTTTAACATGTTGATACTGACTAATTATTGTTAACAAAAATATCCGAGCGATGCTGGGACATCACTCGTACCCAATTCCCATGAAACTACATGAACTCTCTTACAAATTGCCGCGCCTGGGCAGCGATGATTCGAGACGTTCATGAAGCCGGCTCATCCTCCCGTAGGAGATAGCGAAGTAAAGTAAAGTAAGTAAAACAAAAATATCAGTGCCATTTGATTGGTAAACTGTTGTGTATTGTAATAAAAATGGGGATCTAATTGAAAAGTGAATATTTCTTCGTTTGAGAAAATTAAAACAATTAGTCCCTTTGATAAATTTGAATAAGACATTCAGAAGACAAATTTCGCTAGATGATATCTTCATTTCATAGTTTCTCTACAATCGCTTTACAACTAACATGGTTCACAATAGTAATAATAAAATAAAATGCATGCATGACAATTACTCAGTTATATAAAACAAAAGTATATACTACTAATGACCAATAGTATTTTTAAATTATTATTGTTTATTTATTTATTTAAACGCAGAAAAACCTTGGTACAATATGGCACCAAGAAAGATGCGCCACAAAATAATAACAAAAAAACCTGGATCAAAAGTTATATATATATATATATATATATATATATATATATATATATATAAGTAGAGAATGAATAAAGAACTTCGTCTGGAAGGAAAACAGTCATACTTAACAAGTTCAAACAGTATTCGTTAACTATCAGCAGGAAGGGAGGAAAGAAGGAAATCGCAACACACTCGCCATTGACTACGATTCTTGGACATATCCGGTAACCTTTTGAGCCATTGATTCGAGCTATCTTGCGGACCCCAACCAGGGGGTCGTAACACACCAACCGATGCTAATCTAGCACAAAAATCCTTCATCCCACGACGCCACGTCATGGACTGACCACCTCTCCGCCTTTTCCATCCCGTCCCAGGGCTGGCTAACGAACAGAGACCTGTACGGAAGCCTCTGGGATGACATTCGCAGCACATGTGTAAGCCACCGAAGCCGGTGTTTCCAGATGATGATAATCAGTGAATGGTGATCTCCACTGTGTTCAAACACACGCCGCTGAACCTCAGAATTACGCGATGATGCTATCGAATGCAAGCAATCCTGCGGAGACAGCGATGATCGAACACGCAAAGTCGACGCACATCCTCAGCTCGGAGAGACCAGGTTTCACAGGCTTAGAGCAAGACAGCCCGCACCAAACCAATGCACTTCTGGGATATTTCCAAATACATCAAGTAGTCAGTTCATGGTAGGCGGAGGTTGAAGTCTCTTGTGTTTTGTACACATAGTTAAGGGTGTATGTGATTAATCCCTCAAAGTGCTTCCATCACCTTCAATAACCAACCTTGAATTAGAGTTATGTGATAAAATAATTGTGAAACAGTTATTAATATTGATTTTGTGACCTAACACTAATAAGTGCTTTGCAATGGATGACGATAATGCATTTCTATTTCTATTCAGATCAATTGCATTGGGATATTCTATGTGTATTAATAACCATTTTGTAACATGTTCTTTTCTATGACCACATCGGAACATTCTATTGTTTCTACCCATATAGGTGTCACTGCAACAACTACAGGTGAACTTGTAGATACAGTTTGAAGTAGAGTCGTCCACAGAATTTCATCCTTTTATCGTAGGTACAGGGATCAAAAATGTTCGGCATGCTGGGGAAAGAGATGCGATGTAAAATGTGAGATTGATGGCTGACGGAAGTCTTTGAACTGTCAACTGCAGGTAGGTTATTGAAGGTGATGGAAGCACTTTGGGAGATTAGTGACATGCACGCTAAACCATGTGTAGAAAAAACAACAATAGGCTTCAATCTTCGCCTACCACTAACTGACTACTTGACCTATTTAAAAATATGATTGGTCATTAGTAGTATGTACTTTTCTTTTATATAACTGAGTAATTGTCATGCGTGCATTTTATTTCATTATATTATTGTGAACCATGTTAGTTGTAAAGCGATTGTAGAGAAACTACGAAATGAAGATATCATCTGGCGAAATTAGTCTCTAAATGCCGCATTCAAATATTTCTTCCCTCAGTCCTTCTGCTTTCTAACGATCTAACCGGGAATTTTTTCTATAGTGAATAGTACTCAGTACAGTAAGGGAAAAACTATTAGGACGCCAGCATCATTCATACTTCGCATACTTCAGTGACTCACATTATAAAGCAAAAATGTTGTGCTAGAACTAGCTAGTTAGATAGTATTTACCACCCTATCAGCATCTACGCTTATCAAAACATGCGCAGTTATACCTGCAGAGACACACAGATAAATCAACTTTCTTTCTTCTTGCATGACTTGCCTCACTCTGATGAAATAAACTCTGTGAAGTACGCCGATGATTTAACAGTTTCAATGGCTGGTAACTCCCAGCTAGATGGTGCCAAAATAATAAATAGCTTTCTGTCGGGAGTCAGTAAATGGTCTGAGTTTAACTGTCTTAAACTGAATCCTTCTAAATGTCAAACTGTTAATTTTAGCTTAAAATGTAAAAGACAGTTAAAAGAAGTCATCCATTCTCATGACGGTTGTAAGATTGACGACAATGATATAGGAATTAAATCGGAAATTAAGTATCTCGGACTTATTCTCTCTTCTGATCTTTCCTGGTCTTCCCATGTCTTAGCGATCTCGAGTCAAATATTCCACCTGACATTTTACATTAAGAAGTTAAGACACTCGGGTATAACTGAACCTTCTTCGTCTTACAGTTCATAAACTTTTGCATCCTGCCTATTATTCTTTATTGTTCACCCTTATTCTTTCCTGGTTTGCTTAAAAAGGACTATGTCACAATTCGTAGAATGCTGAAGACTGTCAGTAGGGTGGGTGGTGCCCCCGTGGACCACATAGTTAACGTCTTTGTCGATAGGCACTTGACTTCGTGCAATAAATTTGATGAAGGGATTTTGTCTGACTTCGATCATCCACTTTACCCTCAGCTTTCACTTTGCATCTCCTCAGGTAGAACAAGAAGTAACTTCAAAAAACTGTATGCTCGCCCGTCTAAGTATAGAAATTCTATGATACCATACTTGGAACGTATTTTATGTGATGAAAATAGTGTCAGGCAAGAGCTAACAATATCCTCCATCCATCCATCCTTATATACCTTCAAGTTTTATTTTTATTATTTCTGTTATATTTATGGTCCTGTTTCTTCTTTGTTTTACTCTCATAATTGCAAGCACCAACTTATCTCCATGACTTCTGTAATCTTTGTTTTTCCCCTCACCATATCATGTAAAGAGAGAACATTATATTCAATATTTTTAAACCTGCTAGGATTTCCATACCGCATATAACGACAATACTGTGTGAAACAAGCCCATGGCAATTTTTCACTTCTATTATTATTACCTTAGCTGTTATCATTTTTATTATAATTATTATTTCCATTTTATATGCTGCATGTTTTTTTTACATTACCCCTATTGTAAATGTGGAAAAATTTTCTGTGTGATTAATTTTTATATATAATTTGAGTAAATTAGATGGAATATTGTGTGTGATTAATGCTGAAAATTGCATTCTGTATCACAAGTACTGTTTTTGGAATAAAGTAAATCATTATTCAAGTGTTGGTTTGTAGGGATTTGATTGGTTTCAGGATTTCATCATGAGCTGACATTAGTTAGAGAACCATTGGAAAACCCGGGAGTACTGGACAGCTGTTTCGTCCTAGTTTGCGCTCACTGGCGACTGGCCCTATTCAGGTAGTAGTTACCTAGGTTCCAGTGAGAAGTCGTGACCAGTAGGGTGCAGCTGGTCGGGTGTGAGGACAAATACTCGCCGAAGACATTGGCTAGCGGTCGCGCTATGTCGTGAATTGGCAGAAGTTAGAATTCAAGGACCATTGGATCGGGTCCCAGTGGCTTAATGGTATACGGGCTCGCCTTGTAACCGGAAGGTCCTGGGTTCGAATCCCGGTGGGTGCGTACTGTTGAAGAGTCCCAAACTGGGACGAAACAGCTGTACAGTACTCCCAGGTTTTCCAATGGTTCTCTAACTAATGTCAGCTCATGATGAAATCCTGAAATAAATCATTATTATTATTAGTAGTAGTAGTAGTAGTAAGCACTTACCAAATTTAAATTGCGTCCAAAAATTGAATGACTAGCTGAGGGGTATTAAGAAAGGAGGAAGAGACAAAAGTAAAAACTCACTGTATTTAATATCATGTAAAATTTAAATATATATGCATAAGAATACAGATAAACGCATGACGCTGTGTGTACTATACTACTGATTGACTGAAATGAGTAGTTGGATACTATTCACATGAAATAGTAGTACTTCCCAGTCAGCTAGATCGAAAGGATTTGAATAACTGACGGCTATACATCAACCGTTTGGGACTGAGCTCACCAGTGGTGAATCCAGTCTGACACTCAACTCAGAGAGGCGAATGACTTCAAAATCCCCTGATGATTATTACGCCTTGTATCGAATTCGAAACTTCCAAAGTGATTAGCGACTTGCAATTTACCCAGTTGGATGTGAAAATTCAGTACAGTTTCCTTTGGAAATCAAAATGATCCACACCGCGATGAGTATGGTCTGCTTGATACTGTAAGTGGTCATCAGGAAACAAAGCATAAAAGCTTACATTCTTTCTGATTGGACAGAAATAACCCATGTAATCTTTAGCACAGACTGAATTCTATCAGTCAGGTAGGCAATGTGGCCACCATGCCACTAGGTGGCTCGCCATCACGATGCACTGCGAATTATTGGTATTACATGGTTGGAGGCAGTCGGCAGAAAGCTAAGGCTTCCAGTGCACCGTCATGGCGAACCACCTAGTGGCATGGTGGCCACATTACAAACTTGACTGATAGAATTCAGTCTGCTCCAAACACCAAGGACTAGACACATCCCACTAGTTACTAGTGTCCAGTCGACGTATCCAATACAGTCCTAAAGGAGGTCAGTAATCAAGAGCCTGAATAGCTCAGTGGTAACGTCTCTGACTTCAGGCGGCACTGGGTGACGCGGGTTCGAATCTCCTCAGAAGGGACATCAGTTCCTTCAAGGCCGTTGCAAATACGCCTAAAGGCTTCCTGCTGCTTACCTTCACGCATCTAACACCAATAAATGCATACAACTATATACTTCTAATTGACTGAGATGAGTGATTGTATACCACTACCTCGTATCAACCAATGGTGATGGTTTGAACTGATTCGAACCATCTACACCATCGATGAGGTCGACAACAAACAAGCGAAACGGTCACAGTGTGTGTTTACACGACTTCGATCTGACTGGGCAGTAAGCTAGTACTACTCGCTGATGTGAGTAGTATACAACTATTCGTATCGATCAATCAGTAGGATATACTGTTTTACGCATTTGTGCTTGCTTTCTTGATTACCATTTCTGAAGCTAAGCCTATCACATATTGTGACTGATCATAACAGCCTCAGTTTCCAAAAGAAACTGTGATAAAATTTCAAATTGTGGAATATTAACTGAAAATAATGATAATGAAACGTTCTTCCATGAAAATTAACCCTACATTGGATACTTTATTCTGGGCAAAGTTAAAAACTTTAAGCACCACTAACTATCAATCTCAGCTAGTGACCCTGAAGGCACCAGTTTCATGAATTAGGCGTTTTTGGGTATAGAATACACATATTTATGAAGGGGGTGGGGGGAATGCATAAAAACTGTATAAAAGGATACCTTACTCTCATATGTGATAAAAAATATCTCCCAGTTTAGCATAGGAGGATCAATGGGACAGTTACAACACATCCTACACATATATTAATTCATCTAAATGACTATAAATGACATCCTTTTGAGATCTATTAAAAATAATAATAATAGTAATAATAATTTGCTTTATTCCAAAACATTACTTGTGATACAGAATGGAATTCTCAGCATTTCACTGCAGTATTGTGCATCCAGTTAGTACATTAACAATAAATAAAATTCTACATAGACCAAGGTTAATCTCAGTTAGTTTTGACAACAACATGTTGCATATCAGTAGCAAAGCCAAAAGTAAACAGAATATTTGAAGGTGTTAGAAAAGTAAATACTAGCATATTTACTGGCGTAAGCGGTAACAAAAAGGTCGAGATATACAGAGTTTGAAAGAACGAAGAAGAATGCTTTAAATAGAGTTTGTAAGGAAGAGAGAAACAAAGGAGCGCGTAACAACAAAAAAAAGAAAAGGAAAAGCGAGAAAGAAGAACGTTATACTTATAAACGATATGAGTTGGGAAGACGAGATCCAGTTGTTCTACCGACAATTTAATAAGTTACAGGTATCACGCCTAATGCTTTCTTTATCGCACAGAACATGAGCTAAGTAGAGTACAGTTGAGTTTTGCACTTCCTAGTGCGAGCATAGGTTTTTCTATATAGGCTTCTGATCTGTATGCCTGATGAGATACAAGGGGAGAGTTGTGAATGAAGAGGGTGGTGTGAGTTAGATAGATAGAATGGATTAAGCCCATTTTTCACATGAGTCCATGTGCCTGTCGACCAAAATATTAACAAGCTGGTTAAGCGGCAGACTGCTTACCCTGCTGACAACCTTTAACATCCTGCGTAATAAGGCATAGTCTTTCTTCAGTAGTGCTGGAATAAAAGGCAGGATGCAAGAGTTAAAGAATCGTAAGAGTAAGGGTTGGGTTATTCCAGAATGTCTTAACTTCTTGATGTAGTGGCCCTAATCTTGTTTTTCAACCTTCCCTAGGGATGACAAAGAATTATATAACCTTTCCACTGATTTGCGTGTATCATAGATCCTTGTTTCCTCAGTCGACTGATAACAGATATTTTGTCTGATATTCTCTCGACAGGTACCATATAAACCAATTACACCCAAATATTATTTGCTCATTCACAACCACGGTTGTACATTTTCCAGACAGTTTCATCCACATGTACGATGATACCTTCTCCTCCCAATAAGGAAGTAAGCCTCTCCATTCTCCAGAATGCGATATCCCTGCAGCGCTGGTACCACTGGACTATTGATACCAGACTATTTTCAGTTTCAGCAGCTGTACCTGTCACACACTGTTTTAAAACGCAGTAATTACAGGCATACAAAATTGGGTTGTGGACAGATGGGATCTGGCAAAAAATGTTCCTACGAAATATTACACTCATCAGCAACCGCATTAGAACAGGCAATTGACTCGGATCAAGTGGGATAGCAAATTTAACTCATGTTAATGAAATTCAATGGACCATTTAAGGTGAGTGGTGCCGTCACACTCTGTTGGTAGTCAGTAGCACTTAAAATATTAACTCGGTCTTAATCTGAAAACAGTTGACCTGATGTGCAATTGATAGTGTTCTTCTCTGAGCTGGTTGGTTTAGTTGCGGAGCTTTCATCGTCCCCCTGCTGGACAACATCTTCAGCGCAATATTTAGCATAAAGTGAAATGGTTTAAATTTTTCGTGATATAATTGCGTCTCCCAGTAACCATCTTTACATATGTATTGACCATTTTCTACTGACTTGGATTTTAAACTTTCTGGTCACATGATTTACTTTTTATAAGTTGGTATACTTGGTCTATATTAACGTGTTTGTTAATTGCATTTCCGTTTGAGTACCAGGCTTCAACGAATTCCCTGACTGCACTTTTGGTGTTTCCTCTGTCCAAGATTTCGACATTATCCCAATCGAACTGATGTCCATAATTTTCTATGTGCATTGATATCAAAGAATATATATCGTGTCTTTTCACGGCTGATTTGTGTTCTTGGATTCTGATTCGAAGTGGACGTCCACTTTAGCCGATGTAATGTCTGTTACAGTTCATACATGCAATTTATTTTGTAAATGGTATTAATTTTATCTCCTTTTTCTGTTGGATTTTTCGGTTTGCATAATACCGAATTAAGCGATTTGACTGGCTTGTGTGCTATATCTATATCAAACGCTTTCAATAGTCTAGCTGTTACTTCAGAAATACTTTTTATGCATGGTAGGATGAATTTTCTTGTGTTCTTTGATGATGGTTCCTTGTTGGTGTTGTGATTCAATTTTAAACACTTTTTTATGAAATTTTGTGGATAGCCATTCTTTTTGAACACCATTTGTAGGTATTTTTCTTCCATTCTTTTCAACTCTGGAGTGTTACAGTGTGTTTGAACTCTTTTAAACAATGTCTGCACACAGTTTCTTTTGTGAGTAATTGGATTATTGCTGGTATAGCTGAGTATTTGATCCGTGTGCGTTGATTTTCTATATACTTGTGTTTCTAAATTTCCTGTGTTGGTTCTCCTGATTAAGACATCTAAAAATGGGATTTTGTTATCGAATTCTTCTTCTCTTGTGGTGAACTTGATGTCTTCAAATATGTTGTTTATTAATTTATGCGTATATTCTAAATCATTTGTCTTAATTACTACAAATGTATCATCAACGTAACGTACCCAGATTTTTGGTTTAATTATAGTTGGTAGAGCTATTAATTCTAATCTTTGCATAACGGCTTTAGCTATTAATCCTGATAAGGGCGATGATCCCATTGGTGTTCCTTTTATTTGTTCATATATTTGAGTATTGAATCGGAAGTATGTTGTAAGGCATAATTTTATGACTTCTATCCAAGTTGAACATCACTGCGTTTTTATGTTTTCATCACTATAGAGTAATTGTTGCATAGTTTCTGTTGCTAGTTTTGGACTAATTGAAGTAGGCATAGTGCTGTGATATCAAAGCACACCATTATTTCGTTGTCATCTACTTGGATATTTTTGATTTTCTCTAAAAATTAGATTGACGAATTGATAGAATGGTCGCATGATTTTGTTAGGTGATTTAATTTCCTGAAAAGTTCTTTAGATAGATTAGATGTCGGTGTCCATAGAATCACTACATGCATATGTGTATATATTCAGCTTAGTGGAAACCAAGATTCTATGTAGATAAGTAATATTTTAACAATAACAGCACCATACTACTCACAAAACAATCAGTAGGATCGAGAGAATATGAACAGAAGATAAACTTGAAAGTGAGAAAAGCATACTGGAAGAAACCCTGACTGAAAAAAAGTTACCGAAAGAAGTCCACAAAGAGATATAAAGTGATAGAACAAAAAGATCTATTCTCCAGCGTGTTACTAAGATGAATATAAATATATTAAGCTATCCTATAGGTGTGCGGGGTGGGGGGTGATCGTGAAGCCTTGATACGCTGCGCTTCACACAAAAAGACAGTTTATCCATCTAATATAGGGATAATAGAAAATGTGAAACCTGCATATCCACCGAAAGCCTTAGGACATAGAACAGTGGTATCACATCTCATTGTATCGATGAATCTTCTAATACGTATGGTCACACACACACACAGACATAGCTGGGACTCATCAATATCTGCATGTAAGGATGTCGTCGCGAGTGCAGATTGATAGGAAACGGCCAAAATTGAAATCAACACTTTAAGTCAATGGCTGAAGAGATAGAAGTGTCTATTCCTCAAATCTGGATTTAGTTTACGTTGCGGACACGAAATAATTCCATTGGACAACTATATTTAGCCTTGGGACAATCACCAATCAATCAGAATAACTCATTGTTCTTTTGTACGGAACAGGGCAGAAACTGTGGTAATTAAGATACTGTTATGAATAAGAATATATACTCTTTTGATATAAACTCGTTATTCACTAATGTGCCTTCGGTCAAAACAGTTGACATTTTATGTGATTACATTTCCACACATAATTATTTTTCATCCCGTTCCCCATATCTTATTTAAGGGATTTTTTTATTACAGCTTGATTCCACAGTGTATTTTTGGTACACGTATGGAATTTTCAGCATGGATATCGGTAGCCCAAATTTTGCAGGCCGACAATTGATATCAGGTGTGCGTCGGCAGGGGATCGAACTTCGGACCATGTGCATGGTCGGCGAGAGTCCTAACCACTCTGCTACCGACGCACTTCTATGTAATAACAATGTTAGATTTATATTTGAAGGTGATTGTTTCCGCCAAGTTGGTGTTGCTATGGGAATTCCGTTAGGGCCCCTTTTAGCAGATATCTTTACGTCGTGCATCGAGAATTTATCGGAGGATTTAATTGAAAATGTGCCACTTTATAGAAGGTATGTAGATGATATTGTTACCATCAGTGATACGTTTTGTTCTGCCACCTCAATTTTAAATTGAATGAATGAAGTTCAGAATAGCATATCACTTACATCTTTAGAAGAGGAAGATAAGTGGTTATCTTTCCTAGACATATTGCTTAGTCGACGGCTTGATGGGTCAATAAAAGGATCAATTTATAGAAAACCTACCTGGGCAGGACAGTATCTTAATAACCACAGTTTCTGCCCTGTTCGGTACAAAAGAGCCTTAGTAGAATCTAACTTATTGTTCTCTGATATAGACAAACCTTAATGTAGTTAAGCGCCTATAGATATGATCTGTTTTTCCCTTATATAGGTCCGTCACCACTTCTCTTAACTTCACCCATCACAACGGCTTTAAAAGCAAACTGAATCCCTGGAACCTATTAAAGGTGAAAACAGATGACCTAGCTCCTCCTTTGCGAAGCATATTATGAATGCAGGGAATACACCTGAAATGTATACGTCTTCTAAAAACTTACCTATAAGACTTGTTGCGGGAGAATCTTGTGGGAACCTCAAAGACTAAGAAGTTTAAAACCAGCGCCTTAAACCTTTCCTGTTAAGTCTTCTTTTGATACCACGATAGGTGTCATATTATCTCTCTTCTTTGGTTAATTGATTTACATTGTTGTTTCGACCTTGAGTAATGGTTTCTTACCTTCAACTACATTTATTCTCTCAACCCTTAACATTCTATTATAACCATATAAATACCTGTGACAAGTACGTGTCCTATGATCCAACTGTTCCAAATGTTACAGGATTTCATCATGAGCTGACATTAGTCAGAAAACCATTGAAAAACCTGGGAGTACTGGACAGCTGTTTCGTCCTAGTTTGGGACTCATCATCAGTACTCACCCACCAGGATTCGAACTCAGGACCTTTGGGACCCAATCCAATGGCCCATGAATTCTAGCTTCTGCCAATTCATAATGTAGCGCGACCTCTTCGGCGAGTATTTGTCCTCACACCCGTCCTGCTGGACCCTACTGGTTACGACTTTCCACTGGAACTCCAGGTAACTACCTACCTGAATAGGGAAAGTCGCTAATGAACATCTCATTGATATTCAAGTACTGGCTTGTAAGGATTTGGTTGATTGGTTACAGGATTTCATCATGAGCTGACATTAGTTAGAGAACCATTGGAAAACCTGCCAGAGAGTACTGGACGGCTGTTTTGTCCTAGTTTGGAACTCTTCAGCCATACTCACCCAAATGTGTTGTGATTAAGATAAGTTACATCTTATTGTTTTGTGAAAAATCAATAATTATATCAAAATTATCACTATGATAATATTAGAGAAAGAGAGGCCAAACAGCTCAGTGGTAACGTCACTGACTGTAGCACTGGGTGATACAGGACCACCCCAGGGGAACGGGCATTAATGCATCAGTGACTCAATGGTAGACTGCTCCCCAGTCATGTGCATGGTCCAAACTGGATTCCAGGTCAACGAACCCCTAAACCTTAACACGGACCGGTAGTAAGTCCAGAAAACACACAGGAAGGTTGGATGTACGACTAGTAACCCCAACCCATGAAGACAACGTCACCAATGCCATTGGAACTTCAAAGTTTAGGCTTGAAGCCCAATATTCCACACGGAACCCAAAGCAATCATAAAATATTCGTGTTAATTCTCTTGTAAAGTACAGTTAGGCTATATTACGTAACAAGAATGTAAAACGTACCCTATTGGTCACGGCTTCCCACTAGAACTCCAGGTTAACTGCCTACCTGAATAGGGCCAGTCGCTAGTGAGCATCACCTGTCCACAGGACTCCCAGGTTTTTCAGCTCATGATGAAATCCTCCATGCAATCATCAAACAAAAATCCTTACAAAACCAATACCTGAAAATTCATCTGATGCACCCTAGCGACTGGTTCTATTCAGGCAGGCAGTTAACCTGTCTGGGGTTTTAGTGGGAAGCCGTGACCAGTAGGGTACAGTCAGGTTGAAGATGAGACAGTAACTCATCGAAGAAGACAATGTCAGAAAGTACTAACTAATTCCAAAAAAAATAAGTACTTTCTGTAAAACTTCGCTTTCCTTGCCCATTTCAGCTGTGTTAATCTGAATGGCATAACAGATTGATTGTATCTATAATGAAACCTAAATATTTCTATCCATTTACTTTTTCTCATTTAACTAAAAGATCTGTTTTTCCGTACACCTGTGTTCATATGAATTAGACATTTGTTGTTTCTTCCAGCCTTTTATGCACTTTTTATCTGGATTTTGCGTGTGTGTGTGTGTGTGTGTGTGTGTGCCTGCATTAGCATCAGTCATTTTACAACTGCAATTTTGTTGTTTATGACTGGAATGCATCTGTCCGATTTAACTCTACCTCAAAGATATGAAATGGAGATATATGTGGATGACAACAGTTTCACTCGCAGTGTTGAAAAAAACAAAACATCTCTCTCTCTCTCTCTAGCGTCTTCACACTCACACACATAAATACACACATAAACTCACTAATAAAATGATAAAATTCACATTTCAATCGAAAAATGAACAAGGAAAACTAACTACGATGATGGATAGTAAAATAAAACGAATAGAAGAGGGTAAACTAGAATACACTAGTGTTTATAAAAACTAGCGCACTCTAATAGATATTTAGAATTTAATTTATGTCATCCGTTGTCACTTCTCTATCTCGCTCAACTTTGAAAAGGCCTTCGATAGCACAGCGTTGATTGAGAGGTGATTTCTCAACTACTTCGCTACTACGGGGTGCCATCGACAATTATACATCTCATCCAACAGTTATACGACAATGCTGCATGCAAGTGATCCACAACGGGAAACTTACGGAAGCCTTCGAAGTGAGGACGGGAGCGAGGCAAGGCTGTCTACTATCGCCAATGGTCTTCCTGATTGCAGTGGATTGGATAATGAGACAGACAACGGGCGATGAGGAAACAGGCATAAAATGGACTCACACAAAAAACTTGGAGGATCTGGACTTCGCCAATGATAGATGTCTGATTTCCCACAAACTGGAAGATTTGCAAGTGAAAAGCAACAAGCTGGAGATAGAAGAAGCATCCAGAAATGATAGGACTTAAGGTGAACATAGATAAAACAGAGGTGATGAAGATTCCTGGCCAAAGCCAACAGCAACAACTACTGACAACAATCGGCCAGCATAAATGTGAGGAACATG
This sequence comes from Trichobilharzia regenti, assembly GCA_944472135.2. Taxonomy (NCBI): domain Eukaryota; kingdom Metazoa; phylum Platyhelminthes; class Trematoda; order Strigeidida; family Schistosomatidae; genus Trichobilharzia; species Trichobilharzia regenti. The sequence goes on along the minus strand of OX235266.1, from coordinate 20,069,180 downwards.
AAAGAAACAACCTCCTTCACCTACCTTCGAAGCATCCTTTCAACTACAGGCGGACGGAACTGACGAGGATATCAAAGCCAGAATCGGAAAAGCAAGACAGACTTTCATCGCTCTTAATTCTGTGTGGAGGTCAACATCACTCAGCATGGAAATGAAAATAAGATCCGGATTTTCAACTCCAATGTGAAATCAGTGCTGCTCACCATACGGATCAGAGACTTGCGCTGCGCGTCATAAAGAGCATCTCAAACAAACTTCAGACCTTCATTAACAGTTGTCTTCTCTCAATACTCAAGATCAGACGGCCGGCCAGAAAAGATCTGCAACAGGGATATTTGGGAGCGAACCAACCCAGCAGGAACCGATTGTGAAACAAATAGGCAAGAAGAAATGGAGATAATTGGCCATACTCTGAGGGAACCATCAAGTGAGTGACATCACTAGATCAGCCATTGCTCGAGTGGAACCGGAAAAGGAAGCGGCGAGTCGGTCGTCACACGGTGGAGTGACTTGGAGGAGGTCATGTGAAGAGGAGATGAAAGCATATGGGCAGACTTGGAGAGGAGTGAAAAAGTTGGCAGGAAACCGAAGGCAATGGAGACGCGCGGCTGGATCTCTATATTCCTCTAGGAATTAAAGGATATAATGATAATAATAGTTCGTTCTGTCTTTAAAGACAAGAGTAGTTTTTAAGTGTCTAACAAACGGAGTGACAGCACTAAGTAGTACGACAACAAAACGTTAACGATGAAATGAAACAGAGAGAAGAAGAAGAGTCGTTGGTGTTATATAACTAACTATCCTATAAAATTCACTAGGAATATCAGAAAAGGTAAAAAGCAAACTAAAAAAGATAATGGTGAAACTAATAATGATAGAATAAATAAGAAAGGATAAAGGCATCTACATTTTTACCATATAACGAGGGAACATCTGAGGCCCTCTCTACGTAGGATTCTGAATAAAGCAGGAATCAGGGTCGTGGCATTTAAACCTACAAACTCACTCAGGTAGGACAAACTCTGTAGGCTAAAGGACTCTGTCGGTGGACCCGATTAAACAAAATAATATAATTTACAAAATACCTTACAATAACTATGAGTTAGGTCAACTACATAGGTCAAACTAGTAGGTCGGGGGTAATCCGATTGTCGGAACATAATAATTTAGCTAAGGTTAGAATGACTGACTATGCGAAGGTAAGTAATTTAGACAATACCCACATCGAATTGATAACTAAGGAGTTCAACAGCTGCCATCATGCCATCAAGTTCACGTTGGAATCAGAGATTAACTCGGAATTCCATTTTTTTGGATGTTTTTCTAGAGAGGCGAACTGATGGTTCTCATCAAAAGATCGATCTACAGGAAACCAACATGGAATGGTCAGTACATAAATTTCCATAGCTGGGTCCCTTAAAAAGAAAGAAAAATCTGATCCATTCCTTATCCTCAAGAATAAGGAGGATATGTTCAAGTGATACAATCGATGGAGAACTGGGGCGACTCAGGCAAGTTCTCATAGAATGGATATCCTCTGAGATTTATCGCGAAAAACATGAAGCTAAGGGAAAAGCCTGAAAGAATCCAGACGGTACCGAAAAAACTTCTATTTATGAGTTTTGAATTTAAAGGTAATACCGCAGTTGAGATCCTGAAGAATCGCTTATGCAGATCACTGAGGAAAGCCTTCTTTATGGCTGAGCTACGGATCAATTTCTATAGCCGACAAATGATCAATGGATGTGTCAAGGATAAACTGACGCTTCGGACGGGCCGATTCAATGTGTATTTGTAAATTCACCTGCTGCTCATGTGGAGCTAGTTATATTGGCCGCCCGCACAAAACTGGCGCACACTTTCCGAACTCATCTCTGAACATTATCCGGAATGGTTAGCAAAGGGACAATGTAAGAAAATTACTAGCTCAATTCTCGAGCATTTAGTGACCTCAGGCCACGTAGCTCCACCAGAGTCGTCTTTCAAGATCATCAACAAAGTGAAGCCAAATGGTACCAAGGGCGTCAGGTTTCGGCTTTTGTGTATGGCGTAGGCGCTGGCAATTCATCAATACAACCCTGAACACTGCATACAGAAAACTTTTGTCTAGTCTCTTAGTCTACCTTGATCTTAACCTCTTCACTAGTCACTCCCTGTAAAAAAAATTTGATTTTTTTCTTTTCGTTTTTGGTTTTACTTTTAGTTTGCTTTTGCTTTAATAATTAATTCACTATTATCACTATCATATGTTCCTTTTTGCACATTTTCACACCCTCTTCACACTTGTTAAATTGACACTCAACTACCACCTTTATTCTCACTCAATAACAATTTTAACCTTATCAAATTTTCAATCTTTGTGCCATTGTTGAGTACCACGTAATTTACAACTTTTAATTTTCACTTCTAAAGCCACTTATGATCAATTATATCAATTATGTCACCCCTATTACTCAATAATAGATTACTATACATTTTCGGTAAATATAAATACGACTGTACAACCAGTCTCTGAAGATGATTTCGTCGATAAAGAAAATTTTCTTCGCTGAATCTGTCTTTTATTTTCTTCATGTTTATTTATTTATTTATTTAAACGCATAAAAACTTGGTACAATATGGCACCAAGAAGGATGCGCCACACAATAATAATAAAACAACATAGACCAAAAGTAAAAAATATATATATAAGTAGAGAACGGAGAAAGAACTTCATCTGGAAGGAAAACAGTCATGCTTAACAAGTTCAAACAGTATTCGTTGACTATAATCGGGAAGGGAAGAAAGAAGGAAGTTGCAATACGTGTAATACCACGCGATAAGTTTCCTTAATTGTTTGTTGCTTTATTCAATTCATTGTGTGAGGGCTGAGATACTGCCCGGGCGCCCAGACCGAAGCAGGTGGTTTTATTAAGGGACCACCCCCCAGCGAGCCTTTGACTTGGAGTCTAATCCGCAAGGCAGCGGAGCAGCGTCAGGAGCTGCATTCCCATGGTTTTCAGTGACCCATATGGGTTCATACGCCATTTGATCCGATTGGATACTGGAGCCATGTACCCCATGGTAACTGCTTTTAGTTTAACCACTATCCAAACTACCTTCCTGACATGGTAGGACCTGCAAGGACAGAGTTCCAGTCAGTTTAGCATGTTGGGTCACTGCGGTATTCAAGGCCGACACCACCACAACAAGGTAGCAGTTATCGGCTCAATGGGTATTTTCGGTAATTTAGAAAAATAAACCCAGCAGTCACACTGCATGCGTTAACGCACAACCACACAATCTAGTGGATGGGACAGAGTCAAAATTCCAAAGTGTAATATAGATAGGTGGCAGTAGAAGGAGATCGATTACTGAAGCCTGATTCATTGCAATAGAAGTGACTCAATTCAAATAGTGGAGATATGGAAGATATTATTACTGCCAGTCAGTCAAATAAGAGAATAGTAAATAATGTTAAAATGTATTCAGTTTACATAATAACATCCTGACAAGTTATTTATTTATTTTACTATAAAAACAACTTATTTACCATCTAATTGTATTTTATGCATAACACTAATATTATTTCCGAATGTATTTTATCTTATGTTGATTTTATTCAAATGTGTGTTTCAAAGAGGATCAACAGCTGCCGCCTTCAATGGCTTCATACTGAAGATCAAATGACTGGCGGGCCAGAAAGAATTACCAACAAGAAACTCTGGCTGGGAAGAAACCGAGAGAGAGAGAGAGCCGACTGCGCTCAACAAATATGCAGGAGAAAATGGAGATGAAGTGATCGGGCATACGCCACCGCAGAGGCTATTAAATAACATTGTGCACCAACCAGGCCATCGCTCAAGTGGAATCCCAATGGAAAGAGATGAGTGGGTTGTGGGTGAGAGGGTGATATGGAGGAGATCGTGTGGCGCGTTGGAATACAACATGAGAGATTATGGTCAGTTGTGGAACCAGATAAAGAGGATAGCACCAAATTGAAGAAAGTAGAGATGTGTTGTTGAAGATTTATGTTACACTCGGAACCCAAGGGGACAATAATAATAATAATAATAATAATAATAATTACATGACTTGATAACTTATTTTGTATAGTCCTACTTCCTGCAGTGATTTTTATTACAATTTTCCATATACCTGAAACTAGTCTTGAATAATTTTAATAACCAGTGTTTGGTATTGACAAGGTGCACAGAGATACGGTTATTGACCTCTCTGCACAAAGCTGTATAACTTCCTTGGACTTATAATCTATTTCACTCTTTAATTAAACTTGAACTTTCCTGTTGACTATTAATTGGACCAAAGTGCTCGAAGTCCGTTGATAGTTCGGCTCCTTGTCCAGATGCTTCGATGATATCTTGGGATTTATTATTATTATTGTTCCCTTGGGTTCCTAGTGGAACATAGGGCTTCAACTGCACGTCCCCCTCCACTTGCTTCTGTCTTCTGCTGTGCTTTTCACCTGCATCCATGTTAGTCTATACTGTCTCAACTCCTCTTCACACGATCTCCTCCATGTCACCCTTGCACTGACGTCCCACTCGCCGCTTCCCTTTTGGCCTGGTTACACTCCAGCAATGGCCTGACACGCGCGCGATGTCACCCAGCGAGTGGCCTCCTCAGCGAGTGTCCAATCCATCTCCACTTTCTCCTGCATATTTGTTGGGCAAGCGACTGGTTCCTGTTTTGTTTGTTCCCATAGTTTCTTGTTGGTGATTCTTTCCGGCCCGGCCATCTGATCTTCAGTATAGAGCCAGCGAAGACAGTTGTTGGTGAAGGTAAGTGCATTGCAATGATTGAGCATTTATCTAAATTATTTGACTTAGCCATAGTTGATTATTCTAGGACAAGCCAAATTCCCATATTCCCTATGGTTAGTCAAGGGAGAGGGTAGCTTAGTGTCATCGCTCCACAGGATGACAGTAGACATATGTCATGTAATTCTGGTCATCCGAGAGGCTGAGATGAGTACGTTAGGTTCTCCTAAAAACTGATGTATTATGTAAATTAGCGGAATACAGGAATTTAGCTAAAGATCTAAAATGATCGACTGTGCCGAGTTAAATAATTTGGAAAAAAAAGCTCGATCAATGCAACACATTCTCTTGCATGCAATCACACAACAGAGTGGGATAGATTAAACATTTCAACTGAATCTTCGTTTATCCAATCAACGCAAAACACGTGTGATTAAAATATAACGCAACGATTGTCCCAGATATATGGAAAATTGCAGAAGAAAAGGAGTAGGACTGGGAACAAGTCAACCAAAAACTTATTGTTCAGCAAATAGGTAGAAGAAAATACAGATAGATTAGACACACTTTGAGGAGACCCAGCTGAATGACATCGCGTGCCATGCACAGCCTCGACTGAATGCCAAGTGAAAAACGACGAGGTGGGCGTCACTTCACAGTTAACATGGAGGAGATCGCGAGACGAGGAGATCAGAGATTATAGGTGATAGTGGGGTTAGCTAAATATTACAGCAGAGAATAGGAAAAAGTGGTGATGTGCAGCTGAAGCCCTATGGAGACGACTTCTATTTTGCAAAACAGTCATAATTTGGCTGGCTGGTTTTCGACATAGAACTTTGCACATATGTACAGCAGTTCAAGTCGCCACACTCCCTTCATGTAGCACACAAAGCAACAGAAGAAAGTACAAGAAATGAATAATAGAGACAGTAAACAGAGGTGTGAGACAAAGGAATAGTAGTAACGAAGAACAAAAGTTTCATTGGAAATCAAAAGTCACAAGGAGTGGATGCATCTACGCCAGTCATTGAGAGCGATTTTGAGCCATGTCACCAATTGTTTCCAACCTTCATTGGTTTCTACCATCCCGAGGACTCCAACCAGTCAGGAAGTCTACACCTTCCTACGTGGCTGGTTTAAACTAACTGTTGTGGATTTCATTGACTGGTGAAGCCATGTTTTGGTTTGACCGCCTCTAGCTCTTTTCCAGCCTGACCCTATATCAGCTAACACTGTCCATTGTCGAGGAAGGCGATGACTAGGCATACATAACACATGTCCTAACCATCTCAGTCGATGTAACTTCACAACCTCGTCGATTGATTTCCTCTCCTTACCTAGAACTCGACGCCTAACCTCAACATTGCTCACCTTATTATACCACTTTACACGGGAAATAGAATGCACGCACCTATGATCAAAGACAGCTAACCAGCCTTTTCGTGTCTTCCACTCTCAATGGCCAAGTCTCACAGCCATAAAAGGAGGACGGAGCGAACTGCTAAGCAGTACATACGTCCTTGGTTTGATAGCCAAATATCACGTCTACGCCAGAGATGGCGTAAACTGGCAATATGCGAAACTAGCCCTCTGTATCTGTGCTGAGATTTCATTGGGGCTGATGGTACTTCCCATGTAAGTCAGGCGGATTTTTTTTTTATTGCATTTCATTTGAAATGCTGCGCAGTCAAAGAAAAGTTCATAAATTTTCATTATAGGACTTTTGAGCTTCTTTGCATGATCAGCAGTTATCATCTTCCTCTATGAACAATTTTGAAAAAGAGTTATTGATGGTCAGATCAATCCATGAAATTTTTGACCATTGATTTAAGTCGATAGCCATGTAGGGAGGTGTGAAGTGCTTCACTGGGTTCCTAGGGTCTCTAAGAACCGATAGCTGAAGACTTGGCGAAATGGCTTAAAAGTATTTCCACTCTTTGTGATCAGTCAGCTCTATCAAATCTACATTATTCTCCTTGTTTACATTTTTTATTCCATACATTACTGTTTATTATTATTATTATAGTTCCTTCAAATTATCTTCTCTTCTACTGATAGCAACTTGAACTGCTGCACTTTCGGCAAAGTTCTAAGTTGAAACTTCAGTTGCATGGAGGATTTCATCATGAGCTGACACATCAGTTAGAGAACCACTGGAAAACCAGCCACAGGAAGTACTGGACAGCCACCTCTTTCGTCCTAATTTGGGACTCTTCGGCAGTACGCACCCATCACAGTGGGGTTCGAAACCAGGACATTCTGGTTACAAGGCAAGCTAGCTCGTTGACCACTGAGTCAATGGGACCCGATCCAATGGTTCTGAATTCTAACTTTTGCAAATTCACGACATAGTGCGATCATTTCGCAATGTCTTCTTCGATGATTGAGTTACTACCTCATCTTCGACCTCCTGTACCCTACTGGTCACGGGTCCCAGTGGCTCAATGGTCAACGAGCTAGCTCGCCATGTTACCAAAATGTCCTGTTTCGAACCCCACTGTGGTGGGTGCGTACTACTGAAGAGTCCCAAACTAGGCTGACGAAACAGCTGTCGAGTACTCCCTGCAGGTTTTCCAGTGGTTCTCTAACTGATGTCAGCTCATGATGAAATCCTCCATGCAATGAAACAAAGTCTCTACAAAACCACTACTTGAAACTTTTGTTGACTGCACTTGCAAACTCATGTCAATCGACAACTAAGATTTACTATACATCTAGCAATTACCGCTACTGTTTTGAACAAAAATCTCGAGACTATAGCTTTTGTGGAGGATTTAGAAGAGCCCTTCCACAGCAGAAATGTGTCAGCCAGAAAGAGCCGGAAAGAGATCGATTTCAACTGAAGTAGGTTAAGCATCCAAAAAAAAAGAAAAAAAATACGGTGACTCCATGGAAGTTAAGTAGTCCAGTCAAAACGACTTTCATCAACTCCAGGATGTTATCCAATTAGGTTGCTCCGTGACGCGTTTATGTATTGATGTAAACAAAGTGACCTTATGAATGTCACCATTTTAACAAGAAAGAAATATAATGAATAACGTAATTATGCCTTCTGTTAGCAAACTTTAAGAGGGAATATCAACCAGTGCGGTCCACCATACCTTCAGAGAATAACACCCAACATTAGCGCATTAGGTCAAGGGGTAACAGGTTATAAGTGCATCCGTGGTTCAAAGATAGAATATGTGATTTGGATTCGATTCATTGGCCGATGTACTCCTAAACCCAGAAAAGAGTGGAAGTCGGGTAAAAATCGACTGAATCTCTAGAGTTTCAAACCCCATAGTTCCTCTGGGAACGCGAAGTAATGAAAAAATCATGTTATAAACCTACATCCTGACTGAAATCATTGTACAGTGATCCTAACCATAATATCAACTATAAAATAGAAATTTAGATTTATCGGTCCTCCAACTCACCTCCCCGCCATCAAATAAAATAATATACTAAAACATGAACTTACAATTTAATCCTTCGTTGTGATTATAATTGTTGAGAAGAACACGATTAATTTGCTTTTGTGCAGTAATTGATTTTACGTAACTAACATTCGACAAGTATTGCGTAAGATTCTGTGTATCAGCTTTGTCCAGATTGAAAAACTGAATATACAAAAATTACAGTAAAGAAACATATTTCACAGAACAAATAAAGATAAATTGCCAATAACTCTCTATATATGTGTAAAACTTGGCACTGTGTAGTAAGTAATTACATGCTAGTCACCATCCACTAATCAAATACTAACTAAATGCCCAACATCGTCGAAGCATCTGCACAAGAAGCCGGCATGTCAACCTGAGACCGAGCACTTCGGTCCAATCAATCAACGGGAAAATTTCAAATTCAATAAAATTAATATGAGCCGTTGCATATAAGGCGGTGGCTGTCGTGGCCCAAGTCGTCTAGTGGATAACGCTTTGGCGTTTGAAACAATGGATACTGGGTTCGAGCCTCGCTGGTGGGAACATCATCACTCACTGAGAAATGCAGGTACATCCAGCTGACAAATCCCAAACAGGACGAAATGCGCACCCTGGATTCCACTGCCAGTCACTATCCACCAATCAAATCCATATTAGTTTGTTTATCAGATATATCACTGACAGTAAGTGAAACAGTATTAGTATTTACTGGATGACACCGTTTCGAACACAATTCATTATTGTTCATGATCATGTCATCAATTGTAATCACACGACTCTTAAACTTGAGTTTTATAGTTTTCTTTGTCCTCTCGTATTTGTCGTATGCGTAGTAGAGTTTTCCAGATATCCGAGTGGACAGGTGATGAATCATTCCTATTACACATGTTTGCGGTTGATTCGATAAACAAAACTTCTGTTATCAATCTCTCCCTCCACCCTGTGACATTAGATTAGATTTTAAAACTGTCATCCTATCCCACCATCCTATTGTATGGTAGGTCGTGTGTAATTGCATGTAGTGAGTGGTATAGCTGAACTACTCTGTAGATTTCTTATCTTATTCGCGTCAATTAATCTAGATTTTGCTGCTGGGTATTAAATAAACGAAATTGTTTTGTTTTATTGGTTCCACAGGATCCACTATTTAACCGACAAAGCTTGTTTCTAACTGAGTTTCTGTGCTGTTTGAATGCCGGTCACTTTTATTTCTGCCTTGTTAAGAATTTCGCGTAAGGTTTCCGAGGTCCCTTCTTTGTATGGAAGTACTACTGATGATTTAGATTCTTTATTGTTCGCGTTGTCATTATCAGATCTTATTATCAAGATGGGAAGTTAAACACACCAGTGTGTTTACAGGAAACCCACACATTCAAACAGACATTTGGACTTCCGATCATCCCATCCTATTTCAGTGAAAATAGAATTGGTGAAATGTTTAAGTAAAAGAGCACAAAAACTAAGTAGTACCAAGGAAAATATAAGAGAGGAAGTGATACACATAAAAAAAGCCTTGAAACTTAATAATTACCCGGATAAACTAGTCAAGAAATATGTAAGGAAATGTAAAAATAAAAATATAATAAATAATGATAGTAGTGATAGTAATAATGATAATAATGAAAATAATAATATAATCAGCTCAGCTGCTTACAGGCAAAAGTCATTATAAAGTATAATATCTACAGAAACATTTCGCTGAGAGTGTGAACCACATAGGCGTTTTGAATAAATTCATGGTGTCATTTGATGCAGCCTCTTTGTTCACAATGATTTCAATCAAAGAAACTATTGAGATCATTTATCAGCAGTCTGATCTTCTCCCAATTCCCAGAGGCGGAAATTCAAACGCCTACACTGCTAATGTATGTACCATGGATGTGTAATTCCAATTTGACAACACTCTTTATCGCCAAATAGATGGTGTAGCTATGGGCAGTCCACTTAGCTCTGTTTTTAGCAGATATACTCATGTCCAACCTTGAAAGAACAAAGTTGAAGCATGCAATCGACGAAACAACTTCCTATTGTCAATGGGTCAATGAAACATTTGTAGTTTGCAACAATGAAAGTCATGCTTCCCACCTACTATATCAATACTGAATTTACTATGGAATATGAAAATGATGGAAAATTCCACTTCTTTGACATTTCCACGCAACGCCTAGAAGGTGGTAGTCTTCAGAAGTCAATTTACCGAAAGCCTACTTGAAAAGGACAATACTTACATTTCAATAGTTTTTCTTCAAATAGCTTTAAAAGTGGACTAGTGAAGACTCTATACTATAGAGCTAGGAGATTATGCTCTATAGAGAAATTAGAGGAAGAATTTATGTTTCTTGAAAAGACGTTGAAAAGCAACGGTTACCCTCAAAGGTTCATTAACAAGTACGGAAGATCTGAAGTCTTAAATATCAAGCAAATCACAGTGGAGAAAAAGCCCATATACATTCAACTTGATTATAAAGGTGAAAATATTACAGCAATTGTCAACAGAAGATTGAGGACATCACTAGCCAGAACCTATCCTGCAGCTAAGCTCGTTCCTGTCTGTCAAACAACTTGATCTTTGGTGCAATTGAAAATCGATAGATATCCTTCTTATTGTTAACTTCAACTGTATATACAAATTTAAATGTATCTGCGAGAGCAGTTACATTGGAAAAAAGGAAGAAGGGCATACCTCCGATTTTCCGAACATGTACCGAAAAGCGTATGTCTCAAGGGAACAAATGCTTTAAACAGTATCATCGCCAGGCATCTCCTTGATAATACGGGTCATGAGGTGGACATTGCAAAATCGTTCAACAGTTATCAATAGGTAAAAGAGCTCAATTCTCCCCAACTTTGCCGAAGCGATCCCTGTCAAGCGCCTGAGACCTGATTTATGCGTTGAGGAAAAAACAGTTATCAGTCTTTCCTCGCCCTGCTGCCTGGTAACTGGATATTTTCACCCTCTCTCTCATCTGATTACGTATTGTTAAAAGTTTCCATTGTGTATGATCATTATTGCTCGGAGTAGTGTTCAATATTATTATTCATATTATTATTGTATGCGTATACTGATCGGTTGATTTTTGTTTAAAAATGAACTCTGTGCAAGTATGTAAAAATTGTTTTTGTAGATATATTTAATACTGTCTTTGGCCTGCAAGCGGCTGATGAGAAGCCAACGAAATAAACAATGATGGTACCATTTAATTCTGCAAAAACCACTATTGTTCTTGCTTTATTTAAATTCATTAAAGGGAATAAATGTATAAAATCGAAATGTTTGAATCGATCAACATTTTCTACATCCCAGCTAAAATTTTATACATTAACATCAAAAGGAGATGACAGTTAACATGAAGGTAAACATAGGGCCATTAAAATTTTAGAGTGCGTAAAGTGATGAGATGCACTCTGAATCCGTTCAAAAGTCAGACTGATTTAAGAATTCAAGCAAATCTGTCTGTCTGTCTGGATTCAACATAGAACTTGGCACTGAAAAGCACCACTTCGAGTTGACACGTTCCAAATAGCACACAAAGGTAGACAAGAAGATGAGTGGAGAGAATCAATAGAGTTTGACAGGTATAAGAGTGAAAAAGAATGGGTAATGGTATAAAGAAATATGAAAGATTACAGAGACTGAATACATCTGCGCTGGCCATTGACAACGATTTTGAGCCATGTCACCTATTGTCTCCAGCCATTGATTCCTACAGTCAGTCCCGTGGGCCCCAACCCGGAAGTCTGCATCTCCCTACCTACCTGACTCAGTTGAACTGTCAAGGATTTCATGGATTGATGAGGCCATGTTTTTGTTTGGCCACCACTGGCTCTTTTCCAACCTGCACCTATATCAGCTAGCAATGCCCGTCGGGGGAGGCGATGGTTAGGCATGCGCAGCAAGTCACCTAGCCATCTCAGTCTATGTAACTTTATAGCCTCGTCGATTGATTTTCCCTCTTTGCCCAACACTCTACGCCTAACGTCAACATTACTTCCCTTATTAAACCACCTAACGTGAGAAAGAGATCGCAGACATCTATGACCAAAAACAGTCAACCTTTTCATGTCTTCAACTCGTATTGGCCATGTTTCAGAGCCATAGAGAAGGATGGAGCGAACTGGTGAGCAGTACACACGTCCCTTGGTTGATAGCCGGATGTCACGCCTACGCCAGAGATGGTGTAAGTCAGCGAAAGCAGGTCGAGCTTTTTGCATCCGTGCTGAGATTTCGTCGCCAATCAGTCCGTTGATGCTGATACAACTTCCCAGATAGGTGAAGTGGTCAACATGTTCTATCACTTCACTTCCTATCACTAAGCTAGGAGTTGACGTAGTCCAGTCCTGTAGCAGCATCTTACATTTTGCAGGGGCGAATCGCATGCCAAACATACGGAGATTGCTGCTCAAGCAAATCATTAATTTTGGAAGAGGAATTTCATAATAAGGCCTTTATAAGTAGTCATTTAAATTAGGCAAACTATCAATTTCAGTAATAATTACTTAATGCAACCTGATAACCCATAATTTTAAACAACTTGTGATAGTGCCAAACTTCCGAAACCTTTGTAAACAAAGCAAGGGGTTCAGTTTTGTGGTTTAAACTAAAAGAGTTTTGACGACACAAAAAAATCCCGTACATCGGTGACATAGCGGTAGAATGCTCGCCAACCACGCCACGCAGGTGGTTCGGGGTTCGACTCCCGGCCGAAGCACCCCTTTATCTTGCTAAGCCAGTAATAAGGCCAGCTGGTAAAGAGGGAAGATTGGGCATGAGACTTGCAGCCTCATCCCGTAAAAAATAAATACGCCTGATACTGAAACTTCAGGCCTCTAGCTTGAAGCCCTATGTTCCACTGGGAACGTAAACGAATAATAAATGAATCCCAATTACCTAAGTAAACTGGAAACTTGCAGCCTAATCGAGCAAACTAACTATATTGTCTAAAACTCTACAACAGAGATCAGTGGACTGAAACATATTTTCCTCAACTACTATAAGATACTCAGTAAAAAACCTACATCAAAATTCAATTAGAATTACCACTCCCCACCCCACTAACGACCTGGTACAGCCACGTCTGATTAGACCTCAGTCTTCCTTTCAAAATGGCTACAAGTAGCCATGAGTTTATAACCACTGACTGACAAATCCTATACATCAAGGTAGAGGTTTCCCTCACAAACTGAAAGGGCAGATACGAGCGTCTACCTAAGGGGCCAGGGGAACCCTGATACTAAGACCAATGGTGTGCATGGGCTCCAGCATCTGAAAGGATTCAATAGTGTATGAGCCTGTTTTGCCCATCAGTAACCACGGGGACGTCGCTCCCCTACTATGTGGATAAGACTTCAAGTCGAAGGCTCTGGAGGAAAAGCCCCCTTAAGACAAACACTCACTTCAGTCTGGATTTCCAGCACTCGTACGAACTATTACAGTCGGTGTAGCTTGGTGTAGCTCTTGGTGCCCATAAAGCACCAAGTTTATGCTTTAGTAATAATAATAGTAATACAACTAGAATTATCCAAAATTGTACGAGCACATACAATAAATTATGCGCCATAATAAAAAATCCAAAGCGTGATAAGTTCAAGTAAGATAATGCAAGATTTAAAAAAAAGTCGATTACCTTGATTACATCAAAATCGCTTATTTTCTCCTTTTCATTAAATTTTGGATACCATCTGTCCAATATACTATAATTTATATTCAGTGGGTTCAATAAACTTGTCAGAAATTGATGACGTGATTGTAAAGGAAAGTATTGACGATAGTTGATAATAAATTCTATAATACAAGCACAAAAAAATACAGATACACAAACGACTGACTACAATTCAGCGTAAAACTTTGCACAGAAGTCTGCCAGTTCAAGTGTGTTACCACACTCCATGTGGCATGCGAAGGTATACACAAAAGAGAGAACAGAGTTTCTAGAGAACTATAATGAATAGAAAAATGGAAAAACATGACGGTTTATTGGATCTAGGAGGTTAAAAGAAGTAGTGAATGCATCTGGAGGCCTGCTTCAAAACTTGGACTACCAAAAACTGCCATTTCTCTATTGCATATATTTTTTCTCCTTCGGTTTGTTTTAGTCGATTAAGATATAACCACTAATGGTATTGTGGTGAGAGCAGGCTGCTAGCCAATTGGTTGGGTCATCGGTGGGTACTGATGAGGGTCCCTAAACAAGGATGAAACAGTTGTTTAATAATTCTTGATTGCATAACGTTCTATAGCTGAAGTCAGTTCGCTATCGGCGTTGGAACCCTTAGGAATTCCGGAACACAGTAGGAAACAAGTCAACATTGGCAATGAGACACGCTGAAAGACGAAAAACTGATTATTAAACTAATTTAGCCAAATCTCTCAGCTTTACCATGACTGATAATCGAATATAACGATTAAACTAGTAACTTAAAAATATTACCACCTTTCAAAGTATCATTCTGCTTTCAACTTCGTCTCCCAACCATGAGAATTCTTACAATCTCAATACCACGAAAAGAATGACTAGGGGAATAGGGGGAAACTTATATATATATATATATATATATATATAGAGAGAGAGAGAGAGAGAGAGAGAAGACTTACCATCTTCCACAATTTTCAATTCATATATGTATGAAGGCGTCGTCGATGCAGAACAAAATCCAAATAAAGAAAATATAAGCAGACTGAACAATACATCCATTGTTAAGTAACCAAATGGATAAAACTCTTCCCTCTACCAGTATAAGCGACCATTTGTACTGTGAATGCTACAACTAAAAAAGTTAGGGATAATGTTGACAATATTTGATATGTTACCGAATGATATTATATACAGATTTAAATACCACGATAAAAAATAAATGGGCGTAACAGTGGAATTCAATTAATGAATTAAATTAATACAGAAATACCCCCCCCAGAAGGTTTTATGCACAGAACAACTAAGTGACTTTGTGCTTATTGATATATTACCAAATGAACCTCACTTGTCACATAACGGCCAACAAGCTGACATGCTCGAAGTCTGAGCCAAACATTCCGCAGTGTGGACAAAGTCAATGCTATGCTGGGACACCCGGAAGAAAGGAATGGGCTTATTCCTAGAACACAGTATCTGACAGTCAGGTTTCGCAGTTACACAGCTATGCTTCCAAATATAACTAGAGATGTCTAAGTCGACCAGTGTTCCCTCATTTGTATTAAGGCTTAATGCACAACACACCTGTAAGGAATGTGTGCGAGAGAATCACATTCATTGCAACACCATAACCGAAAGCATACGAACATTTACTGAGCAAAAGCAACTAGTGAACATGTGGAAATAAATGGAAACCTAATTCGATTATATAAATAGTATGCATTGTAATGCAATTATAAGCTGGGATGTAGCTTATACAGCCCTTAAGTGCCTTGAAGTTGCCAAGTAAAGTTCTCGTAATTAAAGTTTTACATTTCACTGGTAAATGTCATAAAATAAGAACGCATATGACAAATACACTGAGAAATTTTCAAATTATTACTGTCTAATAGAAAAGTTTAGTCCACTACGTATCTTAAGTCTCCCTAAATTTTCCGAAAACTCCAATCTACCATAAGCCAATTTAAAAAATATTTTATAGGCTTTCTCGAGTACAATAATTCCATTTAAGTTAGCAAATTTATAAAAATCATCCAGTTCAGTATGTATACAGGGTGTCAACTCACTTTAACACAGCGATTGAAACACTTATATACAAAATTCAAACGAGGGAACTAGGACAGTTAAATAGTTGAGCCTGTAGATGCACATATTTGAAGGTGTTAACATACCCACATACCCAGAGTAACGTACAATTTTGAACTAAACCTCAAGGTCAGTCATATCCAATTTAGCTCTTACGAGCTGGTGTAAACCAATTTGATTTCTTTCAGCTCGCTTCTTAATTGTGAGGTAGTGGGTTCCTGGTCCATGGGGAACTTCGGCATAGTTCGTCCCGCCACTCGACTGGTGTGGCTTTGGTTGACTCCAAAAGGATTATGTTGGGAATATCTACATGTAGTTTGTATTATACGGTGTGTTAATAACGTGCTGCTCCTGTGAATGGAGTTTATCCTTTTATCACTTGATCATTCAATTTCGTCGATAGAAAAAAATATATAATAATGGCAGATATGATAAATTTAGGTTATGTAGACTAAAGGAAAGAAAAAATAAAACGTTAAAATCGATATATGTATATATATACATACATAGATATATATAACGCTTCACGGAACTCTGTGCCTTCAGTGATTTGACAATTGAAAGTAGCGTGTAAAAGTACGAAGATAAACACAGTGACATGAATTTCACTTGACAATCCCATTAAAATCAGACAGATTTCACCTCGAAGAGGCAGCCCCCTGAAAACTAAATTGAGAAGAGGAGCAGGTGCCGGCAGGGAACTTTCCCCGATGAAATCGAAAGCCAACAGAACAACTGCAGGTAGATCATAACTCACGCGAAAAGCTTAGAATCTGAGGGTTGAGACTACGAAAACACCTTCAATGCAGCTGTCACTTCAAACTTGTAGACATTACGTTGCACTGTTGAAGAGGCCTTCCTCTAGGAACATTGGAACTCTATGACAGTTATGTTTAAGGATATGTGTATGGCCGCTTTGGGAAGATCGAGGAGGCAAGACAAGTGATGTCTGTTTACGGACACCTCGAAGCTAATGGAGGATATTGGGATTGTGGAACAGAAGATGGACGCTTCATTAGTGGACAACAGCGGGAGAGGCAGAGCTCAGTGTGCAATGCATCGAATAAAGAAGTGAGGGAGGGTGTTAAAAGGAAAAAAGACAGTTCTGAAACGCTGGCGGCGGAAGCAGAACAGACGAAGGACTATGGAGAACTCAGAACAGTGGGTCATATTGTAACAACAGAAGACAAGGGCCAGGCGACAGATCGTTTATTAAGGAAATCAACACATATTTAAAGATTTTCATGTACATATTATAGATTATTGTTAGCAGAAAAACGCTGTCCTGTGACTGGTTGTTTCTCTCAGAAAGTTAACCTTGCATCACTTTGTGACTGTTTCTTGAATGTCATATGTTAACCGTATCCGCCTACGCAAAGCCTTTCTTCTCATTTTTCTCACGACCAATATTGGGGACATAAGCATTGACCTAAAACACTGTCCACCAATTTTGACTAACATCCAACTCTCACCACAATATATCCAGGTTTCTATCGGTGGAAGAGATATGTGCAGATGAAACTGATGAATGATAGCGCAAGGAGTTGAACTACCAAAACTCTTTCCTGGGAAATTTGGAGGATGATGAAACATCATACCACCAGTTTTGCATGCTGATGATGTAAGTGCGTTGCTTCAGCATTCATTCTGCACGCATCAACTACTGATGCATTGGAAGAGGGTCACCTGATCTTCTATTGTTAATGTCGGGGGTTCGACAAAATCATGAATCTTGTATACATGTTACTCCATTATCAACAACGTCAAGGATGGTTAGAGGTCAGGTTGATAACTACATTATAGTGTATTTTAGTTAGAACAACATTCTGCACGAAGCCTGACATGGTTTCAGGAAAGATCGAATCTCTGGTGCCGGAGTGTACAATAGCATAGTATAGTATAATAACTGACTGCGAAAGACTCATATGTTTACTCAAACTGGGTTTATATGCGTTGTACAAAACGGTGAATTTCCTGACATAACCACGGCAGAATATATCCTCACTTTGTACATCAGAGACGCCAGTTTACATGCATCATCAATAGGATAAATCACATATAAGATTAGCAGTCATACTTAATAATAATGTTTTAATAAGATACATATTTTTTCCTACCTGCGTAGGACACACCAGTTGTACAAGCATAGAAAAGTGTTACTCAAATTACATAAATTTGATTTACGGTTAAAACACGTGGTTGCTGTCGTTTTTGTCTTCGGTTTGTGGGAACAATGTGATAACTAGTCGTTCAATAGAGCGCGTCAAGAAGTATAGCAATATTTTCTTCACATTAACAAAAAAAACCTAAGTATGTTCTGGATAATAATAATAACGTGTATTCTCATATAAACAAATAAATTAAATTTACATGAAAATGCATGCCATTTTTACAGGCACGATCAAGTATGTTATAATGTTAAATCTTAAATTGTCTACAGGTTAATAATGTTTCAACAGATAAATATTTGATGTATAAATATAAATATACTGATTGTCTGAACGAGGCCGTATGGTTATTGAATTGTACAGTTGTCCTCCAGGTTTCGAGGGAAAATCGACTTCGTTTCGTATTCAACCCGTGGTTGTAGGCATACGATAACCAGCCTATATTGAGGTAACTACAACGTTTACAAGGGATGGAAAGCAGTTTTAGAAAACAAAAAGTGCCAAGGTGAATTAATAAAGTGTAATGAAATAGGTAAGTGCAAGTATCATTAATGAATGCTGTCAACGAAGTTGAAAATTGAACGATCAATTCTTGGTTGTTTGCTCAAAATCAACTTCCCCAATTTTCGCGGAGGCATCAATACGACAGTCATCGTCTCATCGGTCGCTGTTCAGAAAGAAGAGTGAAACATCGTCAGAAGTAATATAATGATTTATTATTGTAATATTTGTTCACAGACCTTAGTTCACTTATTCCTTTTATATGTTGGTGTAACAATAAAGAAATATAGAGCGGCAGATCGGTGTTTTGGTTTTTTCGTCCGTTATAACTAAGCGTTTCTGAAAACTTCAAGGAACAGCGTTGGCCCGAGCGTAGCAAGAGCTGGGCATTAACGGTTTATGAGACGTGATTGACAGTTTCTGACGATAGAAACAGATCTGGCGGATTCAAACAGTTGGTGAAAGTTTGGATAGTCACCGTTCATCTTTCCTGGTGCCGGTCAAGTCCTCTTTGAACAAGCAATATCTGGAACTTTTTGGAATTGGGTCAAGTTCAACAATGCCTGGGTCAAAGAAGGGACAGAGTGTCTTGGATGCAAACAGGAAAGTAAGTCATGGTGACTTGTCTGTTAATTGTAACGATGTGTCTGATGTTAAGCATGACATGGTTGATGTTACTGTTTCGCCGTTCAGGGATAATAGGAACATCAAACTCCCTAAATTTGAACCACGGTGTTTCGATGGAAACCCGGCTGATTATTTACAATTTGTAAAGGAGTTTGAGATCATGTTGAGTAGTTTTCTATTAAGTGATGAATTGAAATTGATGTATTTGATGAGGTATTGCACTGGAGATGCTTCAAGAGCTATACAGTGCTGTAAGCTCATGCCCCCTAATGAGGGATACGCTGAGGCTATGAGCATATTACGTCAAAGGTTTGGAAGACCTTCAATGATTGTAAGGAACGTATACGAAGCTGTCAAGGGTAATGGCAGCCAACTTCGAGATGACTCCAAGGCACTTACTGAGTTTTTAGATAATCTTATGACTTATAAGAATACCTTGATTTCTATGAATTGCATGAGTGACCTCAACTCCAGCTCAGTCCTAGAGGTAATTGCGAGACGCCTACCTACTCGACTGCAAAGGAAGTGGGTGAAGATAAGCTCCCGTATGGAGGAAGAGGATATCGATCCAAAATTTGATGATATCCTGAAACTAGTAAAAGATAGTGTCAATCAATCTATGAGCAAGTTTGCCAGTATATTGAATCTCACCCCTAGAATAGAGCAGTCTGAGGGTAAAACGCAATCATTGATGACGAAAGGGCCTCAGAGAGGTGGATATCGAGAAGGCTCCATGATGTCCAGTAATGCATATAGACCTAGTGAGTGTAACAGGTTTCGTAGTACATCCTCAACAGATAAGTTACAAGATGCAAGACAAGCACGGTTGTGTTTTACACGTTTTCAAGAGGTGCATACAAAGGTGAACTGTGAACCAGTGAGCAAGTTCAGTGATAAGCTAAATGTAAACCCCAGGCCTGACTCCAATTTGTGTGACGATAACGGTGTGGTCAGGAAGTCTGTAGTTGCAACTGGTAAGCCATTGTTGAATAGAGTGTCACAGAATAGAGTTGCTGCTTCAGAGTGCAGTTCTGACCCTACAAGTTTACAAAGTATAACTAGTCAGAGTGAAGATATAAAACCTTTAATGATTTGTGAGAAGGAGCCAAAATTGTCTACTTCTGTTATTAAAGAGTTTGAAAATGATGAACTTGACGGTAAATTGAATATTTGTGGTAATGATCATGATAGTGCAGATTTGTCTTTGGTTGATCATGATGAAATGAGGGGAATGCCTACTACCGCTAAGTTAAATAAAGGTTCTGTAGAACTTGAACGTGAAGTAGAAATAAATGCAGGTGCAGTTGCAGAAGGCATGCGTACTTGTGAGACCGTCAGTGTGATTGATCAGCATGTAGCCCACCTATCATCAGATGCTAGTGCTAAACCTGAGCTGATAGTAAAAGACGGCAGTGGTGGTGGTCTTGCAGGTAGACAAACTTCTGAAAGCCGAGCAACAACAGCTTTTGATCCACCGCTAACTTCATCAACTGATATCAATCAGTCGTCGTTGGTGCTGTCATCCACAATGAAAAAGATGCCCATCAACTCAAGTATCTTGTCCAATGACTATGCTAGTATCAGTTCGTTTGAAAGGACGAATATCACTGGTCAGTTTAGTGAGGATAAGCCAAGTGTAAACGAGAGAGTAATTGTTAAATTGACTTGCACGAATGAAGGCATTTCTAGTTTCAGGTTACTATTTGAATGTTATTATCTTTGGTGTAAATTACTCTGTTTCTACGCTTGGTTGACCAGATACGTCGTATGTTTGTTCGTCATCTATATTCTACGATACAATGACATGAGCGTGTCGCCGTTCAGATTTGAGGATATAGCTGATAGGAGGAGGTCGGCAAATGAACTCTGCAACGATTTTCCAACCTAGGGCGTCAACCTGAGAAGGGTTGTCTGTCTGTCTGTCTGGATTCAACATAGAACTTGGCACCGAAGTGCAGCAGTTCGAGTTGCCACGTTCCAAATAGCACACAAAGGTAGACAAGAAGATGAGTGGAGAGAATCAATAGAGTTTGACAGGTATAAGAGTGAAAAAGAATGGGTAATGGTATAAAGAAATATGAAAGATTACAGAGACTGAATACATCTGCGCTGGCCATTGACAACGATTTTGAGCCATGTCACCTATTGTCTCCAGCCATTGATTCCTAGAGTCTCGAGGGCCCCAACCCGGGAGTCTGCATCTCCCTACCTGACTCAGTTTAACTGTCAAGGATTTCATGGATTGATGCCATGTTTTTGTTTGGCCACCACTGGCTCTTTTCCAACCTGAACCTATATCAGCTAACAATGCCCGTCGGGGGAGGCGGTGGTTAGGCATGCGCACCACGTGACCTAGCCATCTTAGTCTATGTAACTTTATAACCTCGTCGATTGATTTTCCCTCTTTGCCTAACACTCTACGCCTAACGTCAACATTACTTATCTTGTGAAACCACCTAACGTGAGACAGAGATCGCAGACATCTATGATCGAAAGCAGTCAACCTTTTCATGTCTTCAACGCGTATTGGCCATGTTTCAGAGCCATAGAGAAGGACGGAGCGAACTGATGAGCAGTACACACGTCCCTTGGTTGATAACCGGATGTCACGCCTACGCCAGAGATGGTGTAAGTCAGCGAAAGCAGCTCGAGCTTTTCGGATCCGTGCTGAGATTTCATCGCCAATCAGTCCGTTGGTGCTAATACAACTTCCCAAGTAGGTGAAGTGGTCAACATGTTCTATCACTTCACTCCCTATCACTAAGTTAGGGGTTGACGTCGTCCAGTCCTGTAGCAGCATCTTACATTTTGCAGGGGCGAATCGCATGCCAAACATACGAAGATTGCTGCTCAAGGTGTTCAGAAGACTCTGCATTTTGTCAGCATCCTCCCCTAACAGGACTATGTCATCTGCATATTCTAAGTCCATTAGATTATTCCCTGGTAACAAGTCGATTCCTAAGTCACTACGTTCAGTTAAGGATACTTCCATTAGCATATCTATGATGAAGTTAAACAGAAATGGGGAAAGTGGACATCCCTGTCGGACACCACTGGTTGTTACTAATTCAGATGACAATTCCCCATAAGCCCTTACACGACTACGTGAGTTTGAATAGAGTGCCTTGATTAGTGCGATGTACTTTCTAGGCGTACTGCTGTAAGTCCTACAATTCTTCAAAGGGTAGCGCATCAATGAGCAGTCCAATGTGCTCGGTGTGTGATTTTGTACATATGTTCATGTTGTATATACTGAATTGATATCAGCTGTCATCTAGCTGTTGGTAATTCTGTTTGTGTCCGGACGACTTCCACTTGGATCATCAACCTGAGAAGGAATGTAGGCGTACTGCTGTAAGTCCCACAGTTCTTCAAGGGTAGTTTATCGTGTCAGAATCCACAACATTTGATGTAGTGATTGTACATATGTTTGTGTTAAATAGTTGTGTGAGTTCCAATTATTGTTATTGTTGAATAATATTGTTTGTGTCCGGACATTCCACAACTTACAATCGTCAACCTGTGAAGGTTTGTAGGCGTACTCGTGTTAGCACTGCGATTCTTCAAAGGAATTCCATCAAGACATGAACTGCGAGTTTGTGTGTACTGTTTGTATATACGTGTGGTGTGTCATATCAATTAGTGTTTTTGGATTCATTGTGTTTACTTGTTGTTTTCGTATCTTGTTGTTATTGCGTAATTTTGTTAAAATTTTCGTCGTGATTACTTCTGAAGTTGTTTCGAGTCTTCTACATCCATGAATGAATTGATTGATGTTAAGGACAGCAGATGGGTCGTATACGCCGGGGAGGCTAGGCTATTGCTGAGAATGAAATGCACACGGAGATAATTGTTAGCTGCGGTCCGACACGCCGGGGAGCAAGAGTGTAAACGACTGAGGCTCGCATGCGTCACCGCTACTAGAACTGAGGCAGAATGAGTGACAAGCGATTGCAGTGGTAATTGGTAATGAGTAGATAAGAGGATGTGCGTAGAGTATCGTGAGGTACTGCTATGGTCACGTTGCATTCTGCAAGAGTCATTCTAGCAAGTGGCGATTGTGTTGCAAGATGTCAAGAGGAGGTCTCTGTCTGGAGGCGCAGGTCGTCATTGATGTGTGAGATTGTGTTGTGAGTATGCTTGTGGTGTGTTGGCTTTTCTGTTTGTTTTCCATTTCAGCTCTGTCCGTGTGACCCAGGTTCTCGCAATGGCATCCAAGTCAACGTGTATTGGTCGTGATGGAAAAAAGGGTTGGATCCCTTTTTTGCCGGGGAGTGTCAATGGAGTTGAAGATTGAACGATCAATTCTTGGTTGTTTGCTCAAAATCAACTTCCCCAATTTTCGCGGAGGCATCAAAACGACAGTCATCGTCTCATCGGTCGCTGTTCAGAAAGAAGAGTGAAACATCGTCAGAAGTAATATAATGATTTATTATTGTAATATTTGTTCACAGACCTTAGTTCACTTATTCCTTTTATATGTTGGTGTAACAATACAGAAATATCAAGCGGCAGATCGGTGTTTTGGTTTTTTCGTCCGTTATAACTAGGCGTTTCTGAAATCTTCAAGGAACAGCGTTGGCCCGAGCGTAGCGAGAGCTGGACATTAACGGTTTATGAGACGTGGTTGAGAAATGCATTAATAAAAGAAACTCCATAGGCTGACATCGATGGATTACAAATAATTGGGAAAAAAGTAAAGCTTGAAATATTTCCCCCATATAACTTTGGTGTGTACGGCATCGAGTCTTATTTCTGATTTATATCCAAATTTGGTAATAATGTAAAATAATTGATGCATAGTTTTGTCGGCATTTGCATCGTAACATCACGAATGAATTGTACTCAGTATGGACTAATATAATAATGATAGTATATATTTTCATATAAACAGGTGTTTTCAAGAAATGAAAGCTGTATTTACAGATACGAACAGTTACGCTGTCGATGTCCAGGTCTAACTACACTGGACTTCACACTGTCCTTGGAAGTCTTTCAGGAACTATGCGTAATAACTAACATAAAAAACCAGACACAAACTGGTGACTCAAGAACCGTTTATTCTTGCACCAATACAGAGCCAATCATTAGGTTATTGTACACAAAGTCTAAGAATAAATGTCATAACAATAAATCACAATAACACTTCTGATAGTTTTTCTCTCTTTCAACGAACAGCGAACGATGAGACGATGCCTGCCGGATTGATGACCCGCGAAAAATATGGAGGAGTTGGGTCTGAGCAAACATCCATGAGTTGATCGTTCAATCTTCAACTACATTGACATATGTTATATGTTACAATCGTGGAGCTATATTATAAACTAATAGATTTGCATTGGTATAAAGGTATATTCCACAACCTATATATATACATCTATATTCTGTTTAGTAACTATGGTTATTTTGGTGCACTAAATAACTAGTCCCGTTATGCTAACTTTTATATTATGAGTGAAATAATATAACTGTACTGTGTGGAAATGTTTATCATGTAGTTTCAGTAATATCAAAATTTCTAATTGTAGTTTGTTGTAACTACACTTTTGATGAACCGAAAATATCTATATAGGGTGAAAAAGAGGGTGTAATAGTCAAACGTAGAAGAGAATTGTCATCTTTGAGCAGTCTGGTGGCTGAGGAGATGAACACTGGAAGTGTGTTTGCATCACGCACATTAGCTGGTAGTCTATTTCAGATGACTGAAAACTTATATAAGAAGAAGTTGTACCGCAAGTAAGTCTGACAATGCTCTATGGCAGCTAGGTTATGATGATTTATAAGACTGTAACTGATGACAGGGGTAGGTTTAGTTATTGGCTCGGAGGAGTGCAAGAGAAGATTAGTTAGCTTACAGTAAAAGATAAAGTTTAGCTTAAGATGTCTTTTCCAGAGTGGTTCTAATCTTAGTCTGTCACATCGCTCATAGTATTCCAGACCACTTTCTAGACCAAGAGTTCTTGAAGTAAAGTGCCATTGCACTCCCTCTACTTTAAGCTTGTCATTTTGTCCGAGTCCACCATTCTTAAATAGGTCGGACACATTTTTTGTATAATAAAACCCTAGTTTCACAACAAAAGAAATTGCGTGTTATGCATCCTATCAGCCTTCGTGTTTTACGACTGGCATAATCAGTCTGCTCAGAGAACGTTAAGTTAATAGAGTGACTTAAACCAAGATCTACTACTGAATTAAACTTGGCTGGTTTTCGCTAATTTGTTTCAAGAGTTAGGTCAAGGTTACTGTTGCCGATACAAATCCAGCCGCATTTGTCAATGTTAAATTTTAGGCAAGATTCAGCACACCATGTTGCGAAACTACTTAATATACATTTCTTCCTGTTTATGCAGGAACATACCAATTGTACAGGCATGGATAAGTTATTATATAAATTACACAATTTGATGTATGATGAATTTACAGTTTGGTTGTTCTCTCTGACATGAGAGTCAGTCGGAACAGTCTGCTATAAAGTCTGTGTAGCACATAAAGAGATATAGAAATATTGTCTTCGCATTAAAAAAAACCCAGACATCAGATGAATGTAATACGGATATCTGGGGAAAAAAGCTTGAAGTCAATTCTCTTATATAACTTTGTTGTGAGCAACACCCTTGGTTTAAAGTTTATTGATGTATTTTGTTGAGATCAGTGATATATTTTTTCCATTTTTCAGCAGTCTTATCGTAGTTTTATAACAGGAAAGAAATTTGATCGTGGAGGCGAAAACTAGATAAGGTCATGTTAAGTTGTTTTACTGCATCAAATGGTGTCGAGGTCGATTCCAGAATTCTCCATTTGCGCCATTTGTGTCTGCATGGCGGACTGTATTCGTAAGCTCAGA
Source organism: Trichobilharzia regenti (assembly GCA_944472135.2). Lineage (NCBI taxonomy): Eukaryota > Metazoa > Platyhelminthes > Trematoda > Strigeidida > Schistosomatidae > Trichobilharzia > Trichobilharzia regenti. The sequence continues at coordinate 20,043,140 of OX235266.1, read as the reverse complement.
AAAATGTTGAAAACTGTTTGAAAACCAGTTGCTTCTTCATTTCAGATCATGAATACTCATTTACAGCATGTTCGCCAGCGTCTTCAAATGGCAGAATTAGATCGTTCATGGAATTTGAGTGGTTATGATATAGATGGTTTGGAATTAATCCTCATTTCAGTTTAGATGCAGGGTTGTTCGACCTCGACCAGAAGATGAATAGGAGTAGCAGAGTACCAAAAATAGAAAGTATGTGAACATTAAAAGGATAATAATGTATATATGTAAATGTTTATGTCAATTTTATAACACATTAGTAAAAAATTACTTTTAATTATAGTTGTCTTTTCACGTATTTATGCGAAGTCTTAGAGTTTATTTAGTGTCATAATGTGTATTAATGAGTCTGAGCGTTTTAGTGTTCTAATGACTGATGCGTTTTAGAAATAAGTGATGGGTTCTGGAAGGGACAGTTATTGAGATAAAAGTTTAAATAGCAAGCGTCTGAAGGTTACAATAAAGTGACACGTCCTATTTCTAAGGGTAAACTAATCCTGTATGTTCCGTACTAAGTCTTTATGCATCCATGCTGCTAGTTTATTTATAGTTTTTAGATTGCTAAGGGTGTTGAAGTGCGTTTTTAGGTGCTGTAGTAGATTAGTAGTTGATTCGTTTTAGGAGTAAATAGTTTATTAATATAATCTGTAGAGTGAAACAGTCTGTATAGAGAGCGTTTGAAGCTTGTAACCGAAGAGCAAGTTCTGACATCTAGGGGCAGGCTATTCCATATTTTGGAATACATGACTGTGAAGAAATTTTCACGGGTGTTGACTTAAAAGAATGAGTTGTCACTGTGGAAGTTTGGTTACGCAGATCGTAAGAACCTTCCTGTGCGAATTGTATGTCCCTGTTACCTGAGAATGATATTTTGTGAAGGACCTTAAAGAAGAATATTAGGTTTATAATAAGTCGCCTTGTCCAAAGTGGGTCAAGTTTTAGGATCATGCACCGTGAGATGTAGTCTTTCTTACAGTCATAGCCAAGTAGTTTTGAGGTAAAATATCGTTGGATACTTTCCATCCTTAGCTTGTCACGTGTGCGAGTGCTGCTTATAATAAATGGACAGTATTCTAGAAGTGGTCTGACACATGTTTTGTACAGAATTAGCTTGAAATAGCATTTGAAGTATTTAAGTTCGTTAGTCAGCCCCGAATATGGTTCAGCACACAGTAGTTCTGCTTGACATGATGATCCTATGTTAAGAGGAGTTTCAGCATCATGCTCACCTATGTCTACCGAGTTGGTGTGTGCTGTTTTCGGTGAAGAATTAGGAGTTGGAGTACTGGATTTGCTATAGACCAAGGAATTTTTATTTTTAGTCAGGTTACAGAAGTGGGTAGGGTTCTTTATTTGACCTATACTTGTGCAGGTGTCAAGTGTGCCTAATGGATACGGGTGCACTAGACCGTTCCTGTTTTCATGCAAGGAGGGAGCCAGCTCTAGTGGTTTAGGAGTGTCAACATCCCTACCAGCTGTTTTTTCAACGCTGACAGGGACGCGGGGGATAAAAAATGATTGGATCCTTTTGATGACCATGGCTTATTATTCCACCTATTGTTTGATGCTAGTTGTGTCCTTGTGTGGGTTTCATGTGTACTGCATTGTGGGTTAGTTCCCAGCAGACTTGTACCATATATCCGGTCAAAATTTGTTTGTGTGCCATACTCTGAAGACCCTAAGTTGTTGATAGCCGAGTTCTGACTATTACCACTTGTACTATTGAGGGTGACATTGTTGTGACATTGGATATCAGTGTGTGCCATGGTGCGATTAAGCACGTTGTGGGTGCTAGTACTATTGACCGTGGGAAGTGTGGGTTTATTTAAGCTGCCACTGTTTTTGTTGGTATGATTTAGGGGCATATTTTCCTTATCTTTAGCAATGAAGTTATGGCTAGGAGATGACAAAGTCGAATTTCGGGGGTTTTTGACTTTTTTCTGGGGTTATTTAATGGCATTTTAGATTCTGCGGTGATAGGTGGTATGGTTTTGTTATTTATTTGGTTACAGTCTAGTGGCCTTTCAGCTGGTGTTGCACTCTGATGGGATAATTCTGTGTGTTTTGAGAGGGGTGATGCGGTGGGGTCTACTGTATCTTTCACAGGGTTGGGAATAATGGCTGCTTGCAATGTCCTATTACCTATTTCACAATTAGTCTTAGCGAGATAGTTGTATGCGCGCCTCTCTATGACTGTTTTGTCCACCCCGACCTTTATATGTTTGTAGTTTCTGGCTTGCGATAGGGTGTGTTGGGAGTGGATGAATTTTCTGGTCTCTGCCGGTGTTTCGAACTGAAAACGAATAGGACAACACTTTTCATGTTGACTCTTCTTCAGCCTATAGCACTTAGTCTTGGAGTTAGGCATTTTCGCTTCACTAAGTAAGATGCGCTGTACCTTTTTTAGTGCCTCATTGTCCGGAACGTTGTAGACAATAGCACTCAGTTTTGCGTCGAGTCGTTTTGTTACTTCTGTGGTAACAAAGTTAATGAGGTTATCTACCTTAGTTACCGATTCTGTGTCAAGCTTGTTAAGGTTCACAGTTTTCATGAGGATAGTTAGAGGTGTCAATTCACAGACCTGCGATCTGATATCGCTGATCTGATCTGATAATTTGGATATCTCGGTATCGGTTTCGATGTTCCCAGCATTTACTGACTTACTGTTTTTTATTTCCCTTAACTCAGCCTTAAGTTCACCTATAGACAACTTTAGAAGTTCTATTTCTGAAGATAGTACTGAAAAAGAGCTTGATGGCTGGAGTTTCTCCATAAGCACATAAGGTGAAGGGAGGAGTTCTGTATGAGCAGAGGGTACTGAATTTTTAGGAGTAGTGCTAATACTAGCTGTCAGTACAGTTTTATCCTCAGTTTCAGCTCGACGCTTACGGCATACACGTGAGTTATGTGACTCACTATAGCCGTTTGTTGGGGGTGTGTTGCTTGATGTAGCAATCAAGGACGTTAAATTAGACACCAGTTTTACAGGGGAATGGGTTCGTCGCTTTTTACTTTGATTAACCATAACTATTAGAAATGAGAGTTAGTGGTTACAAGTATGCAAGTAGTATAGTACTTGTGCAAGTATTACAACAAGATAAATTTTATGTAACGAATCACGTAAAAATGTAACGCAAACGTTGAACGTACCGCGATACAAAAAATGTATTTTACTTACCATATTGCTTAATTCATGAGTGTAGCAGCAGTAGACGACTTTGAGGTCATCAACGTATAATTTCACGCTAATTCACAGAAGCAGCCAGTTTCTAGAAGGCTGCACGAGTATCAAAATTTCTCACCTATATTTTCCAAATTCACCATTCTTTTACAGTTTGATTCTCCATCACAGTCCCTGATTGTTCGGTTCTCTTTTCCTTTTCTGTTCTTCTACTTCCATTCATTGTATGCTCACTTCCATCTTCTTACCTGCTATATACAAAGTGCTCCTGATTTGCCTCACGTTTGTTTTGTCCACTCATTCTATTTCCATTCGCTTAGGACCACCTTTCCTAGAAGGTTTACCGGTCAAACAAAAGGACTGGCAGACAAAGCGAAGTCTTCAATTCCCTGCAGCATCAATGGCCCTTTTACAAACCATACATTCCTTTCAAAATAGGCTAATGTACATCATATTGTTGGGCCCACTATATCAGTGGCAGTCAACTGGATTGACTGTACTGGAGGTAGGCACATATTTAGATTTGTTAAGAGACAATGAGACGCAAGGACCCACAAACCATTAAGGTTTTACAGGCTCATCAAAAAATGTTGAATATTGGACAGAAAAGATATTGATTCAAATGTTTGCTCATGTGATCGGCATGAAGCCCTTCATCAAGTACCGGATCACTGGCAAAAGTTCTGTTGCTCTGCGTTACGTAGGGTTCTTACTATCCCAACATTTGAAAGAAGATAGAATGGCATACTTCCTTCAACAGCTGCTGCATGCCTATGGTCGATGGTAGGGACTACTGTGACTCACAACTAATATTCTGTGGCATTTTCCGTGAGCAATATGCCGGAACATATCATCATGGTTGGAGTGTAGTCCCAAGGTAATACTTTCCTCGAACATACACCCATTCCATTGGAACTTCGTTCTTCACTGTTTCTTTGTAGCTATCAATAGACTACAGTTCGACTCCATCTTTGAAAACCTCAATTACGAAAGTCTTATTTGGATCTTCAAAGTACGTTTCGTAAATCAGTGCAGGCGCTGGGTTGACTTATTGAGTTGGAGTCATCTTATGGACAAGATCGGCTACCACTTGAATTTCGACACTTCGCCAAAAGTGTTTGCTCTTCTTACAGAATATTCTGGTAAAACAGTGTTCAACAGTATGTTATGCGACAATGAACTGTTCCATTTATAGAAAAATTACATCATGTTCAGCATATTCCCTTCATTTATTTCGAGAAGTCCACAGCATTAAGCTAACTTAAAATAATGGAGAGATCGTGTGGTGGTCCTGGAACATAACTGAATAATTGAAACAGTAAGATATAGAGAGCAGTTTATGTATTATTCAGGATGTAAATTTAGGTAACCCTGTGGTTTAGGCCGGTCAATGTTTAGGCTAAAACACAGACAACGGGATTTTCCTTTATATGGTTAGCTCATCCTGCCACAGCACTCTATCGGATGAAATTTCTTGATCTGTAAGGGGTCGATGGAATTCATGAATCCGATTGAAATACAGACACTTCGCCTTCATCGATCAGTATTTTGTTTTTACTGACAAAGATCGAAGAGTACTAGGACCTGCACTCTGCTGCTCTGATATGTTCTTATAAACGTAGTAACTTATGAAGCTCGTGTGGGTGTTGTCTATATACAGGCGGTATTAAAAGCACCTTAAGTACCAAATTAGGGCTTGCTGACCAGTACCAGTGCTAAAATTAGTACGATGAAGACATGTGGTCAGATGTTTAGAGTTTGACGGATATCTCGTTCAGCAACTTCTAATTAATCTATTCTCGCGTACCAACAACAAAACAAAAACCAATATTTGATCGTCCAAACCAAGAGATATATTTTGGGACCAAATCAAGCCTTCAGACAAACGCTTAGCTAGCTAGTGATCGTGCACGTTACACGACGGGGTACCAAATGGCGGGGATGCTTGACCGGAAGCCTTCAGCTAAACAAGTCGACTTAAACAGTGGTGGTCAGCATCCAATGAGTGATTGCTGTGGTCAATAGTTTTGGGGAATTATTTACCGCTACAGCTCACTCCCCCCCTAGTGGGGTCGTGAGGACCCTAGGACAGAACCAGCCGGAAGTAAAAAAACTCGATGGTTCCCTTTCGGGTGAAAAAAATCTTCCGAGCGGCTTGGTCGTATGCCTACTGGTTTGTCTGCCTATGCTAATAGGGTGTTCGTACATAGCTTCCTGGTTGTTGTTCGTTGGATTCCGTGCTTCGTTTGTTTCCTGTCCACTGCCCGTCGCACCTGGAAAAGAAAACAAGAACGCTAAAAACCATGTCGAGGAAAATGTACGAAATGAGCTTTTTGGTTAAAAAAAATTGTGTGCATTTACTATACAGTAAAATAATGCTAAGTTCAGAACATCGAAAAAAATACATCTAATTAATTTTTTGTGTATGTTACATGAACTGTTGAGAAAAAAATTTTGTGTTCGGTGGTACTGTATATAAAAAAAATTGATACGTCAAAAAAATAGTCAGTACCACAAACGAATGAGTTGTGTGAATCACACGACTTCGTTAAGTCAAATAAGTGTGCAGATATTCTGGGAACCTTACGGTGCGTCCAGAACGGGTTTTCTTGGGAGGCTCGATAGAAGGTTCGGTAGCTGTCGCTGTGCTAGCGACTTCATCGATGTCTAAACGATCTTCTGTTACTTGTGGATTTGGGGTACGTTGAGCTCTATGCTAATAGGATTACCCTCCAAGTAAGCCGGTTTCAGTATAGCCTCGACCTTAGTAGCCAGTGGGCGAATGCCCTTGCAGTCAATAGTGTGACCCAGGAAGTTGAGTGAGTCAACACCGATTTGACATTTTTGAATATTAATGGTAACACCATGTTGGCGTAACCTTTCAAATGCCAAGTCCAAGTGCCTAAGGTGAGTTTCCTTGTCTGGACTGGCAATGAGGCAGTCGTCTAAGTATGCGTATACAAAGTCGAGACCGCGAAATACTTCGTCAATGAAGCGTTGGAATGTTTGGGCTGCATTCTGGAGACCGAATGGCATACGTAGAAATTCAAAAAGTCCGAAAGGCGTGATGATAGCCGTTTTCGGGATATCTTCTGTTGCCATCGGGATTTGGTTATACGCTTTAACCAAGTCGATTTTGGAGAATATAGTCGCGCCGGATAAGGTTGCCGTCAAGTCGTGTATATGAGGCAACGGGTAGCAATCAGGGGTTGTTTTGGCATTCACTTGCCAGTAATCACCGGTGGGTCGCCAATCGTTGCTATCCTTTTTCGGAACCATATGAAGTGGGGATGCCCATGGGCTATTCGAAGGTCGAATGATGCCAAGGGTAAGCATATGGTCAAATTCATTCCTGGCGATTCTCAGTTTGTCAGGAGCTAATCGTCGTGCTTTAGATGTCACAGGTTGTCCTGTGGTAATGATGTGGTGCATAACATTGCTGGTTATGCACGGTAGGTCGTTCGACGGGCAATTAAGTTCCGGATACTTGTCAACAATAGGTTGAAAAGTTGGATCAAGAATTGCCTTTAACTTAACGGGTGACAAGCTAGGGCCTATGTAGCTGATGCCTTTGATAGACAGACTAGTAGTATTGTCAATCAGTCGTTTTCGGCGGACGTCTACGAGTAAATCATGATGATTAAGTAGGTCCGCGCCAATGATGGGCATTGTAACGTCAGCGAGAAGGAAAATCCACCGAATAGGTTTGCGTAAACCTACGTTCAGATAGACGTATTTCCTACCAAAGGTTGCGATTGGTTTTCCATTTGCAGCCTGTAAGTTGAAGGTAGGTTCCTTCTGTCGATCTGCTGCTGTAGCAGGAAGGACGCTGACTTCGGCGCCTGTGTCGACTAAGTATCGAGTCTGGCTTATCACATCATGGATGTAAAGTAGGCGGCTAGTGCCACCGGCGACGGTTGCCGCTAACGCGTGCCGGCGGGATAGTTTCCCACAGTCTTTGAGACTTTGCCGAAGTTACAAGGCTTACGGCAACACTTCGCTTCTTGGCCATAGGTGTTGTGGTACCAGCACCAGTCGGGGTTTTTCAGTGAACGTGGTGTGGACTTAGATCGACCACGTGAGTTCCTGCGTTGAGGAGATTTAGGACGACGGTCGGAGGATTTAGAAGGCATGTTTGACTTAAACATCTGTTGGATGGAGTTGCATAACTCTATCATTGCAGGATCCTTACTCGAAGTCTGCTTAGTCATCGAGCATATTTCAGGAACTAACCGTTTAGTTATTTCTAGAATCTTATCTGCAGTAATAGCTAAGTCCTCTATTACAGTACCCTGAAGTGTCACAAGTACGGTCTGTACAGACTGTGGCAGCTTGGTTAAGAAAAGTTCTCACTTGTATGCCGTAAGCGTCGAGCTGGAACTGAGGATAAAACTGTACTGACAGCTAGTACTAGCACTACTCCTAAAAATTCAGTACCCTCTGCTCATACAGAACCCCTCCCTTCACCTTATGTACTTATCGAAAAACTCCAGCCATCAAGCTCTTTTTCAGCACTACCTTCAGAAATAGAACTTCTAAAGTTGTCTATAGGTGAACTTAAGGCTGAGTTAAGGGAAATAAAAAACAGTAAGTCAGTAAATGCTGGAAACATCGAAACCGATACCGAGATATCCAAATTATCAGATCAGATCAGCGATATCAGATCGCAGGTCTGTGAATTGACACCTCTAACTATCCTCATGAAAACTGTAAACCTTAACAAGCTTGACACAGAATCGGTAACTAAGGTAGATAACCTCATTAACTTTGTTACCACAGAAGTAACAAAACGACTCGACGCAAAACTGAGTGCTATTGTCTACAACGTTCCGGACAATGAGGCACTAAAAAAGGTACAGCGCATCTTACTTAGTGAAGCGAAAATGCCTAACTCCAAGACTAAGTGCTATAGGCTGAAGAAGAGTCAACATGAAAAGTGTTGTCCTATTCGTTTTCAGTTCGAAACACCGGCAGAGACCAGAAAATTCATCCACTCCCAACACACCCTATCGCAAGCCAGAAACTACAAACATATAAAGGTCGGGGTGGACAAAACAGTCATAGAGAGGCGCGCATACAACTGTCTCGCTAAGACTAATTGTGAAACAGGTAATAGGACATTGCAAGCAGCCATTATTCCCAACCCTGTGAAAGATACAGTAGACCCCACCGCATCACCCCTCTCAAAACACACAGAATTATCCCATCAGAGTGCAACACCAGCTGAAAGGCCACTAGACTGTAACCAAATAAATAACAAAACCATACCACCTATCACCGCAGAATCTAAAATGCCATTAAATAACCCCAGAAAAAAGTCAAAAACCCCCGAAATTCTACTTTGTCATCTCCTAGCCATAACTTCATTGCTAAAGGTAAGGAAAATATGCCCCTAAATCATACCAACAAAAACAGTGGCAGCTTAAATAAACCCACACTTCCCACGATCAATAGTACTAGCACCCACAACGTGCTTAATCGCACCATGGCACACACTGATATCCAATGTCACAACAATGTCACCCTCAATAGTACAAGTGATAATAGTCAGAACTCGGCTATCAACAACTCAGGGTCTTCAGAGTATGGCACACAAACAAATTTTGACCGGATATATGGTACAAGTCTGCTGGGAACTAACCCACAATGCAGTACACATGAAACCCACACAAGGACACAACTAGCATCAAACAATAGGTGGAATAATAAGCCATGGTCATCAAAAGGATCCAATCACCTTTTATCCCCCGCGTCCCTGTCAGCGTTGAAAAAACAGCTGGTAGGGATGTTGACACTCCTAAACCACTAGAGCTGGCTCCCTCCTTGCATGAAAACAGGAACGGTCTAGTGCACCCGTATCCATTAGGCACACTTGACACCTGCACAAGTATAGGTCAAATAAAGAACCCTACCCACTTCTGTAACCTGACTAAAAATAAAAATTCCTCGGTCTATAGCACATCCAGTACTCCAAATCTTAATTCTTCACCGAAAACAGCACACACCAACTCGGTAGACATAGGTGAGCATGATGCTGAAACTCCTCTTAACATAGGATCATCATGTCAAGCAGAACTACTGTGTGCTGAACCATATTCGGGGCTGACTAACGAACTTAAATACTTCAAATGCTATTTCAAGCTAATTCTGTACAAAACATGTGTCAGACCACTACTAGAATACTGTCCATTTATTATAAGCAGCACTCGCACACGTGACAAGCTAAGGATGGAAAGTATCCAACGATATTTTACCTCAAAACTACTTAGCTATGACTGTAAGAAAGACTACATCTCACGGTGCATGATCCTAAAACTTGACCCACTTTGGACAAGGCGACTTATTATAAACCTAATATTCTTCTTTAAGGTCCTTCACAAAATATCATTCTCAGGGAACAGGGACATACAATTCGCACAGGAAGGTTCTTACGATCTGCGTAACCAAACTTGCACAGTGACAACTCATTCCTTTAAGTCAACACCCTGTGAAAATTTCTTCACAGTCATGTATTCTAAAATATGGAATAGCCTGCCCCTAGATGTCAGAACTTGCTCTTCGGTTACAAGCTTCAAACGCTCTCTATACAGACTGTTTCACTCTACTGGTTATATTAATAAACTATTTACTCCTAAAACGAATCAACTACTAATCTACTACAGCACCTAAAAAACGCACTTCAACACCCTTAGCAATCTAAAAACTATAAATAAACTAGCAGCATGGATGCATAAAGACTGAGTACGGAACATACAGGATTAGTTTACCCTTAGAAATAGGACGTGTCACTTTATTGTAACCTTCAGACGCTTGCTATTTAAACTTTTATCTCAATAACTGTCCCTTCCAGAACCCATCACTTATTTCTAAAACACATCAGTCATTAGAACACTAAAACGCTCAGACTCATTAATACACATTATGACACTAAATAAACTCTAAGACTTCGCATAAATACGTGAAAAAAACAACTATAATTAAAAGTAATTTTTTACTAATGTGTTATAAAATTGACATAAACATTTACATATATACATTATTATTCTTTTAATGTTCACATACTTTCTATTTTTGGTACTCTGCTACTCCTATTCATCTTCTGGTCGAGGTCGAACAACCCTGCATCTAAACTGAAATGAGGATTAATTCCAAACCATCTATATCATAACCACTCAAATTCCATGAACGATCCAATTCTACCATTTGAAGACGCTGGCGAACATGCTGTAAATGAGTATTCATGATCTGAAATGAAGAAGCAACTGGTTTTCAAACAGTTTTCAACATTTTTCTGAGCTTACGAATGCAGTCCGCCATGCAGACACAAATGGCGCAAATGGAGAATTCTGGAATCGACCTCGACACCATTTGATGCAGTAAAACAACTTAACATGACCTTATCTAGTTTTCGCCTCCACGATCAAATTTCTTTCCTGTTATAAAACTACGATAAGACTGCTGAAAAATGGAAAAAATATATCATTGATCTCAACAAAATACATCAATAAACTTTAAACCAGGGGTGTTGCTCACAACAAAGTTATATAAGAGAATTGACTTCAAGCTTTTTTCCCCAGATATCCGTATTACATTCATCTGATGTCTGGGTTTTTTTTAATGCGAAGACAATATTTCTATATCTCTTTATGTGCTACACAGACTTTATAGCAGACTGTTCCGACTGACTCTCATGTCAGAGAGAACAACCAAACTGTAAATTCATCATACATCAAATTGTGTAATTTATATAATAACTTATCCATGCCTGTACAATTGGTATGTTCCTGCATAAACAGGAAGAAATGTATATTAAGTAGTTTCGCAACATGGTGTGCTGAATCTTGCCTAAAATTTAACATTGACAAATGCGGCTGGATTTGTATCGGCAACAGTAACCTTGACCTAACTCTTGAAACAAATTAGCGAAAACCAGCCAAGTTTAACTCAGTAGTAGATCTTGGTTTAAGTCACTCTATTAACTTAACGTTCTCTGAGCAGACTGATTATGCCAGTCGTAAAACACGAAGGCTGATAGGATGCATAACACGCAATTTCTTTTGTTGTGAAACTAGGGTTTTATTATACAAAAAATGTGTCCGACCTATTTAAGAATGGTGGACTCGGACAAAATGACAAGCTTAAAGTAGAGGGAGTGCAATGGCACTTTACTTCAAGAACTCTTGGTCTAGAAAGTGGTCTGGAATACTATGAGCGATGTGACAGACTAAGATTAGAACCACTCTGGAAAAGACATCTTAAGCTAAACTTTATCTTTTACTGTAAGCTAACTAATCTTCTCTTGCACTCCTCCGAGCCAATAACTAAAACCTACCCCTGTCATCAGTTACAGTCTTATAAATCATCATAACCTAGCTGCCATAGAGCATTGTCAGACTTAATTGCGGTACAACTTCTTCTTATATAAGTTTTCAGTCATCTGAAATAGACTACCAGCTAATGTGCGTGATGCAAACACACTTCCAGTGTTCATCTCCTCAGCCACCAGACTGCTCAAAGATGACAATTCTCTTCTACGTTTGACTATTACACCCTCTTTTTCACCCTATATAGATATTTTCGGTTCATCAAAAGTGTAGTTACAACAAACTACAATTAGAAATTTTGATATTATTGAAACTACATGATAAACATTTCCACACAGTACAGTTATATTATTTCACTCATAATATAAAAGTTAGCATAACGGGACTAGTTATTTAGTGCACCAAAATAACCATAGTTACTAAACAGAATATAGATGTATATATATAGGTTGTGGAATATACCTTTATACCAATGCAAATCTATTAGTTTATAATATAGCTCCACGATTGTAACATATAACATATGTCAATGTAGTTGAAGATTGAACGATCAACTCATGGTTGTTTGCTCAGACCCAACTCCTCCATATTTTTCGCGGGTCATCAATCCGGCAGGCATCGTCTCATCGTTCGCTGTTCGTTGAAAGAGAGAAAAACTATCAGAAGTGTTATTGTGATTTATTGTTATGACATTTATTCTTAGACTTTGTGTACAATAACCTAATGATTGGCTCTGTATTGGTGCAAGAATAAACGGTTCTTGAGTCACCAGTTTGTGTCTGGTTTTTTATGTTAGTTATTACGCATAGTTCCTGAAAGACTTCCAAGGACAGTGTGAAGTCCAGTGTAGTTAGACCTGGACATCGACAGCGTAACTGTTCGTATCTGTAAATACAGCTTTCATTTCTTGAAAACACCTGTTTATATGAAAATATATACTATCATTATTATATTAGTCCATACTGAGTACAATTCATTCGTGATGTTACGATGCAAATGCCGACAAAACTATGCATCAATTATTTTACATTATTACCAAATTTGGATATAAATCAGAAATAAGACTCGATGCCGTACACACCAAAGTTATATGGGGGAAATATTTCAAGCTTTACTTTTTTCCCAATTATTTGTAATCCATCGATGTCAGCCTATGGAGTTTCTTTTATTAATGCATTTCTCAACCACGTCTCATAAACCGTTAATGTCCAGCTCTCGCTACGCTCGGGCCAACGCTGTTCCTTGAAGATTTCAGAAACGCTTAGTTATAACGGACGAAAAAACCAAAACACCGATCTGCCGCTTGATATTTCTTTATTGTTACACCAACATATAAAAGGAATAAGTGAACTAAGGTCTGTGAACAAATATTACAATAATAAATCATTATATTACTTCTGACGATGTTTCACTCTTCTTTCTGAACAGCGACCGATGAGACGATGACTGTCGTATTGATGCCTCCGCGAAAATTGGGGAAGTTGATTTTGAGCAAACAACCAAGAATTGATCGTTCAATCTTCAACTCCATTGACACTCCCCGGCAAAAAAGGGATCCAACCCTTTTTTCCTTCACGACCAATACACGTTGACTTGGATGCCATTGCGAGAACCTGGGTCACACGGACAGAGCTGAAATGGAAAACAAACAGAAAAGCCAACACACCACAAGCATACCCACAGCACAATCTCACACATCGATGACGACCTGCGCCTCCAGACAGAGACCTCCTCTTGACATCTTGCAACACAATCGCCACTTGCTAGAATGACTCTTGCAGAATGCAACGTGACCATAGCAGCACCTCACGATACTCTACGCACATCCTCTTATCTACTCATTACCAATTACCACTGCAATCGCTTGTCACTCATTCTGCCTCAGTTCTAGTAGCGGTGACGCATGCGAGCCTCAGTCGTTTACACTCTTTCTCCCCGGCGTGTCGGACCGCAGCTAACAATTATCTCCGTGTGCATTTCATTCTCAGCAATAGCCTAGCCTCCCCGGCGTATACGACCCATCTGCTGTCCTTAACATCAATCAATTCATTCATGGATGTAGAAGACTCGAAACAACTTCAGAAGTAATCACGACGAAAATTTTAACAAAATTACGCAATAACAACAAGATACGAAAACAACAAGTAAACACAATGAATCCAAAAACACCAATTGATATGACACACCACACGTATATACAAACAGTACACACAAACTCGCAGTTCATGTCTTGATGGAATTCCTTTGAAGAATCGCAGGACTTACACCAGTACGCCTACAAACCTTCACAGGTTGACGATTGTAAGTTGTGGAATGTCCGGACACAAACAAGATTAACCAACAATTACAATAATTGGAACTCACACAACTATTTAACACAAACATATGTACAATCACTACATCAAATGTTGTGGATTCTGACACGACAAACTACCCTTGAAGAACTGTAGGACTTACAGCAGTACGCCTACATTCCTTCTCAGGTTGATGATCCAAGTGGAAGTCGTCCGGACACAAACAGAATTACCAACAGCTAGATGACAGATGATATCAATTCAGTATATACAATATGAACATATGTACAAAATCACACACCGAGCACATTGGACTGCTCATTGATGCGCTACCCTTTGAAGAATTGTAGGACTTACAGCAGTACGCCTACAACCCTTCTCAGGTTGACGCCCTAGGTTGGAAAATCGTTGCAGAGTTCATTTGCTGACTTCCTCCTATCAGCTATATCCTCAAATCTGAACGGCAACACGCTCATGTCATTGTATCGTAGAATATAGATGACGAACAAACACACGACGTATCTGGTCAACCAAGCGTAGAAACAGAGTAATTTACACCAAAGATAATAACATTCAAATAGTAACTTGAAACTAGAAATGCCTTTATTCGTGCAAGTCAATTTAACAATTACTCTCTCGTTTACACTTGGCTTATCCTCACTAAACTGACCATTGATATTCGTCCTTTCAAACGAACTGATACTAGCATAGTCATTGGACAAGATACTTGAGTTGATGGGCGTCTTTTTCATTGTGGATGACAGCACCAACGACGACTGATTGATATCAGTTGATGAAGTTAGCGGTGGATCAAAAGCTGTTGTTGCTCGGCTTTCAGAAGTTTGTCTACCTGCAAGACCACCACCACTGCTGTCTTTTACTATCAGCTCAGGTTTAGCACTAGCATCTGATGATAGGTGGGCTACATGCTGATCAATCACACTGACGGTCTCACAAGTACGCATGCCTTCTGCAACTGCACCTGCATTTATTTCTACTTCACGTTCAAGTTCTACAGAACCTTTATTTAACTTAGCGGTAGTAGGCATTCCCCTCATTTCATCATGATCAACCAAAGACAAATCTGCACTATCATGATCATTACCACAAATATTCAATTTACCGTCAAGTTCATCATTTTCAAACTCTTTAATAACAGAAGTAGACAATTTTGGTTCCTCCTCACAAATCATTAAAGGTTTTATATCTTCACTCTGACTAGTTATACTTTGTAAACTTGTAGGGTCAGAACTGCACTCTGAAGCAGCAACTCTATTCTGTGACACTCTATTCAACAATGGCTTACCAGTTGCAACTACAGACTTCCTGACCGCACCGTTATCGTCACACAATTCGGAGTCAGGCCTGGGGTTTACATTTAGCTTATCACTGAACTTGCTCACTGGTTCACAGTTCACCTTTGTATGCACCTCTTGAAAACGTGTAAAACACAACCGTGTTTGTCTTGCATCTTGTAACTTATCTGTTGAGGATGTACTACGAAACCTGTTACACTCACTAGGTCTATATGCATTACTAGACATCATGGAGCCTTCTCGATATCCACCTCTCTGAGGCCCTTTCGTCATCAATGATTGCGTTTTACCCTCAGACTGCTCTATTCTAGGGGTGAGATTCAATATACTGGCAAACTTGCTCATAGATTGATTGACACTATCTTTTACTAGTTTCAGGATATCATCAAATTTTGGCTCGATACCCTCATCCTCCATACGGGAGCTTATCTTCACCCACTTCCTTTGCAGTCGAGTAGGTAGGCGTCTCGCAATTACCTCTAGGACTGAGCTGGAGTTGAGGTCACTCATGCAATTCATAGAAATCAAGGTATTCTTATAAGTCATAAGATTATCTAAAAACTCAGTAAGTGCCTTGGAGTCATCTCGAAGTTGGCTGCCATTACCTTTGACAGCTTCGTATACGTTCCTTACAATCATTGAAGGTCTTCCAAACCTTTGACGTAATATGCTCATAGCCTCAGCGTATCCCTCATTAGGGGGCATGAGCTTACAGCACTGTATAGCTCTTGAAGCATCTCCAGTGCAATACCTCATCAAATACATTAATTTCAATTCATCACTTAATAGAAAACTACTCAACATGATCTCAAACTCCTTTACAAATTGTAAATAATCAGCCGGGTTTCCATCAAAACACCGTGGTTCAAATTTAGGGAGTTTGATGTTCCTATTATCCCTGAACGGCGAAACAGTAACATCAACCATGTCATGCTTAACATCAGACACATCGTTACAATTAACAGACAAGTCACCATGACTTACTTTCCTGTTTGCATCCAAGACACTCTGTCCCTTCTTTGACCCAGGCATTGTTGAACTTGACCCAATTCCAAAAAGTTCCAGATATTGCTTGTTCAAAGAGGACTTGACCGGCACCAGGAAAGATGAACGGTGACTATCCAAACTTTCACCAACTGTTTGAATCCGCCAGATCTGTTTCTATCGTCAGAAACTGTCAATCACGTCTCATAAACCGTTAATGCCCAGCTCTTGCTACGCTCGGGCCAACGCTGTTCCTTGAAGTTTTCAGAAACGCTTAGTTATAACGGACGAAAAAACCGAAACACCGATCTGCCGCTTGATATTTCTTTATTGTTACACCAACATATAAAAGGAATAAGTGAACTAAGGTCTGTGAACAAATATTACAATAATAAATCATTATATTACTTCTGACGATGTTTCACTCTTCTTTCTGAACAGCGACCGATGAGACGATGACTGTCGTATTGATGCCTCCGCGAAAATTGGGGAAGTTGATTTTGAGCAAACAACCAAGAATTGATCGTTCAATCTTCAACTCCATTGACACCTTCGTCGAACTGACTTTGCCCGACGATTTGTTTCATTCTTGTCAGCATGCCCACGGCTGACTGATCTCCTAACTCGATGTTACGAAATAATTCATCTAGACGTTTTCGGTCCGTGAGAACTTTTCTGCTGATGAAGATTGCTCTGAGCAACTCGTGTGAGTTACTTACCTTGGGAGTGAACATCTGTGATGTTACGTACTTGCTGAATTCCCGCGGTAGGGCGTGAGTAACTGTGAACGTTGATCGGTTATCCCATGCTAACAAAAATCTGCGTCAGCTAGCAGAAACCACGTTTCAGCATTACCTGGCCAGTATGGTACGCGCTGAATGGTTTTAGGAGTTGAGCGGATACGGATGACCTTGGGACTAAGGTCACTCATAACGAAAATTATGTCGAATAATATATGGTACAAGAACAAAAACAAAATGGAACGAACTCACCGGGGTAATCTGCGGATTTATCGTGGATGAAGTTCGCGGCTGGGCTCACCAGTTTAGAGTTTGACGGATATCTCGTTCAGCAACTTCTAATTAATCTATTCTCGCGTACCAACAACAAAGCAAAAACCAATATTTGATCGTCCAAACCAAGAGATATATTTTGGGACCAAATCAAGCCTTCAGACAAACGCTTAGCTAGCTAGTGATCGTGCACGTTACACGACGGGGAACCAAATGGCGGGGATGCTTGACCGGAAGCCTTCAGCTAAACAAGTCGACTTAAACAGTGGTGGTCAGCATCCAATGAGTGATTGCTGTGGTCAATAATTTGGGGAATTATTTAACGCTACAGATGCCTTAGTACCCTGACACAGGTGAGTACCTTATTTCGCACCTGAGAATATCTTTGCTTATGCCCGCTTAAACGTAGTGAAATGCCAGAACGAGTCATCATCTTGTTTGCGGCCTTACGCGCAAGAGAATCCTTTCCAGTGATAATTAACCCAACAATCAGTGATCAGGTTTGCGATTAGAGATTTTTTATTCAGCAATGTCACAGTATACAAGGGAAATGCAGTTGGAGGGATTAACTGAAACCCTTCTGTTGAAGTAACGTTTAAACAATTCTAGGAGACATACCCTATGGATCATGGACTATAATGTTCTTTCAATAAGACTCGACACCATCTAACCTACTTATAGTCTCATCCACTGTCTTCAAATATACTGAAGGTGATGGTGTTTAACTCAAAGTTGGGAACATGAAGTTAGGTGACACAAAATAAATGCCAACGATACCCAGTTTATTCGAATCTTCATGAAGGGGTATTTTTAAATTAGTAACAGGGATCTATTGCGTAAAAGCATTTTAAGCAACGTATTCTACACAAAGTATCTTCAGAATCCTATGTAGTGCAACCTTGCTGTCACTTTTGTAAGATTATGGTTACCGTAGATTACTGATATTGCGGGGATATATTCAATCCCAAATCAAATTCGGCGCGCTCTTTTTGGTATACTTGTGTAGGCAGGATGGAGGTGGTCAGTCACGAGCTGAAATGCCTCATGTAGTTGGTTCGTATTGTGTGCCTAGAGGAATTCTGTAATCTGTCAGATTTTACCTTCGGCAGTGCTATAGGTGTTTTTTGCACATTTTATGCCCCTAAGATATCCACTGTGACATTTACTATACTATACGCGAAAACATCTCGAAATAGCTTTTATCCCCACTGTAAATGGTACACTAGAACGAGGGTATATCCAGAATCAAGACCTGTCAGCCACGTCTCACAAACCGTTAATGCCCAGCTCTCGCTACGCTCGGGCCCACGCTGTTCCTTGAAGTTTTCAGAAACGCTTAGTTATAACGGACGAAAAAACCAAAAGACCGATTGGCCGCTTTGGAATTCTTTATTGTTACACCAACATATAAAAATAATGTTTTTACTAGGGTCTGTGAACAAATATTACAATAATAAATCATAATATTACTTCTGACGATGTTTCACTGACTTCTTTCTGAACAGCGACCGATGAGACGATGACTGTCGTATTGATGCCTCCGCGAAAATTGGGGAAGTTGATTTTGAGCAAACAACCAAGAATTGATCGTTCAATCTTCAACTCCATTGACACTCCCCGGCAAAAAAGGGATCCAACCCTTTTTTCCTTCACGACCAATGCACGTTGACTTGGATGCCATTGCGAGAACCTGGGTCACACGGACAGAGCTGAAATGGAAAACAAACAGAAAAGCCAACACACCACAAGCATACCCACAGCACAATCTCACACATCAATGACGACCTGCGCCTCCAGACAGAGACCTCCTCTTGACATCTTGCAACACAATCGCCACTTGCTAGAATGACTCTTGCAGAATGCAACGTGACCATAGCACCACCTCACGATACTCTACGCACATCCTCTTATCTACTCACTACCAATTACCACTGCAATCGCTTGTCACTCATTCTGCCTCAGTTCTAGTAGCGGTGACGCATGCGAGCCTCAGTCGTTTACACTCTTTCTCCCCGGCGTGTCGGACCGCAGCTAACAATTATCTCCGTGTGCATTTCATTCTCAGCAATAGCCTAGCCTCCCCGGCGTATACGACCCATCTGCTGTCCTTAACATCAATCAATTCATTCATGGATGTAGAAGACTCGAAACAACTTCAGAAGTAATCACGACGAAAATTTTAACAAAATTACGCAATAACAACAAGATACGAAAACAACAAGTAAACACAATGAATCCAAAAACACCAATTGATATGACACACCACACGTATATACAAACAGTACACACAAACTCGCAGATCATGTCTTGATGGAATTCCTTTGAAGAATTGCAGGACTTACACCAGTACGCCTACAACCCTTCACAGGTTGACGATTGTAAGTTGTGGAAGTCCGGACACAAACAAGATTAACCAACAATTACAATAATTGGAACTCACACAATTATTTAACACAAACATATGTACAATCACACATCAAATGTTGTGGATTCTGCACGACAAACTACCCTTGAAGAACTGTAGGACTTACAGCAGTACGCCTACATTCCTTCTCAGGTTGATGATCCAAGTGGAAGTTGTCCGGACACAAACAGAATTACCAACAGCTAGATGACAGATGATATCAATTCAGTATATACAATATGAACATATGTACAAAATCACACACCGAGCACATTGGACTGCTCATTGATGCGCTACCCTTTGAAGAATTGTAGGACTTACAGCAGTACGCCTACAACCCTTCTCAGGTTGACGCTCTAGGTTGGAAAATCATCTAGTGTTTCATCCTCCGACTCTCTACTCTCAGCACCTTCCAGGAGACACAGTTTTCTGATATCTCGCACCAACATGCCACAACTAGTTCTCACCTCAACCGTCCTCACCAATCCATCACCACTACAGATCAGCCTTACTACCACTCCCAAAGGCCACCTACCTGTGGCACATTTATCTGCTACTAATACTATGTCACCAACCTTTAAGTTTCGGCACAACTTTTTCCACTTGTCCCTGGTTTGCAGTGTTAGAACATACTCCTTTAACCATCTTTTCCAAAATATATCTTTCATGTGCCTGGCTTGTTTCCATCTTTTAATCGTAGGTATTCCTTCCCCGCTTGCGTCCTCTATGCCAGGGTTGCCTCTCAATAACAATAATTTATTTGGGGTTAACACATCAAAATCCTTGACGTCGTCCCTCACAGGTGATAACGGCCGGTCATTTAATATTCGTTCAGCTTCACAAAAAAATGTCTCCAGCGTTTCGTCATTCAAACTCTGGTTTTTAATTATGGAGCTTAAAATACGCTTGATAATTCCTATAAGTCTTTCCCATAGCCCACCTCTATGGCTGGCATGTGGTGGGTTGAAGTGCCACTCGATGTTCCTTTTCAGTAACTCTTCCTGAACTCTCGTTTGAGACCTTCGAAGTATTCTTTAAGCTCGGCGTGACAGCCAACAAAATTAGTCCCTCTGTCGCTGAACATCATCTTCGGTACACCCCGGCGATTTATAAATCTATGTAATGCTAGCACGAATGAATCAGTAGTTAGCGAATGAACCATCTCAATATGCACAGCTCTCATTTTCAAACAGGTGAATAAACAGCCATATCTTTTACATAGGGTTCTGCCTCTCTTCACTACAAAAGGTCCGAACAAATCCACCCCAACGTACTCAAATGGATAATTCCCTTCAGAAGCTTGCCACGCTGGGAGTGGTGCCATCATCTGCTGTACTGGACGAGCATTTCGGAGTTTACATTCCATGCACTTATCAATTATTTTACGGACAGCAGTACCTCCCTTCACTATCCAGAACTTACATCGAATACTTGATAGTACTTGCGAAGTACCCAAATGACCTTCAAGAACATGGTAGTGTCTTATAATGAGATCAGTGACTGGATGGTAGCAAGGTAATAAAGCCGGATGACGGGTCTCATATGACGATTCTAACATTTGTAGACGTCCACCAACTCTAGCGATCCCTTCGGAAACTATCGGAGATAATCTATCTAACCGCACCTTGAAATCTGCGAAATCGGGACTATCCTCCTTGGCAATCTCACCCCACGCTTCCCACTGAGCAGCCCTCAAAATCGCTAACTCTGCATTTCTAATATCTTCGACTCTCAAAGGCCCCACATTCATATTTTCGTATCCCGCAAGATGCATGACCTTTAAATACGTAACATATCGTGTCAACCACGCAACCGCTTTCAGTAGTTTGTACCAAGAAGAATAATATTTAAAAAGTGGATGTAAACCTGAATGTCTTTCTTGAGTAGATGTTAAACTGACACTTGTCTTCAACTCCAAGGCACACTCGTTTATCGGTGGTTCATCTTCTCTACGAGGCCACATACTATCAGCCCTTAGCAAGAACTCTGGACCTTTCCACCACTTATTTTTAACCACATTCATATCAATAACTCCTCGCGAGGCTAGATCAGCTGGATTTTTTCCAGACGGTACGTACCTCCACTGCTCAACAGTTGTTAGTTCACGAATTTGAGATACTCTGTTAGCTACAAAACATGCATATCTTGCTGACTCGTTGCGTATATAATATATCACAGACATCGAATCAGTCCAAAACGTTACGGGATGCTTGGGGTAATCCAACTCTTTACACACTGTTGTGAATAACTGCGCAGCTAGTAAGGCGGCATTAAGTTCTAATCTCGGAATCGAAACCGTCTTTAGAGGTGCAACTCTAGATTTACCCATCACCAGGCTAACATCTATATCATTCCTTAAGGTGGTTCTGATGTATACGGCTGCACCAAATCCAACCTCAGAGGCATCAGAAAAAACATGGAAGTCAATTATATCATGATTTCTCGACGGCTTAAGTGGACGTGAGACGGAATGTAGATTCAGCATTCTTAAACTGTTAACCCACCCCTTCCACTCTTCTCTCTGCCTCTCACTTAATGGTTCATCCCACTGTAACCCTTTCCTGCATGTCTCTTGAAATAACCTCCTAGCCGGAAGTAGATAAGGTGCTACTAATCCAAGTGGGTCAAACACGGACGACAACACAGAGAGCACACCTCTCCGAGTAACTGGCTTATCAATATCACCAACACTAAATCCAAAGGTATCAGAGTTCACATCCCATCGCATACCTAATGTGCGTTCAACTGGTAGAGTATCAACAGGCAAATCTCGTACGGTAGGTGCTCTGTCTTCTGGATCTATATGCTTCAAAACGTCTAGGCTGTTCGAGACCCACTTAGTTAGACGAAAGCCGGCCTTAGCTAACACTTCAGTGATGCTTGTTGCAAATCTAACTGCAGACTTATCATCATCGAAGGAGGCTAAACAATCATCCACGTAGAAGCAACAATCTATGACGTCCAGCAAATCATTAGAACCAAATGTGGACACTGCCTTTCGTAGAGCAAAATTAGCACAAAATGGGGAGGATGTGGCACCAAATGGATGCACTGTCATCCTATATTCTGACACCTTACCACAAGGACCGTCATCAAACCACAAAAACCTCAAGTGATCTCTGTCACTCTCTGGCACCTTCACCTGTAGGAACATTTCCTCAATATCCGCCGCGACAGCAACTGTAAACTTTCTGAATCTCAATAGCAGTCCCACTAATGAGCTCACGCAATCTGGGCCACTATACAGATTATCATTTAAAGAGACTCCTTCGTGTTTCGCAGAACAATCAAACACCACACGGAGTTTACCTGGCTTCCTCGGGTTAAAGACGGGATGATGGGGCAAATACCACTTCCCTGGCTCACTTTGATCAACTAGTCTTTCAACGTAACCCTTCATTATATGTTTATCGACGACTTCCTTATATTTGGACCAGAGTTCTGCATCTGACAGGAATTTCTTCTGTAAACCCATTAGTCTCTTAAGAGCAACTTTCCTATTACAAACCAACTGTCTATCTTTGAATCTCCATGGTAGGCCAACGCTGAAACGCCCGTTTTCGTATTTACAAGAGTCCTCGGCTATTTTAACTGCTTTCAAGTCTTCTACAGAACGACCCTTCCCTGGGACACCGCAGTCACAAAACTCCTTGTCATACATATTTTTAATCATAGTTTCTAGTTTGTCCCCATCGTTTGTAACTAATGATGATATGTGGACTATGGGTATAGGTCCTCTCACTGTCCATCCCAGTGGTGTTTTCGTCGCAAACAGATCATCTCTACCTCCAAATCTCTCTTCTAATACCTTGTGAGCTTCTGGCACACTACATCCAATGAGTACTCTCACTCTTCCATCTTGCAATGTTGGAAGAGGTATGTCACACAGGTATGGCTTACCGACAACCGTTTCACGACTAGGTACTATAGCTTCGCCAAGTTTCATACTGGAGGTAGTGTAAGCAGTATCCACTTCCACGGTCTCCCCAGTAGCCAAGGATTCTAACTGAAATGACACTCGCTCACATACTACTGTTTTCGCAGAATTGAAAGTATTTACAACCAAGGGTTGCTTTGGGCCTTTAATACCCAAGCAACCAGCCAGTTCAGCATCTATCAATGTAACGTCTGAACCATTATCCAACAATGCATAAGTCTCTACTGAAGATTTCGGTCCTTTCACCTTAACTGGTAATACCCCTAAGAAAACTTGTGGGATGTCAAGGGGTCTAGAGATACTATTACAATTAACCGAACTCCCAGGTTCGTTCACTGTTCTCAGAAGTGGGTGCATATCCGTTAAACCACTACTTCCTTTATTTGTCGCCTTACAATTCCACTTTGTATGCCCAATCTTTAAACAACTGAAACACAGCCGCTTCTGCTTTGCCATTTTTAACCTTTCTACGGGTGACATAGCGATAAAGCGATTACAATCACTCAATTGATGCATGTTATGGCAAACAATACACTCATCCTTTCTCGTTGTGTCTTGAGACTTCACCACAAATGCCTTCCTTATATTCACTGGTTCCTTAGGTTCTACCTTAGAATGCAAAATGCTGGCGAATTTGCCCATCGCCTGGTTGACACTGTCCTTCACCAGTCTAAGAATATCATCAAACCTTGGCTCGATACCCTCCTCCTCTATACGAGAGCTTATTTTTACCCATTTCCTTTGCAGCCGCGTAGGTAGGCGTCTTGCAATTACCTCTAGGACTGAGCTGGAGTTGAGGTCACTCATGAAATTCATAGAAATCAAGGTATTCTTATAAGTCATAAGATTATCTAAAAACTCAGTAAGTGCCTTGGAGTCATCTTGAAGTTGACTGCCATTACCCTTGACAGCTTCGTATACGTTCCTTACAATCATCGAAGGTCTTCCAAACCTTTGACGTAATATGCTCATAGCCTCAGCGTATCCCTCATTAGGGGGCATGAGCTTACAGCACTGTATAGCTCTTGAAGCATCTCCAGTGCAATACCTCATCAAATACATCAATTTCAATTCATCACTTAATAAAAAACTACTCAGCATGATCTCAAACTCCTTTACAAATTGTAAATAATCAGCCGGGTTTCCATCAAAACACCGTGGTTCAAACTTAGGGAGTTTGATGTTCCTATTATCCCTGAACGGCGAAACAGTAACATCAACCATGTCATGCTTAACATCAGACACATCGTTACAATTAACAGACAAGTCACCATGACTTACTTTCCTGTTTGCATCCAAGACACTCTGTCCCTTCTTTGACCCAGGCATTGTTGAACTTGACCCAATTCCAAAAAGTTCCAGATATTGCTTGTTCAAAGAGGACTTGACCGGCACCAGGAAAGATGAACGGCGACTATCCAAACTTTCACCAACTGTTTGAATCCGCCAGATCTGTTTCTATCGTCAGAAACTGTCAATCACGTCTCATAAACCGTTAATGCCCAGCTCTCGCTACGCTCGGGCCCACGCTGTTCCTTGAAGATTTTCAGAAACGCTTAGTAATAACGGACGAAAAAACCAAAAGACCGATTGGCCGCTTTGGAATTCTTTATTGTTACACCAACATATAAAAATAATGTTTTTACTAGGGTCTGTGAACAAATATTACAATAATAAATCACAAGATTACTTCTGATGGTTTGCTACTGACTTCTTTCTGAACAGCGACCGATGAGACGATGACTGTCGTATTGATGCCTCCGCGAAAATTGGGGAAGTTGATTTTGAGCAAACAACCAAGAATTGATCGTTCAATCTTCAACTCCATTGACAGGACCATTATGGGTTCCCTCATCGACTGGCCATACTCCTTCGTAGATTGTTTTGCTATTGGAATTTACAGGTTGTTTTCGACCTTTTACATATTTAGCGTGTCGAGATCAATTTCTGTCACTGTATGGTAATATAAGCTTATTCTTAGTCTGAAGCTCACAATTATTAATTTGGTAGATAGCAATTATAGGAAACCTGTGAACATTGAGCTACACCTGCCTATGATAGACTAAGATAGTAAACTGTCCATAGCACAAAATGAAATTAAGTTGCGGTCTGGCTAGCCCTTTAAGGGGTGGATCCTATTGTTCCCGTATATTCAGAATATACCAGGGACATCCAAACTTTGGCTGAAAAAACAAAATGAATGAGACACACATCATTCTAATTTCTAACTCACTTCCAAGATACTTTCATCGTGAAACAATTGACCGAAATCTATTTTGAAATTTCACTCTCAGGCATGCGAATGGAAATGAAGTGTAACAACAATTTGGGCTTATGTGCCTTAGAATTTGGCGCCTCCTACTGTGAAGTTAAAAAGAACCAATGGAAAACTACCTATGAGAGTGGGTTATCACGTGGTGTTTCCGCGTTTAATATAATATTTTTTATTCCCTCACGTTCCCAGTGGAACATAGGGTTTCGAACTAAAGGCTAGAAGTTTCTGTAGCAGCGTTTATTTTTACTGGATGGAGTTGATAGCCTCATGCCTAACCTTCCCTCTTTACCAGTCCTACAACTTGCTTAGCATGGTTTGGGAGCGCGTCTATGGCTGCAGATCGAACCCCGGACCATATGCATGGTTGGCGAGCGTCCTAACCTCTGTGACACCGACGCACCTTAGTATAGTACGCTTCACAACAAATGTTCTGGCTAAATAAGAGAGATGATAAAATGCCTGCAAAACTGAGAAAGTAGTGCCTGATAGGATCATAACATTCATCTAAGTCCGTAGTACAAAATCAACCAACTGAGGTAATTTAGGCCATAACTGCATACCCTGTTCCACCCATGCGTGTATGCTGAAACGAGAGTGAGAAACGTCTGACTTCAGATTGGTTATATTCTCGACTCTTGGTTTGTGCTCTTAAATCTGCACGATTCGTTGTAACAATATATTTTTACTTCGCTTCTGGGGTTTGTGTTTTCTCTTGTGTGCATTAGTTTTTCGTGTCGGCCCCTTGGTAAGGTGTTTTCCAGTTTCACAGTCGAAAACGTCCCCAGTAGTTATTGCAGTAGTGACTTGATATATTTGCCTTTACAAGACACAGTAGTGGCGTTTCAGGCTCACCGTTTTTCGTGTCAGCTTCTTATTATTTAAGCACTAATTTACCACTGAAAATCAGCTAATGTGCCATTTTCTCGCGGTTGATCTTATTTGGACCATTACTTACGAACGGATTCTTGATATTTTTCAAAATTATACTAATCATATTAAGTGGATGAACGGGAAAGTTTTCTCTTATGTGGTCGAATTCTCTGAGCCGGATGGTTTAATAACGAAGCCTCTACTGTCCTTCTAGAAAATATACATCAATAATGATGTGTATCAACACTCATTTATGACAGTGGTTGTCATGAGATACAATTATATCCTCCATGAAGGACTCAAACAAGTTCATTTCTTACTGAAGTTTGTGCTAGATGTTTTGAGGAGAAAGACCATGGGAGCTTCATTACGAAGCTCCTATGGTCTTAGGCCACCCAACTCAGAGAACACAAGCACATCACAGTTATCGACCTGAGCTACAAATCTTAACTGTTATTTCAAGATACGAAGGTTATTTTCAACTATCCACGTCTAATAACATTACTATTAAGAAGGAAGATTACAAGCAAAACTTAGGAATACTTTATTTACATAAATACTGTAACATTCACATTCCCTATAAATCAGTACTGCCTGAGTGTTTTAAGGATTTACTGTAATTTTCATTGTGTTTTTCCAGTGTCCAGAAGGCCTGTGGTGGACCTTTTCACTCTATTAGCTTAGTTACCCAAATTCAAGTAGAAAATAAAATACCAAATGAGTTTAGTTACGGGAAGAATGTATTAAAGTTTGATTACTTGAGTTTACAAAGGTCCACAGTCCACAATAAACGTAATAGACTCCAGGTGCTGCGGAAAGACTGCTCCAGTAGTAATTCTCCAATGTTAACGTTGCCGGAGGTCGACCAAAGTACGTAGGAAGAAACTACGGTGCTCCTGCAAAAATCAGAGATAGAAAGCAGGTGATTAGGATTGATCGACGGCAGTTGAGATGGTGGAGAAGACGGAGAGTCGAAGGCACAACTATATATTTATTCAAAACCCGAGGTAAAGTCAAAGTACAGAGTTTATGGTTAAAACAAAGTAGTGTACAATATGTTCATTATTTACATAGTAGTAAAATTTGGATAAGTTTCTTTTTGAGGACTCCACAGGGCTCCCCCTCTTAGAGGTCCGGAGGACCATCAGTACTGCCCTCGTGGACGATTACATGAATATAAGCAACATAAATAAGGGATAATGTCAACAATATGGATAACAAAAAATAACAACAACAATAAGGATACAAAGTTAGATCAGGATGTATGGCATGCATCCGTGTCGTATAAAGTTTAGCACATACAGGAATTTTAAAAAAAAATCAAAACTTGTTGTAATTTTAAATAAAAATTTATGTACATAATAAACCATGACATGTTCGTTAACATTTGTGAAATTCATATATAAATAGATATATACATATACTTGGTGAATGCGTGTGCTTGCAGTACAGTTGACGAACAGCAAATAATAATACTAATAAATATTAATGGTTATAATGAAGTGAATGTTAACAACAATAGTAATGAGAAGTATGTCTAAATGAGGTTAACGTTTATGTCAGTCAATGAAATGAACATAGCGGGCAGGTTTACAGATCTGCCGCCCACTGCGTGTCTGTACAGGGGGAAGAGTGAAGAGCGGGAGAGTTGGAGTTGCATTGACTTGCTGATTGTTTATTGGTGTCGGCGTTGCTAGTGTTTCATGTTCGCTGTCGGTGTACGCTGGTTTAAGACGGTCGATAGAAACAGTCTCCGGTTTACCATGTTTGTTCAGCGTGAAGTATTTTTCGGTGCGTTTAAGTACTAGAAAAGGACCTTCATATGGATGTTGTAGACCTTTTCTAATGGCATCGACGCGAACAAATACAAATTTGCTAGTGAGTAGATTCTTATTTACTTGAGCTTTCTGAAGTGATTGGCGAGGGGCTACTGGTCTAAGCTGAAGCATATGCTGGGTAAGGCGGTTGGTGAAGTCGGAGATATTTACTTCAGTTGAATCATTAGACGGAACTAACTGACCAGGCAATGTGAGGGTAGTACCATACACAAGTTGAGCTGGTGTACATCCCAAATCTTCTTTTACAGTTGATCGGATACTGAGAAGAACTAATGGTAGGTGTTCACTCCACTTAGATGAGTCAGCTTGTGCCATAAGCGAGCTTTTCAGTTGTCGATGGAAACGTTCCACCAGACCATTCGCTGCAGGATGATAAGCTGTAGTGGAGATATGGTTCACTCCAAGGAGTCTCGTAAACTCTCGAAACAGAGTTGATTGAAATTGAGCTCCTCGGTCTGTTGTAATAGTTGTGGGTACTCCATAGTTTGACACCCAGCGATCTAAGAAAACCAAAGCGATATTTTCTGCAGATATATCGTTGAGTGGACAAGCAATAGCCCATCGGGTAAATCGATCAATCGCAGTAAGTATATGAGTAAATCCTCTGGATGGCGGTAATGGTCCAACAACATCTATATGAACGTGTTGAAATCGTTTATCGGGTAAATTGAACTGTTTTGGAGGTGTGACGGTATGATGATGTACCTTGGATCTTTGACATTGCAAGCATTGGCGGGCCCATTTCCGAATATCGGAGTTCATCTTGGGCCAAACAAAACGCTCGCTGATCAACTTGACTGTAGCACGCACTCCAGGATGAGACAATGAATGTAGATGTTCAAACAAAGGTTTTCGACAACTTAGTGGAACAAAAGGTCTATGAACGCCCGTTGAAACGTCGCAGACGATAGTTGTATCAGACAGGGGAATAGGTACATCCTGCAACTGTAGGGAGGAGTTTCGTCTACAAGTATGGAGTTCGGCGTCATTTTTCTGCAGCTTGGCAATATTGTCTAAGCTAATATCTATCGAAGATAGGTGATTAACGTCACATCGAGACAAAGAATCGGCTACGATATTAGAATCTCCTTTGATGAACTGGATGTCTGTTGAGAATTGTGAGATGTAATCCAGTTGTCTGGCTTCTCTCGGAGAGTGTCTGTCCAACGAAGTGGTGAAAGCATAACAAAGAGGCTTATGGTCGGTTAAGATAGTAAAATGTCGACCTTGTAGTAAGAAGCTGAAATGTTTCACTGCTAGGTAGATGGCTAACAGTTCTCTGCCAAAGGTACTGTAACGAGTTTGCGCAGGTTCCAACTTCTTGGAGAAGAAAGCAAGTGGAGTGGTGTCATTATTGAACTTTTGTTGTAAAACTGCTCCCACTGCTACCTGCGATGCATCTGTACATAAAATGAGTGAAGCTTCTGGGTTGATGTGAGATAACATTACGACGTTGGATAAGGCATCTTTTGCATTATTAAATGCTGCTTTTGCTTCTTCAGACCACTGAAATTTCTTCGAATTGCATCTAAGTAGGTCGGTCAGTGGTTGAACTATGGAGGCACATGATGGAATAAAACGTCGGTAGAAGTTGAACATCCCGAGAAAACGTCTAAGTTTCTTTAAGGAATCAGGTTCGGGAAAGTTCTTAATAGTTTCTATCTTATCTTCGGTAGGTCTGATGCCTTCGGCAGTTATTCGATGTCCTAAGAATTCAATGGAAGGGGAACCAAAAATACATTTCTTTGGATTGATAACAACTCCAAATTGTTCAAACCTTTGAAATAACAGGCTTAAGTGTTGCATATGTTCTTCCATCGATGAGCTGGCAATTAAGACATCGTCGATATATACAAAGACGAAATCAAGACCTTGGGTAACTTGGTCCATAAAACGCTGAAATGTTTGAGCAGCATTCTTTAGTCCGAAAGGCATTCTCAAGAATTCGAATAATCCAAAAGGCGTAATAATTGCTGTTTTTGCAATGTCTTCTGGAGCGACTGGTATTTGATGATATGCCCTGACCAAGTCAACTTTGGTAAAAACGGTCTTTCCATGTAAGGTCAAGGAGAAGTCGTGGAGATGAGGTATAGGATAACGATCTGGGACCGTAGCGTTATTCAAAGCGCGATAATCTCCACATGGTCGCCAGTCATGATTAGTTTTAGGTACCATGTGCAGAGGTGAAGACCATGGGCTGTTAGATGGTCGTATGATACCTAACTGCATCATATGTTCAAATTCCGACTTAGCTGCTGCTAGTTTATCGGGTGGTAACCGTCGTGGACGTGCCTTCACAGGTTGTCCTGTTGTGATGATCTTATGCGTAACTGTATGAGATATATCTTCAACGTTGTATGATGGTTTAAGGATTTTAGGAAATCGTTTCAATAAAGCAGAGAACATTTCACTCTCCGGCTTTTCTATACAGATGCTATGAACCGAGTAGTCACATGTAATACCATGGATCTTGAGTTGGGTGCAATTGTCAACCAGTTTTTTCTTGCTGATATCAACTAACAGATTGAAGTGACTTAGGAAGTCTGCACCTAGTATAGCGTGACGTACGTCAGCTACTATGAAGATCCATGTGAAACGTCGGCGTAGTCCTAAATTTAAAATCATTGACTGTTCGCCATACGTCTGTATGTTGGTTTGGTTGGCAGCACGGAGTGAAAGTTTTCCAGGTATTTTGGCTGATCGCCTGGATAGTGAGGGGGGAATAACACTGACCTCGGCGCCTGTATCTACCAGGAATAATGTGCCGGTAGTCAAATCCCTCACATAGAAAAGGCGACTGGGGTGATTGCCATTAACAGCCGTCGCCATTACTGTCTGGCTGGGGAGTTTCCCTGAGATGAGTTACTACTGTTGTACATACACGGTCGAATACACTTCAGGGCATTATGCCCATACCTCCTATGATACCAACAAATGTTACGGCTTTGAGACGGTGTTCTAGAACGTCGTCTAGATCTTGATCGCCGTTGCTTGGATACCGTATGTGACTGGTTCCTTTGTGCTCGAAGCTCGGACACTTCCAGTCGTAAATCTTGCATTTGAGATGTTAACTGGGAAAGTAACCAAAACATTGGTGCGTCCTTCATAGATGTGGAAGGGCTTGGTGGTACTGCCTCGGTAGACACGCTATTTATGCCATTATTTGATAACACATCCATGATATCGTCTGCCATTTTAGCTAATTCTTCAAGGTCTGTCGTCCTAGAAGATATTGTTAGGATTTGTTGAACATTTTGTGGTAAACGTTGTAAGAACATCTGACGTAGAATTAACTCATCTACTTTGTGTGACCCAATCAACTGGCGCATATGTCTAAGTAGTTGAGATGGCTTTTTTGTACCTAGATCACACGAAGTAAGTAGTTGTTGTATGCGTTTCTCATCGGAGAGAGTGGTCCGCTGGATGAGTGCAGCTTTTAGTTTGTCATATTGAGAGTCTGTAGGTTTGCTGTCTATGACATCGATAACCTCTCGTAGTACTTCCGTGGGAATTGCTGCTAATACGCAACCATACATGGCGATCTGCGACGTAATACCTCGAGCTGCAAACAACTGTTCAATAATTGTGAACCAGACACGTGGTTCAGCCAGATCAAATTGAGGAAGTCTTAAATCCGGCAAGGCGTTAACAGCAGAGTTCTGTGTCTCTTCGCCTTTATTACCTTCTTCAGCAACAGTGGTACGTTTAGGTGGAGCCATTGTCATATAATATGTAAGTATATAGATATACAAAATAGAAAAACTTGTGGTAACAAAAATTAAAGCAGTGCGAGTTTATAAGGACAAAATAGCAACAAAAATGTTCAAAACGAGGTAACTATCGAAACAAAAAGGTTCGAAAACGGGTTAACCATAAAAAAAGGGTTCGAAACGGGCTCACCAATTATTGTGGTGGACCTTTTCACTCTATTAGCTTAGTTACCCAAATTCAAGTAGAAAATAAAATACCAAATGAGTTTAGTTACGGGAAGAATGTATTAAAGTTTGATTACTTGAGTTTACAAAGGTCCACAGTCCACAATAAACGTAATAGACTCCAGGTGCTGCGGAAAGACTGCTCCAGTAGTAATTCTCCAATGTTAACGTTGCCGGAGGTCGACCAAAGTACGTAGGAAGAAACTACGGTGCTCCTGCAAAAATCAGAGATAGAAAGCAGGTGATTAGGATTGATCGACGGCAGTTGAGATGGTGGAGAAGACGGAGAGTCGAAGGCACAACTATATATTTATTCAAAACCCGAGGTAAAGTCAAAGTACAGAGTTTATGGTTAAAACAAAGTGGTGTACAATATGTTCATTATTTACATAGTAGTAAAATTTGGATAAGTTTCTTTTTGAGGACTCCACAGGCCTCCAGAATTCATTATTGATTTGTTTATTAGATATACCAAAAAGTCGACTTGTTTAGCTGAAGGCTTTCGGTCAAGCATCCCCGCCATTTGGTACTCCGTCGTGTCATGTTCGTGTACAATCACTAGCCAGCTAAGCGTTGGTCTAACAACTCGTCTTGGTCCTGAAATATATCGTGTAATTTGGACGATCAAATACTGTCTTTTGCTTTGCTTTTGGTACGCGAGATTGAGATACATTGGAAGTTGTCGGTCTAAGAACTTGCGTTAATATACCTTTGTACTGTTCGCGAACGTCTATACCGTCAGCCTCTAAACTGCTTAACATTAGTATCTTTGGACGACCTGAGAAGAAATGGCTATTAAGTTTGGTATTAATTACATAACAGGTGTACTTGTAGCAGCCACCATATGTGAAGAACTCTTCGCCATGAATCCAAAACCACTTCATTCTAATGTAAGGTTGAATATCTGTCATACCTGGTATTCTTTTTCGAAACAGGTGCACTGCTATCAAGGTCTGCGTAATCCGGGTCCTCGAAGACATTACACTGCTTGTCCTCCATCAGGTCAGATGGGTAGTCGTCACTTACAAAAAGGTCATTTTTCGATGCACCAATTATTGAGTCAAGTATCAAACGATGCTTACGTTATTTGACGTTTTTGTGTGCAAACTATAGTAGATTTCGATGACTGACTGCAATTGGTAATGCTATATGTTCTTTGTAAGGCCTTGTGATTTGCAAGTGCTTCTTGCAAGTCATCTGGACTGACCAAACGGCTAACCTGTTTCACAAATCACCTCCCACTACTTCATCTTTCAAGCAACCTTCGGGTACTCCTCCTCATAGGCAGTATCCCAATTTTCTTGGCTGCAAACAACAAGCTTAGGTCCAAGAAACCAAGAGCTCCGGCATATCACTGCCTCATTTTTTCCATCAATCAATGCAATACGATATTTGCCCATTTATTCTGAAAGGAACGGTACATTAGTGAATGAAGAACGAATTACCTTAAAAGTCCCCCACTTGAAGGTTTGAGGAGTGTAAACTCAAACTGATATGCTAGCAAGCCCAACCCACTTTGTCGATCATGTCGGCTCTTACCTATGACCGATCCGCACTAACTGCAAGCGACGCCAATGAAACAACACCAATTAACAATGGCAACAACTTATCTAGCCGATGTGTGAGGCATTGGGATGAAAACGTTGAAGTGATTCGTGGGTATTGCGATACATTTATATTTAATTGTATTAATTGCAACCCATTCAGTGTTGCCTGAGAACTGGCCTGATTTGTATATATCAAGCTTCGTCGAATCGAAAGGCTTATTAAAAAATGGTTCCTTATCCAAACAAGGTCTGAATTTAAATACATTTCCTTCACCGACAGCACAGATAATCCCAGGTACACCATTTACTACTACGAATCGGTCAGGCAATACAGTTGAGTAGTAAGTCTTGCCAACACAAAATGACTGCTTTGCTAAATCAACTGTAACGCATGGCGGAGCTAGCTCAGCGGGGAGCTTATCTGCACTTGTAGAGCTTGCAAACAAGCATCTTTCGACTTCTCGAGAGGCCACTTGTCTTGCTACCCTGAAGTCACTCCTCACCCTTCCCTTGATTCGTCACAAATGTGACTCATACGGGAAGGCTGAAAACGTATCCAGACAACCGTGTTCAGAGACGTCCTCAGGTAAATGCTGAAGAGCACGCACATTGTAAACCAACTCATTAAGGTAGAGGCTGTCAAAACATAGTACATATTGCTTGAGCTGTTGTTTTACGGTGTTGCACAATTTAAGGTGGTAACGAGGATGACATAAAATGTAGACACTCGTGAACAATCTGGTGAAGTTTGCGTACAGTGGAGCGGGTAAAAGGTTATGTAATACAACTGGGCCCAAATACATAAGAAATATCCGGCATTCAGTTGCCTTCCAAAAGTGAAGAAACTCCAAGCTGCGACATTTCCTTTGGAAGTCCTTAGGAATGCAGCTTTCTTCATCCTGTAGTCTTAGGTTGTTAATACAAGCAATGGTTTCATTGCTTGATCCGAATGGCCGTTGTTTTGCCAGACGCAACCATATACCCAATTGCCGCCTTACAACACTTAAGCAGACTAAATGCATGTAATCTAATGGAAAAATACTAACCATATCAATTGGAAGTCTCTCAAATACTGATGTGTCACGGTGGTAATTGGCATCTTTCTTACTCCTAAAGCTACTATCTGTCCTGCGACAGCTGTTAACATCCTTGAATACCATGCTCCAGTTAACACGGTTTCCAGTAACGCAACATCTGTCACACCCTTTCCTACTGTTGTGACTTGCTGTAAAAGTGACATCAGATCTTGGAGGCTTATCGCAGATGACATTGTTAAGCCGGAAGCCAATATGCCTCTCATTGATTTGCAGACCATGTACATATAAATGCTCCATGTCAGTTACAACTGGCATTAAAAAGTTATTGAAGTCAGACGGTTTATGAAAACCACCATAAACTCCAATAAGAAATATATCACTAGGAAACGGTTTCACCAGTCTACCCAATATCAGCCAAACTTTCTGTGTACCATTGTTAAACAGTGACAATCCATCAACATTCAGCTACAGACTAACGCAATCAAAAGATACAAATCGACACCAACACCTCAGTATAGGCGTAACTATACTTTGTAAGCCAATATGATAGTAAACTCCACTACCAATAACAGTTGAGGATCATGACTGGCTGGTTTTGAGGAAGTGTCTTATATTTGTTGGTAAACTTGTAAGATGCCGTTTGAACAATAGCATTATCTTTACACCATCAACAATGGATGCTGTTTTAGTGGTCAGCATAACCTCTAAGACTGTCGCCCTAAGTTCTGCCTTTGAATTGCGTTCTTTCGCCTTATTGGAACATTTCTCATGGGACAACAGAGTGCCCGTGGCATCACCTTATCAATTAGTTGTCACATGAAATGCTAAGAAACCCACTTGGTAAGGTGATTTGCATGTCACTTTGCACGTTTACGACGCTACAAGAAGTTTCATCTACTAGACATTCACCAGCCTCATCTCTGAAATCGGGAAGTATTATCTTGGCTTCGTCACCGAGTAACTGCAACTTCAATCTCTTAGTTCTTCTATGCAATGTGGATCGGTGGCATGTATGTTTTTCAAACAAACCTGAAGCACAAAACTATATTAAAAAGAATAAACTACTTCTAAGGCGTCTAGGGTGATTCACATCACTCACCATTGGTACTACTTCACTTTCAGTATCCATTTTATTAGCCTGAAAAAGATATTAGACTATTAACACTTGACTCACCAGGTCAAGGGTGGACGAGGAAGTTGAACTTCACATAAACAAAGGTGTCACAATGATTGAAATGAAATCATCACCATTTGTCTTCATGCAACTTCCCAATGACTGAATGCAAACTGGATAATATTCCGGATGAAATGTGCCTCTCCTCATGGATTACAGATGTACATATGTTAACGCTGCAAAAACGAAATCCCACCATTCTTCCTACCTTTCCCGTGTTTCCCATATGTTCCCGCATTTCCCACGTCTCTAGAAAATCGTTGCCCATGTTTTCCTACTTTCCCTAAATATGAAGGGAAAACTGCCAACGTTTTTACCCATATATCTCAGGTCC
This sequence comes from Trichobilharzia regenti, assembly GCA_944472135.2. Lineage (NCBI taxonomy): Eukaryota > Metazoa > Platyhelminthes > Trematoda > Strigeidida > Schistosomatidae > Trichobilharzia > Trichobilharzia regenti. The sequence goes on along the minus strand of OX235266.1, from coordinate 20,006,641 downwards.
AAGTAAGTAACCGACTGGGTATCAAAGGTGACAATGTGTAGGTAGCTCCTGAGGCAACTGGTTGTACTAATACGCCTATTGATTCTAATAATATGTGCTGTGTAATGGTAAAATGAGATCCTTTCTTCGTCACGTAAATGGCAGTAGGGGTTGTGCAGGTTGTTGAAAATGTGTGTAAACTGGCCGTTGGTGTATTTGGCAAACATGGAAATCGTGGGTATATTCTGAATTTCTCTGGCTAAAAACGTGGGTCACGTGGGAAAAATTGTGTGTGAAGAATTCTCCCGGACATGGGGAAACGTGGAAAAACTGGGTGAAATCTGTTATCTCTAAGTGGATTTAATAGATATTTCCACTAATTGGTGCAGTGTAATATGGGTTGTGTAGATTCAATGTAGAAAATCTCAACTTTACTAATATTGTGCCATTGTCTGCTTAGCTGACTGCTAGGCTTACAAATGTAGGTGGTTCTCATGATTGTTGGAAGTGGTTTGCAGTGGAGAAGGCAATTACTCGTTTAATTTTACTTACTTAACCAACAGTAAGTATTTAAACAATACAGAGATAGAAATTGTCAATCACCACATCCGCCACACGTCGAATGTCTCCTTGCGTATTGATAATGATATCGCGGTTTGCTTGCCAGTCTCTGCGATCTTCTAACTGATTCTGTGATATTATTTCCATCAGTATCATCTAGACTTATTTCTGAATTATCTACAAAGTCGGGATTAGTAGCGGAGTCATTATAATCATAATCGGAACGACCTACCTCATTTATTCTCACTTGATCCAAGTGTCTGTTATGAACTGAATTATCTTCAATGTCTAATATCTTCACCATTCGATTTCCCATTCTTTTTACTATGATACCAATAGAAGGTCTATAATCATTCCCTCTGTAATAATGTACATCAGAAGTCGTGGACATCAGATGCTTTCTGAGAATTCGAGATTTGAAAAGTTTTGCAGGACTTTCATGAGTACTTGTATGCTCCGCATTGCGATATTGAAGTAAGAAGTTATCCACACATCTCTCTAGCTCATCAAAATTTTGAGGACTCATTGATGCTACAGCACTCTTTAATGTTCGTACAAAATTTTCTGCCAACCCGTTTGACTGAGGATGACGTGGTGCTGTGTACAAATGACGACAACCTATATGTTTGAGCCAATCATTGAAATTCTTCTCCGTAAAATGGGTACCATTGTCAGTAACTAAGACATCTGGAATTCCTTCTCGACTAAATATCTTTCTCAACGCTCTGTGAGTGAATTTGGCATTAGGACTATCTGTAATGATGACTTCTGGCCATCTAGAATAATAATCCACAATAACTAAAGCATAATATGAATTTAAGAATGGACCACAGTAATCTGCATGAATACGCTGCCAAACCTCACAAGATGCAGGCCACGGTGTCCACGATGACTTCCCATAGGACATTTTATGTAAACAGCTAGAACAGCTCTTTGATCTTTTGTTAATGTCAGCATCAATTTCCGGCCACCAGCATGTTAGGCGTGCTAATGATTTCATCTTATCAGCTCCTAGATGAGCAGAATGTAGATCATCCAAAATCGCAGATCTTAATGTTGGAGGAATAATAATTCTGTCATTCAGACATAGAAATCCTTCAGGATGGACTGAAATCTCATCTCTTCGCTTATAAAAGTCTGGAAATCTTCGCTTACACTGAGCATTCCAACCTCTTTTTGTTGCATTTATAACGCATCCGTAATATTTCCGAGTATCATTTATAAGTCGAACTCGATCCACCGGTAACGGCTGGACTAATAAGCAATCAGTATCATTAGCAGTATTTTCAAATAATGAATAACGAGATAAGAAGTCTGCATGAGGTATATCCTTTGCCGATCTATGTTCAATAGTGTAATCATATGCACTTAGTTCTAAACTCCATCTCTGAACCATAGCAGCAGATGATTTATTCAAAGATTTTTCTGGATTGTAAATGAATTTCAAAGCTTGATGATCAGTAACTATGTGAAACTTAGTGCCAAACAGATACTTGTGCAAGCGTCTTATTGCCCATACAACTGCTAGAGCTTCTTTCTGGGTTTGTGAGTACCCTTGTTCACTCTTACTTAGACGTCTTGAAATACAAATAACAGGTTGTCCATTTTGCTCAAGTACTGCTGTTGAGTACGTAACAATGTGATTGTACACTTTTTAGGTACTTGTATAAATTCGAGATATTGTACATAATTTTTGTTTAAATCGCTTCTTGTTGAAATATACATAATTTCCGTGTACGATTGGAAAATACACTCTGCTGTTGGAGACTTCGTCTTCTCCCTGGTCACCTCTATTTACTTGCTCCACTCACACCGTGTTGTAACTTTGGATTTATTGTAGGAGCCTACTACTTTCATCCGAAGACATTTCTACAACCGGAACACAGCAGTTTTTTCACACGCAGTCCAAACAGTTAACGTGCCTGTGGATTATATAATTAATTTGTAGCCGAGGACTTACACTTTATAACCAAGTAATCCTTTTTGTTGCTATAACTCGTCACTGTATTTTTGGTAATATATTGTGATTTAACACTCCACTGACTTGGATTATTACTTTTATACTTGGAATGTTAGTGAACTCTAATATTAGTCCCCTACAAATTAATTGGTGAGCCCGATAAGAACACGGATTATTTTGGCATATTCATATTCTTATTTTTGCTATTTTTATATTCATTGTGATTTTGTGTGTGGTTTATATTTGTATCCTAATTTGCACCAATAACCTCATATTATAATGTCATCACCTCAGTCCGGTACATCAAACGAGCAGACAACTAATAGCGAGACAAATGCCACAATAAATGCCATCACTGATTTTCGTTTACCCCAATACGGTTTCGCAGAACCAAGGATTTGGTTTGCGGTAATTGAACCGTTGCTAGAAGCACGGGGCATTAAGTCCCAAATAGCCAAATATGGTATGGTGCTGGCAGAACTCCCTCCGTCAGTATTGACAGAAATCAGCGATTTCATCGAAGATCCTCCGACGGAACATCAATTTGATAAACTTAAAGCCCTCCTCATACAACGTACCAGTTTGTCGGATGAGAAAAGAATCCAACAATTGCTCACAGGCTGTGAACTAGGCCCACGTAAACCATCCCAGCTGCTCAGGCACATGCGCCAGTTAATCGGACACCATAAAGTAGACGAGGTAGTGCTGAAACAGATGTGGTTGCAACGTTTACCTAGAAATGTCCAGCAAATTTTAATCATCTCAGGAAAGTCGTATGACTTAGACCAACTAAGTGACATGGCAGATAGTATTTTGGATGTTTTATCCGATAACACCATAAGTCACGTAGCATCTGATAGTGCCACACCGTGTCATTCCACACCCACGGCAGACACACCGATACTCGCCGCCATTGCAGACTTAGCGGCAAGGATTGACAATTTGGAAACTAATAAGTCTGATCGACAAGTCCGGAGACGGACTTCACAAAGAAGGTCACCATCACGACGACGATCCTTCTCACGACAGCGTTCTTACACGTCTTCTCGGGATAGCAATATATGCTGGTATCACTGGAAGTTTGGACGTCATGCCCTGAAATGTGTAAAACCGTGCAGCTTTAGCGAAGCCAACCAGGCTCAGGGAAACGCCTCAGCCAGACAGTGATGGCGACAGCTGTTACTGGCAAGCAAACAAGTCGCCTCTTCTATGTGAAGGATAAAACTTCAGACACTTTATTCCTGGTAGACACGGGAGCAGAAGTTAGCGTAATCCCTCCTTCACTATCCAGGCGATCTACACGGACACCCGGAAAACTGTCTCTCCGGGCAGCTAACCACACAAGCATACAGACGTATGGAGAGCAATCCCTCATACTGGATCTAGGTTTACGTCGGCGTTTCACATGGATTTTCATAGTAGCCGACGTCAGTCACGCCATCCTCGGAGCAGATTTCTTGAGTAATTTCAACCTGTTAGTTGACGTCAACAATAAAAAACTGATTGATAACAACACCCATCTAAAGATCCATGGAATTATCTCCAGCTATTCTGTCTATAATATCAGTATTGAAAGACCAGCAGATTGCCCTTTTTCCTCCCTACTTCACCGTTTCCCTAAAATTCTTAAGCCGTCGTACAACATCGAGGACGTCCCTCACACAGTTACTCACAAGATAGTTACTACGGGTCAACCAGTTCGTGCTCGTCCCGTAGATTACCCCCGGACAAATTGGCAGCAGCCAAGGCAGAATTTGAACACATGATGCAGCTCGGCATCATCAGACCCTCCAATAGTCCTTGGTCTTCGCCCTTACACATGGTGCCTAAAGCTGATCATGATTGGAGGCCATGTGGGGATTACCGACATTTAAACAATGCCACAGTTCCCGACCGTTATCCTATTCCTCATCTTCATGATTTCTCCCTGACATTACACGGAAAAACCATTTTTTCTAAAGTAGACTTGGTCAGGGCCTATCACCAAATACCAGTTGCCCAAGAGGATATCGAAAAAACGGCCATCATCACACCTTTCGGTTTGTTTGAATTTCTCCGCATGCCATTTGGCCTAAAGAACGCAGCACAATCCTTCCAACGTTTCATGGATCAGGTCACACAAGGTTTGGACTTTGTATTTGTATATATCGATGACGTTTTAATTGCTAGCTCGTCGCCCGAAGAACATACTGATCACCTCACCATCTTATTTCAACGATTTGAGCAATATGGAGTCGTCATTAACCCCAAAAAGTGCATATTCGGTGTCTCCTCTATACAGTTTCTGGGACACCACATAACCACGAATGGTATTACGCCTACGGAGGAAAAGATAGAGTCCATCAAAAACTTCCCCGAACCAGATTCACTCAAGAAGGTCAGACGTTTTTTGGGGATGTTTAATTTCTATCGGCGTTTCATTCCTTCGTGTGCCTCCATCGTCCAGCCGTTAACCGACCTCCTTAAAAATGATCCTAAAAAGTTTCAGTGGTCAGCTGAAGCACGCGAATCATTTTGCAACGCAAAAGATGCCTTATCCAGAGTTACTATGCTATCCCATATCAACCCCGAAGCGTCGCTTATTTTGTGCACAGATGCCTCCCAAGTAGCTGTAGGGGCAGTATTACAACAAAAGATGAAGGGCGAAGTCACCCCACTCGCATTCTTTTCTAAGAAGTTGGAACCGGCTCAGACACGATACAGCACTTTTGGGAGAGAATTGCTGGCCATATATCTTGCAGTGAAGCATTTCAGTTACTTACTACAGGGCCGGCATTTCACTATTTTTACTGACCACAAGCCCCTGTGTCATGCTTTCACTACTTCACTTGATAAACACTCCCCTAGAGAAGCCAGACAGTTGGATTATATCTCCCAATTTTCAACCGACATTCAGTACATCAAAGGGGATGCGAACGTGGTAGCCGATTCTCTTTCAAGAAGTGACATTAACCAGCTCCAAACGTCGGTAGACATCAGTCTTGATCGTATGGCTCAATTACAAAAAGATGACGTTGAACTCCAAACCTGCCGCAGAAACTCTTCCTTACAACTCAAAGATGTGCCTATCCCCTTATCAGATGCAACCATAGTCTGCGATGTATCTACCGGCACTAATCGTCCATTTGTCCCTCTCAGTTGCCGAAAAGCATTGTTCGAACATTTACATTCGCTTTCTCACCCTGGAGTACGCGCCACGGTCAGACTGATCAGCGAACGCTTCGTGTGGCCTAAAATGAACTCTGACATTCGGAGATGGGCACGAGAATGTATCCAATGCCAATGCTCCAAAGTACACCGCCACACTATTACAACCCCGAAGACGTTTAAATTACCCGAAAGGAGATTTCAGCATATCCATATAGATATCGTGGGACCATTGCCAACATCAAGGGGATATACACATATCCTGACAGCGATTGATAGATTTACTCGTTGGGCTATTGCATGCCCCTTAAACGACATATCTGCTGAAAACGTTGCTTTAGTTTTTCTCGACCGTTGGGTGTCAAACTACGGTGTACCAACTACTATTACATCCGACCGCGGTCCTCAATTCCAATCGACACTCTTTCGCGAACTGACGAGACTTCTGGGAGTGAAACATATCTCCACAACAGCCTATCATCCGGCAGCGAATGGTCTAGTGGAAAGATTCCACAGACAACTGAAAAGCTCCCTGATGGCGCAGAATGATACATCTAAGTGGAGTGAATACTTACCTTTGATTTTACTTGGTATCCGATCTACTATCAAAGAAGATTTAGGATGTACACCGGCTCAACTTGTCTATGGCACCAACCTAACCTTGCCTGGACAGCTAGTCCCCTCAGCCGATTCCACAGACGTGAACATTGCCGACTTCACTAACCGATTAACTAGACAAATGCTTCAACTTCAACCAACAGCACCTCGACAATCTCCCCGACGAGATCAGATCAACAAACATCTACAAACTTGCAAATTCGTCTTCATTCGAGTCGACGCCATCAGAAAAGGATTGCAACCTCCATACGAAGGACCCTTTCAAGTTATTAAACGTTCAGACAAACACTTTACCGTGAACAAGAATGGAAAACGAGAGACTATTTCCATTGATCGAATCAAACCCGCATACACCGACAACGACTTCGAATCTACATCGGCAACTGCGCAATCAAATAATCAAACATCCGATTCCACTCCACCGGCACCAAGTCTTATCCTCCCTCCATATCAAACACGTAGTGGTCGGCAAATCAGTAAACCGGCTCGCTACGTTCATTTTGAGGACTAACAAAAGAAAAATAATTAAAAATTATTATTATCTTTTTCGTTTAGACATTATCATCATGACCGTTAGTATTTCGTCGTAAACTTTGATGTTACTATCACTATTATTTATTTATATGTACCTCACCGAAAAAACAGGTAGTGTCCTTTCCAAAAACTATTGATCTTTAATCCATATTTTTTTTAATGTTTCTTTCCCCTCCTTAATTACTGTGTATTTACATATTTTTCTTTATACATTAAAAATCTATGTTCATGGTTAGTGCAAATTTAAGTGACATGACTTTCTATTTCAATTTTTATTGCTGAACTTATTGTATATGCTTTCAGACTTTACATGATTCACATACCTTCTCGCGTTTATGCATGTTGTAATATATCCCTATTTTTATCCAAAAGTTGCTATTACTATTATTATTTACTTCATAGTTTTACGTATCATTTTCCGGTTGTCTCTCCGGACCTCTAGGGGGGAGCCGTGTTGAGTACGTAACAATGTGATTGTACACTTTTTAGGTACTTGTATAAATTCGAGATATTGTACATAATTTTTGTTTAAATCGCTTCTTGTTGAAATATACATAATTTCCGTGTACGATTGAAAAATACACTCTGCTGTTGGAGACTTCGTCTTCTCCCTGGTCACCTCTACTTACTTGCTCCACTCACACCGTGTTGTAACTTTGGATTTATTGTAGGAGCCTACTACTTTCATCCGAAGACATTTCTACAACCGGAACACAGCAGTTTTTTCCTACGCAGTCCAAACAGTTAACGTGCCTGTGGATTATATAATTAATTTGTAGCCGAGGACTTACACTTTATAACCAAGTAATCCTTTTTGTTGCTATAACTCGTCACTGTATTTTTGGTAATATATTGTGATTTAACACTCCACTGACTTGGATTATTACTTTTATACTTGGAATGTTAGTGAACTCTAATATTAGTCCCCTACACTGCAGCTATACCCATAGGAGAAGCATCTGTAGTGAGAACAGACTTATCAATCGATGAAAAAGGTCTTAGGAAAGCTTGTTTATTAAGAAACTCCAAAGTTTTTCTCAAGATATTCTCATGTTGTTGTTCCCACTTAAACTGTTTACTGGAGACAATCTCAAAAAGTGGAGATAACCGTTGAGTGAAGTTGGGAATGAATCTGGAGTAAAACTGAAGTGTACCTATCCATGATCTCAACGATGACATATTATTAGGTGACGGTGCTTGAATTAGAGGTGCCAAACAACTAGCATCAGGTCTGAAACCTTCGGAGTCTACTGTGTATCCCGAGCATGATACAGACGACAAAGTGAAATGGCATTTAGATGGATTAACAAGAACATTATTCTCACATAAACGCCTGAACAGTTTTAAAAGACGTTCATTATGCAATTCGATATTAGGACCATGAACTATAATGTCGTCTTGGTATGACTCAACACCATCTAATCCATCTATCATCTGATTTATTACATTTTGAAATATTGCGGGTGGAACCTTTAAACCAAAAGGCAAGAACTCATACTTGAATAATCCAAATGGAGTATTAGTGGTTGTTAATGCACTAGACGCCTCGTCAAGAGGAATTTGCAAATAGGCATCTTTTAGATCTATTTTGGAAAAGTATCTTGAGCCATGTAGCTTGTAGAGAATGTCTTCAGTTTCTAGAGTAGTGCAACTTTGCTGTAGTAGACGACTTTTGAGTGTAAGGCGGTAGTCACCACAAATTCTAGGTGTTTTTCCATCAGCCTTTAGTGGCGTAACAATAGGAGTAGCCCAATTCGAAGACTCAACTGGCATAAGTATGCCTTGCTCAACCAACTTGTCTAACTCTTTCTTAACTGCATCTCGCAATCCATATGGAATTAATCGGCGTTTCAGGAAGATAGGATCACCCTCTATTTCAAGATGAATGGGCTGAATCTTCATACCACCTACACTCTTTGAGCATTGGAGAAGTAATTCCCTGAACAAAGATTCATCAAACAACTCAGTACAAAGTGAGATTTCGACATTTAACAATCCAAGGGCTTTTAATCCCAGTAAAGATGGACCATATTCACTAACAAGAAAGGGAATATTTACAAAATTACCACTGTCTGATTTCAAAGAAATGTTAGTAGTAACGATAAGAGGTAATTTATGACCAGTTATGCCTGTAATTGAACTAGTAGTAGGATCTATCTGGACATTCTTACAAATCGATTGTAAATCTTTCTTAGAAATTATAGATTCAGTACTCCCAGTATCAATTATAAAACAATGGGACTTGCCTGAACTTGTAGTGAAGGTTCTCATTAGATGAGATTGAGTATTGGGAAGAGTTGAAAGAGACATCGACTGCATTTTACCAGATAAATTGGAAGAATTATCAGGATTCTCAGTAACATATGTATTCGAACTTCTGCACACAGTCTTGATGTGTCCAACTTTACCACATTTGTGACACTTAGCACTCCGAAAACGGCAAGTGCTTCGTAGATGTTTTTTTCCACAGGATAAACACGGTTTAATGTTTTTGATCTCTGGCTGCATTCTATTACCTGTGGACGGCAGTTTGGATTTCTTTCCATGAACACTTGTATTTTCGACTTTGGACAGCATGACATCAGATACTGACGTAGTGAGAGCAGAGTATTCATTATGGACATCTTCATATGTAATACATACCTCTTTAGCAGTTTGAAACGTACAAGAAGGAATCTGAATTAACTCCTTCTCTAATTTAGGAATGTTGATTCCAGCAATTAGACGATCACGTAGTTGTGTATGCAGCTGATCTCCAAAATTACACTTTGAGGCTTGAATTTGAAGTGGAAGAATAAATTCTCTAACCTTCTGGTTGGGAGAACGTACCAGTTTGTTGAAGTGAGCCCTCTCTCTGGTCTCAAAAGTAGTTACATGGAAGTGATTTGTCAGAAGCTCACGGATCTTGTCATATGACATAGAAATGGGTTTATCTGGAAATGCCAGATTCTTCACCAGGCTATATGCATCAAGCCCAATAGCGGTGATGAAATGAGCAGGTATTTTATCATCCCGAACATTCTTGGAAATGCACCACGCATCAAAGCATTCCAAATAATCAGCAATCTCCCGCGGAGGCCCATTAATAGGAAATTTTCCCAGGTTATTTAGTTCCATCGCGACACCAATTTGCAGTAATTTATTGTAATCGTAGGTTAAGTATTTCAAGATGACTAAATTACAAGAATCCAAACAAAACACAGAGAGGGCAGAATTCAGGAATTTGTATTTTTCGGAATTATTATGCAATCCATATAAGAAATATTAACAATCAACAGTAAGTATTTAAACAATACAGAGATAGAAATTGTCAATCACCACAAAAATCTTATCCATAATCTAGTTGTGCTCTACCACCACAGCGTCCAATTTTTATTCGTATATCTATCGTAAATTAATGAAATGTTTAATATACTCTTCATTTCTACTTTCTCTAGACTTTTTGAGTGCGTCGCTATACTATGTGCTTTTGTAATAAGTGAATTCGGATCAATGCATGTTATGCTCAGTTAGTTGGATGGAGATTTACTATAGTATTTTTGGGACTATTACCTTTAGTCATTCGTATGATTTTTTGTCTGTTACTATACAATAGAACATTGTAAAAGCTGAGTAGGATTTAGCAAGTTGATTAATAATAATTATGTACTGTTCGATACGCTACAATCGCCTTATGTGTCCAGTTGCAAGTCTGCATACTGTTAAGCGGCAAGTATGTAGCACAAGTAAGCGTAGTAACTTAGTATTTATTTATTTATTTAAACGCATAAGATAAACTTGGTACAATATGGCACCAAGAAAGATGCGCCACACAATAATAATAAAACAACATAGATTAAAAGAAGAAAAAGAAAGGAAGGAAAAGAAAAAAATTTATAAGTAGAGAACGGATAAAGAACTTCATCTGGAAGGAAAACACTCATGCTTAACAAGTTCAAACAGTGTTCGTTAACTATCATCGGGAAGGGAAGAAAGAAGGAAATCGCAACACATTCGCCATTGATTACGATTCTTGGCCATATCCGATAACGTTTCGAGCCATCGATTTGAGCTATCTCTCGGACCCCAACCAGGGAGTCGTGACACACCAACCGATGCTAATCTAGCACAAAAATCCTTCATCACACGATGCCACGTCATGGACTGACCACCTGTCCGCCTTTTCCATCCCGTCCCAGGGCTGGCTAACGAACAGAGACCTGTACGGAAGCCTCTGGGATGACATTCGCAGCACATGTCCAAGCCACCGGAGCCGGTGTTTCCAGATGACGATAATCAATGAATGGTGATCTCCGCTGTGTTCAAACACACGCCACCGAACCTCAGAATTACTCACGCGATGATGCCATCGAACGCAAGCAATCCTGAGGAGACAGCGGTGATCGAACACGCAGAGTCGCCGCACATCCTCAGCTCGGAGAGGCCAGGTTTCACAGGCGTAGAGCAGCGCAGCTCGCACCGAAGCATTGTATACCCGACCTTTGACAGCCAGGCTAACGTCGCGATGGCGCCAGAGGTGGCTCAAGTTGATGTATGCCACCCTAGCCTTCATTATACGGTTGGAAATCTCATCCGTCACCCCTCCGCCAGCACTCACACAACTACCCAGGTACACAAACTTATCAACAACTTCAAGCTGTTCACCCGCAAGAGTGAGTGCAGGTACAGGCTCCTGCCAATCTTGTAACAGTACTTTGCACTTAGACAGCTCAGAGCACATAACATACTTACAGACACTGATCGCCAACTGATTAAGTGCGATTTGGGCAGCCTGCATGCTATCGCACAGTAAGACGATATCGTCTGTATACTCGAGGTCGAAAAGTCTATGTCCAGGTAGCAGATCTACACCACCTACCTCCAGTATTACAACAGTATTCCCTATTCATTTGATACGTGTATATTCTCACACAAATACTAAGGTTTCTAGTGTCACAAATAGTAAATAAGAGTCGCTTCCCTGGTTTCAATACAAATGACGTTCTAAAATATCTCCAGCTGCTGAACTCTTCTTGTAGCCTAGGTCCAGATAGTGCTCCCCAGCCTTATTCTCAAAAATGTGTAGATATTGTGTGTTACCCTCTCATGGACGTATTTATTGAACCTTTTTCCAGAAATGTCGTGCCAGCCGTTTGGAAGGACGTTAAAATTGTACCTATTCCTAAGTCACTACTGTGGAACATGTATAAAATTTAGACCTATTGCTATTATCTCTCTTTTTCTAAAATCTATGGAGAAGTTACTGTTAATTAATCTTCAACCTTTATTTAAAGCCTTTAACGATCCCAAACAATTCGCCTATAGTAGAACATAGTAGAAGTACTTTAGATGCAGCTGCATTCTTGAGTCATAATATTGTCTCCAGGTTAGCCGAGGAAGGGGGGTAAATTTGTTCGCTTCATCTTTCTAGATTACACATATGCTTTCGACTCAGTACAGCTGTAGGGACATTTTGTTAAACAAGCTTACTGAAACTCAAACTGAATGTTGGATTGTTAAATGGCTTCATTCTTATTTATCAGGGGGTGTAGGCACTACACTGTATGTAGGTGTGAAGTCGTCCACCACCAATTGTATTTTTGTTTGACGAACTTAATGTACATATGCATACGAAATGAAATTTTTTAAGTACGTGGACGATCTAACTGTTCCAATATCTGTTAATTCGCAGGTACACTGTACTAAGATGAACAGCTGTCTATCAGGAATCAGAAAATGCTCTTAAACTAAATCCTTCCAAATGTCAGACTTAATTTCAGTTTCCGATGTACAAGAAGGTTAAATGGTGAAGCTGTTAATTCCTATGACCGTTGCAAAATTGATGACAGTGATATAGAAATCAAGTTTGACTTAAGGTATCTCGGACTAATTCATCACACAGTGCATTAGCCCTAAATGTATACCACATGCAAGTATTCTATTCAATTTCATCATAGATGTACTAATGGACTTAGCCCTTACTCACTTCAGCGACTCAGGGATTGACTTGCTGCCAGGGAATAATCTCGTTGACTTAGAATATGCAGCCGATATAGTGCTTCTAGGCGAGGACGCTGAAAAATGCAGAGTTTTCTGAGCATACTGAGCTGCAATCTACGAATGTTTGGCATGGGATTCGCTCCCGTCAAATGTAAGATGATGGTACAGAACTGGACCACACTGAAGTGAAGTGGTAGAGCACGCTGACCGCTTCACTTATTTGGGAAGTACCATCAGCCAGTACCAACGGGTTGATCTTTGACGAAGTCTCAGCACGGATACAGAGGGCTCGTTTCGCATTTGCCAGTTTACACCGTCTCTGGCGTAGACGTGATATCCGGCTGGCTGGCTGTCGACCAAAGGGTGGGTGTACTGCTCATCAGTCCGCTCCGTCCTCCTTTACGGCTGTGAGACCTGGCCACTGATAGTGGAAGACATGAAAAGCCTAGCTAGCTGTCTTTGATCATAGGTGCCTGTGCATTGTCTCCCGTGTGAAGTGGTATAATAAGGTGAGCAATATTGAGATTAGGCGTCGATCGAGTTCTAGGTAAGGAGGGGAAATCAATCGACGAGGTTGTGAAGTTACATCGACTGAGATGGTTAGGACGTGTGTTATGTATGCCTAGTCATCGCCATCCTCGACAATGGGCAGTGTTAGCTGATATAGGGTTAGGCTGGAAAAGAGCTAGAGGCGGTCAAACCAAAACATGGCTTCACCAGTCAACGAAATCTACAACAGCTATTCTAAGCCACGTAGGAAGGTGTAGACTTCCTGACTGGTTGGGGTCCTCGGGACGGTAAAAACGAATGGTTGGAAACAATTGGTGACATGGCTCAAACTCATCGTTCTCAATGGCCCACATGCATCTACTCCGTGTGACTTATGATTTCCGATGAAACTATATTGTTCTTCGTTATTACTATTCCTATGTCTCACACCTCTGTTTACTGTCTCTATTATGCATTTCTTCTACTTTCTTCTATTGCTTTGTGTGCTACATGGAGGGAGTGTGACGACTTGAACTGCTGCACATCGGATGCAAAGTTCTATGTCGAAAACAGACATGCAGGTATAATGCTTATGGGTTAGGTATGCAAATCAAAGTAAACGTTTGTACGGTACATTCATTTTTCATAAGACTAACTGTTATGTAGGAACTACGATTTGACCAGTTATACAACGTTCCATATACATTTAGACACAATTAACCTACGCTGTGTACTTTTATGATGCATTACGTGAAGCAACATACCTATCTTAAAATAGTTCTCACTGCAGGTAATCTCCTATAGCTACTTAAGAACATTATTTTTGAATTACAAAGTAAAAGTGGAAATTCTGATAACTTTCTTGGTGAAAAGATCGTCTCTTAGTCGAATAGAGTAAATATACCCTGATCTCCACAAAAGTGTTTAGAGGCATTCATCCTATCACCTCAAATAACTCACTATTTGCAGTCACTTAAAAAGTAAAAATAAATTTACCGAGGACAGTGTGCTTTTTAGATATCATAATGCACCATCAGGAAAAAGCTATAAACATAGAGTTATAACAGTTAGACGCGTGATATTAATCCGAACGAAACACAACGACTACGATTTTTAATCATAGAACATGCTACTTTGCTACCTAATCTTCTAAACGTATCAACAGAGATGTTTCGCCAAGAAAAAGAAGACCTTTCGATAAAGAAAGGAAGACGAAATTTGCAGTATAAAATGATATCATCATTCTATTTCACAGGTCCTCACCAGCTGCAGACTGCCTGAAATTACAACGGTTTTACAAATGATAATAAGAAACTTTAATGTTTGAGTGGTGGTAGAGAAGTGATACTATAAAATTGACGCATCCAAAATGAAAGCATTACAATTCTTTAGTTTAAGTTTTCATCATCAATTTATACGCTTTTAAAGTTGAAAAGAGGTGGGAGATGTAAGACAGAAAACAGAAAAATTTAATGACGGAACAGTGTTAGCTTGTAGGTTCACATAGCAACTCAAAACAAAAAAACCAAAGGGGTTACAGTTTATGAGATTAAGATTTGTTCAGTGAGTTGAGATCATTGAATTAGATGACTAATCAAAATCGAAATTCTGTTACCAAGGGAGTGAGAGGTTAATCACACTCTCTTTTTGTATGCATAAGTCTGGTTGGTGTGAGTTGTTTTATTGCGATCGCTTCGGCAAATCATAGTAATTTTTCTGTCCTTTGTCTATCTAATATTTTGAGGGATTTAGAAATCTCTACGAGATGCCCGGTATCAACAATGTGTCTGGTAATTGCACTCTGCAAATATTTGCTTCCTTTCAGGCACGGGTTTCTTGGAATATGTTCAGAAAACCAGATGGAAGCCCTTCTTTCTGTCCTTCCAATGTACTTGCTCCAGTAAACGCAGTTGGAGGTGGCATCAGCAGGGTATTTATCCAGTTTTTAGTGGCTTATAGAAGAAGTGGTACTGTATACTGTTTGAGTTTTGCTGTTGGGAAGCTTCTATTTATTGCACCTCACAGTCTTTTGTCAATCGTTTGTGACACTGCATCTCTTTGTATGGTAGACAAATAAACACTTTTTTCTTTTCTACAGTTGGGTGTTTTTCTTTCTTATTTTTTCTCTGCTATACTTCTGTATAAATTCCTTAGGGTAACCATTTCCTCTTAGGCATTCCTCGACGAAATCTAATTCTTCTTCGATGCTGTTTGGGGAACATAAGTAGCTTCCTGGCTCTGTCGTACAAAGTCCTCACTAATCCACGTTTATAGCTGTTTATGGGACAAAAGCTGTTATAGTGAAGATATTATTCAGTCCAGGTTTCTTTTCTATAGATGGACTTTTCGACCATGCCTTCGTTTGTTCTTTTTACATTTAGATCCAGGAAAGTGAACTCATTATTATGTTCATATTCCATGGTGAATTTGATATTTTGATGGATCTCATTTAGGCGATCATGTAATGCTGATGCGTGATCCATATCGTTGCAAACAACAAATGTGTCATCAACATATTGGCGATAGTAGGTCGTTCCATTGATAGCAGAACTTAGTTGTGTCTGTTCAAGGTAGCCCATGAAGATATCAGTCAGGATAGGTCCCAGAGGCGAACCCATCGCTGCCCCATCGATTTATCGGTAAAGTTGATTGTTGAATTTGAATTGTAAGAAGACCAATGGTTCAAGGAAAATTTATTTAGGGTTTACTTTAAAATCATGAGCATCCGTATTTATAGCCACGGAGAAATTTCAAATACATCTTAAAATAGGAATTTCATTATTTGAACTGAAACAAGTATGCAATCTGTACTCAGTCAATGTTTTCACCCCGAATAATAATCAGCTTCTCATCTTTTAACTTCGAAAAAGCCACCGTTTGTAGGCGAAAATCCGAAATGTTAAAGTCTTACATTTAACTGGGATAGTTCGTACACTCACGAGATCATCGTTATACGCTTTTTAAATCGTTTTGCAACAAATTGAATGATTGTTAACACCGACTTTACTACAGACAGTCTTAGTTCATGTACTTGGATCTAGTACAATAGGCACTAACAACGTAATAATAATAATTTGCTTTATTCCAAAACAGTACTTGTGATACAGAATGGAATTCTCAGCATTTTACTACAATATTGCATCCAGTTAGTACATTAACAATAAATATAGTTCTACACAGATTAAAGTTATCTCAGTCAGTTTTGACAACAACATATTAGCATGTCGGTAGCAAAGCCAAAATTTAAACAGAGTGTTTGAAGGTGTTAGAAAAGTAGATACTACTAGTATATTTACTGACGTAAGCGGTAACAAAAAGGTCGAGATATACAGAGTGTGAAAGAACGAAGAAGACTGTTTTAAGTAGAGTTTGTAAGGAAGAAAGAAACAAAACAACACATAACAAAAATAAATACATAAAGAGAAAAAAAAAGGTAGAGAGAAAACGTTGTACCTGTAAATGATGTGAGTTGGAAAGACGAGATCCATTTGTTCTACTGACTATTTAATAAGCTATAGGTATCACGCCTAATGCTTTCTTTATCGCACAGAATACGAGCCAAGTAGGGTATGGTTGAGTTTTGTACTTGTTAGTGTGAGCATATAGTTTTCTATATCGATCATCAAATCATTGAAAGAGCAGAAATTTGCGATAATTCACCTTTTTCATTCATTTCGCCGACCCATAGCCTTTCGACCCATAATGAGTTTTCTCCTTGTATTATCTGCTCGCAGTTTGGCTTGCATTCATATCTCCCATAAGAATTTTGATGTCGCTATCTGGTATGTTGTCCATTATCGTCTGTAGTTGTCTGTAAAATCCTCCTTCTTTTCTTGTTCCGCATTGTTTGCAGTACTGTGCGTATCACTAGATAATTGTAACCTTCCTACCTGCCTTTTAAGTTGAATCTTGCAGTCATCGTCCTAGATGAAATTGGTTCCCACTGCATTAGGGTTTTAGCTACCATTTGTGACATTATTAGAGGGATTCCCTGCTTCAGTGTGCTCATGGTTTTCATCTAGGTGACTGTACTGGTGTAGATTACTGAATCTCCAATTGACAATTTGGATAATCCTCATCCGTTCCATCTGCCTTCGCAGATACCCAGCATCTCTATTCCGTATCTTCGCATTTCGTTGGCTACCTGGGCAGCCTTCCAAGATTCATACATTGTACGGACATTCCACCTCCCCATTCTTATTCTCGTTTTCATCGAGAGAAGACACATAGGCTGGTTGATTGGTTTCCCTAGGGTTGGCTTTCACCGGGCCGCTGTGTCATTTCGTCTCTCCGATTCCAACGAAGATATTAAGATGTACCATGAATGTACACTTCAAATTTAACGGCATGCTTTACAGGCAAGTGGACGGGGTGGTGATAAGCTCCGCACTGGGTCCCATTCTGGCTGATTTCTTTCTAAGTAAGCTAGAAAATATACCTCTAAGCAACCTTATCAATAAGCTGTCATTTTATTGCCGATATATGGATGATACCTTTATTCTTTGTGATAATGGTTCTGATAGGAGTACAATAATTACTGAATTCAATGAAGTATATTCGGCTATGTAATTCACGTGCGAAGAGGAATCCCAAGACAGAATTGCCTTCCTGGATATCTTACTTACAAGAAAACCAAATGGTAGCATAAAAAGAAATTTGCATAGAAAAAGTACTTGGACAGGACAATATGCACATTTTCACAGCTTCGTTCCTATCAAGTACAAAACAAATTTAGTGAAGACCTCAGCCACAGAGTTAGAGCTATATGTTCAGAAGAAGTAATTGAAGATGAATTAAGCATTGTATATGATACTTTGATCGAAAATGGCTAATACGACAAATTTATCAAGAAATACGTAACAACGAAAGCTGAAAAGGACTACTCACTGACTGTAAACAAGAAGCGTCTTTATATACGACTACAATTCAAGGGCGATATACCAAGTGAGATAATTACAAAGAAATTAAAGAACTTTTAATGGTGGCAAACTACACGTATTATTTATTGAATTGAATTTTTGATTTTCCCGTCGATTGATTGGACTGAAGTGTTCGGTCTCAGGTTGACATGTCGGCTTCTTGTGCAGATGCTTCGACGATGTCTGGGGATTTGATTTGTATACAATTGGTGGATGGTGGCTAGCAGTGGAATCCAGGATGCGCATTTCGTCCTATTTGGGACTCGTCAGCTGGATGTACCTGCATTTCTCAGTGAGTGATGATGTTCCCACCGGGGCTCGAACCCAGTTCCCATAGTTTCAAACGCCAAAGCCAAACTATGGGCACTGAATTCGAGCCTCGGTGGGAACATCATCACTCACTGAGAAATGCAGGTACATCCAGTTGGTAAACGAGTCCCAAATAGGACGAAATGCGCATCCTGGATTCCACTGCTAGCCACCATCCACCAATTGTATACACGTATTATTCTCTACACGACTGATGGTGCTACCTCGACTGAAAGATGAAGTACCTAAACTAGCTAGCGACTTCAAATTGTGTCTACCAATTGAACTTCGCTTCAGGTGAAGCGAGTTATATTGGCCGTTGCTCTAGGAACTTGATTTTTCGTGCTCACTGAAGAATATCTCCCAGCATGGCTAAGTAAAGGTGTAGTGAAAACTGTTAACAGCTCGATATTGGAACATCTGGTGCAAACGGCCGGCCACAAAGCCAACGTAGATGAATCCTTCTCTATAACCTGCCGGGTGCCTAATAAATTGGCAAAAACATAGAAGCACCGCATGCTCCAAACAGCAGAGGCTATTGCTATTCGCCTCAAACAACCAGTATTCTGTGTTCAAAAGAAGCAAGTCCAGCCCCTACTATTGCCCTGGCCAGCCTTCATTAGAGACTATAAATTCATGAATCTGTGATATTATCTCACCTAATTTTTCTGACATTCAGCCTACTTTATGTTGATGCTATTGAGCTGTAATCTATCAATATTATTACTGATTTGATGCTATTTAAACAGCACTAATGTTGTTCATAACACTAATTCATTCATTCATTCACTATAATGTTGTATATATAACTGTAGAGACTGATGATGAAGGGGTTATCGAAAAGTATCCATTCTTTTGAATACTTTTTGTATTGTTAACATGTTTTCTGTATGTTGACGTTTCTCAAGTGGTTTGATAAGTTTAGTGATGTAGGGTTGTTAGCCTTTCGCCTCTTTATCCGGGCTTCGGACCTGCCAGAAAACTAGTGAGCTAGTTAGTTACCTAGGCGAGGTTAGTTTGAAAAAGAGAAGACGTTCAGTGAAGAGACTCTTTTCGACGGTGAATTCATTCACATAGCTGTACAATCGCATTTATATATACTTATTTGTGTGTGTGTGTCGTCTGAGTGTTCTGGTATTCGGTTGGATATGGTTGCGTCTGAGTGACTTCCAATACATCTTTGGATACTCATGTCGGTCAATACATGTGTGTGTACATGAGGTTTGTCAAGTTTAGATAAGTGATCAGGCAATAAAAGAATGATCTAAAATAGAAACAAGGTTAATTGGACAGCAACTAGGGTAAGATTGAGTTAAGATAAGATAAGATAAGCTTTATTCCAAATCAGTACTTGTGATACAGAATGGAATTCTCAGCATTTTACTACAATATTGCATCCAGTTAGTACATTAACAATAAATATAGTTCTACACAGATTAAAGTTATCTCAGTCAGTTTTGACAACAACATATTAGCATGTCGGTAGCAAAGCCAAAATTTAAACAGAGTGTTTGAAGGTGTTAGAAAAGTAGATACTACTAGTATATTTACTGACGTAAGCGGTAACAAAAAGGTCGAGATATACAGAGTGTGAAAGAACGAAGAAGACTGTTTTAAGTAGAGTTTGTAAGGAAGAAAGAAACAAAACAACACATAACAAAAATAAATACATAAAGAGAAAAAAAAAGGTAGAGAGAAAACGTTGTACCTGTAAATGATGTGAGTTGGAAAGACGAGATCCATTTGTTCTACTGACTATTTAATAAGCTATAGGTATCACGCCTAATGCTTTCTTTATCGCACAGAACACGAGCTAGGTAGGGTATGGATGCGTTTTTGTACTTACTAGTGCGGGCATATAGTTTCCTATATAGGCTTCTGGTTTTCCCTGAAGAGATACATGGGGATACTTGTTACTGTAGAGGGTGTTGTGAGTCAGATAAGATGGATTTCGCCCATTTTTCACATGAGTCCATGTGCCTGTCCACCAGAATATTAACAAGCTGTCTAATTGGCAAACTGCTTACCCTGCTGACAACCTTTGACATCCTACTTAATAAGGTATAGTCTTTCTTCAATAGCCCAGGAAAGACTAAGGGGGAACAATAGAGAATAATAGGCAGAATACGGAAGTTAACAAATTGTAGGAGTAAGGCTTGGGTTACACCAGAAAGTCTTAACTTCTTGATGTAGAATGTTAGACGGAATATTTTCTTGGACATCGTCAAGATATGAGACGACCAGGAAAGATCAGAAGATAGAGTGACGCCTAGGTATTTAATTTCCGACTTGGTTTCAATTTCAGTGCCATCTATGTTGCACATCTCGTGAGTGCTAACCAGTTTGTTTAGGTCAGATTTGTGCCTAAAGGTGAAATTAACTGTTTGGCATTTAGAGGGATTTAAGGTGAGACCGTTTTGCCTGGACCATTGTCTGATTTCTGATAAGAAGCCACTTAGTTTAGAGCAGTCACTTTGACATCTGACAGGTAGAGATACAGTTAGGTTATTAGCATATTTGACAAAGTTAATGTCATTTGAATATGGTAGGTCATGTAGGAAGAAGGAAAAGAGAAGTGGGGAGAGTACAGTACCTTGGGGGACACCAGCTTCAGTGAGCACAGCAGAGGAGGATTCGCCTTTGTACACGGTGTACTGCGTTCTGTTTGAAAAGTAGGAATGCAACCAGTTAGTGACCCAGGACTCGGTTTGTGTCATGGAGAGCTTATTTAGCAAGAGACATCTAGGTGCAGAGTCGAAAGCAGAAGTGAAGTCAAGAAACGTGCAGCGGACATATTTGGCACCTTTGTCTAATGATGAGACAATACTGTTGTGCAAGACGGCTGCAGCGTCAAACGTACTCCTACCCTGTCTGTAGGCAAATTGTTTGGGGTCTTCGAAGCTTTTAAGGGAGGGTTCGTGTTTAAGAAGTACTAGTTTTTCCATGAGCTTTAGAAACGGGGAAGTGATGGCAATGGGTCTGAACTTTACGTTCTTGCTATTTCCAGGTTTAGGGACAGGGACTATTTTAATGTCTTTCCATGGAACAGGTACAACGTTTTCAGAGAAAGAAGCATTTAGGATATTAGTTAGAAGAGAACATAAAGCATCTGCACATTGTTTTAGAACATATGCAGGTATGCCATCAGGGCCAAGACTATGTGAGGGCTTAAGAGTTTTAAGACATTTCAAAACATCGAGAGTATTAAAGTCCTGGAAGTTATCAGCTACAAGATTAGTAATGTTAGAAGTGGTTATAGTAGAAGGAGAGCGTATAAAAGACAGATTAAGGATTAATGCCCTCTTGACTAGTCATTATTGATGAAAAATTCAAGCGTTCTTCAGATTTTGATAGTGGAATCGATTCACCTTCAGATAATTCATCGATTTATTCAGCAACTGGAAACAGAAAAGGGGATATTTGTAATTTAGAAAACCGAAAGATTGAGCAACGAAGAAATATTTACTTTTCAATTAGATCCTCATCTCACTCTGGCTCTACTCTAATGTACACGTATAGCATTTTAATTACAATACACAACAGTTTACCAATCAGGTAGTGGCACTGATATGTTTGTTAACAATAATTAGTCAGTGTCAAAATGTCAATGCAACGGGTGATAAATAACGAAGAAAATCAATACACACAATTATAAAAGCTAGAAATGGTTAGAATAAATTAAATCTACAAGGATAACACGTAAATTAAAGATGAAGTGGTCAGAAAAAATAAATAAAATAATTTGGACAATTATAATTTTAATAGTTTATAAAGGTTTACGGGGAGGGGGACGAGGTGGTCCCGTTTATACACTCATGTAACGATGGCCACGGTAAGATAAGATAGAAAGTTAGATGACGTAATATAACTGACTAAAATGTTTCAACTTAGGTCAGGGTAGCAACAGAGGTAATTACAGGTAGAGACTAAGCAGAAATGGGGTAGATAATAATGACATTTAAATTAGAACGGAATTTGAGCAATTAAGTTGGGTGACGTAACATAAATGACTAGAAATTGAGTGTTGGTCAGGTCACTAACAATGGTAGTGAGGTGTAAAAATTAAATCGGGTGGGGGTTAGAGAACAAGAGAATTGAAAATGCAAAATATTACAATTAAAAAGACAAAATAATACTAATGAAGAAACAGATAAAAAAGTTGGGTAGAATTTACTTTTCAAGTAATAAGATAGATTAAGTTCATTTTGAGTGTAGTGATTGAACGAACTTCTTCTGTATGCAGAGTTCAGGGCTTAGCAAGTGAATTGCTATCGCTTCTGCAGTTTGAAGAAGTCTGATTCGTACACCTTTAGGAAGACTACTTCTTACTCTGTAGAGGTTAGTTTGCATGAAATCAGGCATAAATATTAAGGAAAGTTCAGATGATCGGTAGTATACGATAGTCACGCGAGTGAGAAGTCTGACTTAGACATTCATTTTTCCTACCGGGATTCCGAATTACTTCCAATAGGCTGTTAAATACTTTCAAGAAATTTGTTTCAATAAAAGCGAATGGAGGACAAGATGCTACAGATTTATGAATAAATTTCAAACTACTGACTACAATTAAGTAGTACGCAAATATGTGTACATTTTTTTGAATTGCTCATTTTTTAACCCGATCATCGTGTTCCCCAGCCCCGCTATTTTTTATGCATTCCACTTCTAATTCCCCACCTTAAAAAAGCTGATGTAAAAAAATAAAAAGGAGGGTTACGCCGGAGAATAACAAGATGAAAGAATGCAAAAAATACAGTCACAATACCATATAAAAATGGTACATCAGAGGCAATTCAAAGAAACCTCAAAATTATCGGCATTCGCACAACGTTTGAATCGACGAATCTAATCAAAATTAAAATAAATCAACGGAAAGATCTCATAAAAATGATGGAAAAAACAATCTGATTTACAAACAAATATCTTGTGCCGAGTGTCCGACTAAATATGTGGGTCAAAGGTCCAGATAACGCAAAATAAGAGTGAATGAACATACACGCCTAACCAAAGGTCAACCAACAGGAACACAAGGTTACAAGAATCTTGAAAAAAATTCATGGATAGCTGCATATGCATGGGACAAAATTCACAATATCGATTGGAACGATGTGTGTATTCTAAAAACAAATCTATTCTAAATGAACAAATGGAAAGAAAGACTCAGTACAACTATCAACAACTTGGAATATAATTCTGAATACAAAAGACATGAATGAGCAAAACAATAATGAACTATATATATATGAGTAGAAATCATAAATGTGTGAACAAAACAATTCCAACAGTGGTGTGAACACGGGCAGTAATTTTGCTCGCAATATTACCAATAACAAAACAGTTGTCATTGTGTGTAAACTATTGAAATGTATTATACTTTATTTGATCTAATCCACAATGCTCAAACTTTTTGCTGATGTATGTATGATGTTAGTTACCGGAAGACTCAAACGTTAATAAATAATGCTCAGGAGTTATACAATTACATACACATAGTTGATGTTTAATCAGAAAAAAGCAAGAAATAAGCAATTCGTGAATACAACAGAAGATGAATTGCGTAAAAATGATAAGTCTTTGAAAGGCATAGCCTTGACTTTCTGAACATTATCCTAAAAGCCAGCGTCTCAAGAGAGTATACGCTTTCAACAATGCTGTAGTCAGGTATACCATTGATGCAAGTCATGAGATGGACACCTTGAAGTCCTACAAATTTTGAGTGGACAACATAGTTGAATTCTCTTCAAGTTTGCTTGAGATCCATTTTATGTGAAACAGAAACAGTTATCAGTCTTCCTTAGGCCTGGTGACTTGATGCCTATACTCTCCTTTTTATTTGTTTACGCATTCCCTCATCTTAACCTTTTATCCATTATTCTTATGGTTCGTGTTGAAATCGTCACACGTTATGGAAAAAAGCATCAGCTACTTATCTTAGCATCTAATCCATGTTTTGTGTCCATTACGCAATTCTTTTGCCAATGTAGTCAATCGCTTAATTTTTGCTTGATTTTAAATTGAACTTTCTGTGTATAAGTTATGTGGGTGTGATTTTTGAGCAGTGTTCATTTGATTTAAGAGTCTTCTATTAACTGATGTCACGTGATCACCTTTGCAAATACGTTAAACTTTCTCTGTACATAAACTCAATTTGTTTGTTTACTGTTGGAATCTGCACAGTGTCCGGGTGTCAAAAAGAAACACAGCTAAGCTGTGTCAAAAGTGATCCACTTTCAGCTTAAACGGAACACGAATGCCAGAGAAAGAATGAAGGGATTCAAATAAATAATGTTTAATAGACAGGGTATACAGATAGAGCATATAGAGTCGATAATTTTTGACTAATAGAAAATTATAACTATCAAATACAGCGTTAATACATCATTAATGTAGCAAACGGTTATAAAGTATCGAATGTAATTATGCTACTTATTATTGAAAAGTAGTATAATTTTAACACAAAAGAAAGAACAACATAGAACAGTTCGTGAATTAACAGTTATGCCTCCTGGTCTATTAGGGAACTGCACTTCTGGTTGAAATGGTGTTAAATTACAATCTACCTCCATATGAAGAATCTCCAAGTGTCGCCTACTAGCCCACTTGTGTTTGAACGGGTAGTGCTTCGAAGTTTGAAAACAATGGGTACTGGTCTCAAAATCTCATTGAGAACACCATCAATAAATGTGGATTGTCGTTACATCCTGCCAATGCATCCTAAATAGGATAAAATAAGCATCCTGGATTCCAGTTCTAGTCTCCACCCACCAAATAACCTTTCGTCTTCGTTTATCAAAGAGATAACTTGAACAAATTCAATAACTAGGCAAGACAAACATAATCGTATTTAGCATTTACGTTCACTTACATTTTGTTTAAAATAAACCACAAGAGTTAACAAAGCACGATTTGATGATATTAATGGTTCGAGGCAATCGATAGGAAGCCCCACCTGACCTAGGTTTTATGCTAGTTGGCGTTCACCAGTCAGCAAGGCGTATCTGCAACCAACCTGAAGGAACTCATGTCCCACACTTCTGAGAGCTGTGCTGGCGTCAGCCACTGCCGCCTGCAGTTAAAGACGTTACCACTGAGATATTCGGGCTCGCGATTACTGACCTCCTATAAGACTGTATTGGATGGATACTTTGATTGGACTGATAGAATTCAGTCCGCACCAAAGAGACAAATAGACACATCCGCTAGTTTTAAGCTTCAAGCAAAAGTATCCAATGCAGTCTTATAGGAGGTCAGCGATCACGAGGTCGATTAGCTCAGTGGTAACGTCTCCGACTGCAGTACTCACTGGGTGACGCGGGTTCGAATCTCAGACAACGGGAACATGAGTTCCTTCAAGCTGGTTGCAGATACGCCTTGCAGACTGGTGAGTGCAACTAGCACGGAACCTAGGTGGTGTCAAGGCTTCCTGTGACCGATCGCCTCCAACCATCCAATACCAACAATTCACATTGCACACTAATAGCGAGCCACCTAGTGGCATGGTGGCCACATTGCACACGTAACTGACACAATTCAATCTACACCAAACAAAAAACAAGACACATCACGCTAGTTACTAGTGTCCAAACAAAGCAGGATTTAATGAATTCATCAAATTTCGATAGAACTCCTTCTTGGCTGTATATTCTGCATACAACGATATTAAATTAAGATAAAATGCCTTACAGTCCAATTACATCACTTAATAAAAACAATTAGTTATCAGTTAGTAAAAGAACTCGAATCTATCAAGAATTGAGAAATGAATAATACTGATAAATACATTGGTAATAGCAATAATAATGTTAAAAAGGGTTAAGATAATGCTACTGATAAAAGATAGTTTTAAATGAATCACAATTAGTAAAAATAAGAGGTAGAATAAAGTGTTAATAATAGTAGCAATAATAATAATAACAGTTAATAAGTAAAACATATTACTATGGTAGATTCAGTGTGATGACCATTTCTTTCTGTACACAGAGACCAGGTTTCTAAACTCCAGCCTGCACAAGCCTTCATAGTTGCAAGTACCTTCCCGTTTGTTAGTCTGCTGACAACAGCGATGTCTGTTGTAGTCCACAAGATGCTTTGTTACTGAAATTTGAGACACATTGACTTCATCAGCTTTTGACCACTTTTACAAATGCTTTATCATGCAAGCAGACAATCACCTTTCCGTGACAACTGTGTAGTTACGTGTGCAAACACGCTTAACCTGGTATACGCAGTTTGAAGTGTTGACGATCGGCGGTGGTGGTGTTAAAGAAGACTTACCTTTTCAGTATTATAATTTCTCTAGATAGCTTTATCAAGTCTTCGTTTGACTATCTCTTGTACATCACTTCCTTTGAGTGGTAAATCGATTTATACAGATTTCTTTGTAGGTACTGTTTGGATAGTTTAACTGAGGCTTTTGTTTCTTTAGAGTATTTATAGGTGAATTTCTCAACATATCTCCATTCTTAGATAAAATATCCTTCAGAGTCTTTATTTCATGTTCAGTTGTACTGTCGGAAGAAATTTTAGGTGCTCCACTGAACAGTAAGTAGGTTTGACTAAGTTCTTTTCATTTTGGACTGGGAGAAAACTTTGAAAATTTATGTACTGTCCCGTCAATAAATACTTTATATCAGACCTTTTCATTAGAGAAACATTTAGGAGTTTAATGGTATCATTTTCCTCGTTGTTCTATTGTGAAGTTAAGAGTGGGATGACATGAGTGGAGTGGATTATGGAGTCTCTGTGTTGTGTATTATTTTTAATACACAACACACTGTAGAATGCATAATTGCCCATCCCTATTTCTCTCAAACATCTCGTGAGAATGTGCCTTCAAACACCTTGATAATGAGTGTCCATTTGTCTCTCTTTAAGCTAAATATCTTTCATACAACATCAAAAATTAATAAGAGTAGCAGTATGTTCTGATATCGCTCAGTAATACTCTCAGAAGATATTTTTTAAAAACTTCATGCAATATTCTCCCCATTAATAAACTTGAACAAATCAAGGACAACAATTGTACCAGGATAATATGGGCTCATCTTTTATTATTTCGACAATTATTCTCATCTGGTTACAACTCGAACGATAAACAATATTAATTACATTAGACATTTGAACATACTTTTCCACGATCATAAGGAGTAATTGGTAGGTATTAAAAGTAACATTAGTCCGGAATGATTTAACTGATTAGGAGTTACAAACACTGACTATTTATAGAATAATTAGACAATTAGGCTTGGAAACAAAAACAAACAGGGTTGTGTATACATGTGTGTGTGTATATATATAGGAACAAGGTTTAGCTAGAAAGAGCATAACAAAAAAGTAGATTACGTAACTAAAGAAAACGTCTTATCTAATAGCCAATAGAAAAAAGGAAAGAAAAGAAACAAGGTAGGGTGACTCTCATGTTTAGATGAGAGAGTAGAGTTGTCTAAACCTGAAAAAGGGTAACTCATGAAATTTGTATACTTTTTGTTATCACCAGGACAGTGCAAGATTCGCCACTGTCTCTTTCTGCGTACATAGATTTGGTTTAAGTTATTTCATGGCAATTGCTTCAGCAAAGCGTAGCAAGCTGAGTTTCTTTTGCTTGTTGATTATTCTGAATGACTTCAGGTTGTCTACAATATGACCAGTGTCCAATAGATGACGAGCAATTGCACTGTTTAATTCTTGCGGAGCTTTCACTCTCAGGTTCTTTTGCATGTGTTCATTAATGCGGACACTAACCCTTCTCTCTGTTCTTCCAATGTATGTCCTTTGACACGTACATGTAAATTTTTGGTAGACACATTTGGAGGTAGAGGGGAAGAAGAAGGAGATGAAAGTAACCAACCAACCAACCAACCACCCAACTAACCAACCAACAACAACAACCAGTCCCAATCACTGTCAAAGGGAAATTTGAAAGAGGTAACTCCCTTCACTTATCTAGGCAGTCATAGTCGTTTCAACTACAGGTGACAGTTCACATGAGGATGTAAAATCCGGAATGGGCAAGGCAAGAAATAACTTCACTGTAAGGAATACTCATCATACAGCATGAACAACAAGATTAGGATTTTCAGCGCCAATTCTAAGTCACTCAGTTCTTCAATACGGGTCACAGACTTGACGCGTCACGAAAAGAATTTCCAACACGCTGAAGACTTTTATCGACTGCTGAATACTGAAGATCAAATGTCTGGAGTGTATTAGAAAAAAAGAAGCTCTGGCAAAACACCCTCCTAGAACCGATTGCTCAATACATATGGCGACGAAAATGGAGATGGACCGAACATACGCTGAGAAGACCGTTTGATTACATCGTGCTCCAGGCCATCACTGAAGTGGAATCCGAATGGGGAACGACAAGTTTGGCGTCACTTTGAACGTGACATGGAAGAGATCGAGCGAAGAAGAGATGAGTGACTGTGGGGTTATCATGAGTCCAGCTAAATAGGACGGCAGGAAATAGGACGAAGTGGAGAAGGCCTATATCCCACTAGATGAAAAGTAGTAACACATACATCGAAAATCCCAAGAAAATGCCAAAATTCTTTTCTAGCCAACCATACTGTCTGATTCTTCACATTTCTGTCAGTCGAAAAACTTCTGATATCATATACATCTCATACGTATTAGTCATGCAAAATAATTTCAATGATTTCAAGAAAAATTGCTTTATCAAACACGTCATTAGAATGTGATAATTCTCTACTAATCACGTCAAATTAATTAAACCAATTTGATAATATTTTCTCATACCTGGTTACATAATTTCTTGAAGAAATCAGTATGACATTGATACATCCACCCACGCATGATTGATTTTATGATGAGATCAATTTGAGAGGGTTTATTTTGTTTGTTTGACCTAGTTATAGTGTTTGATCGTGTCGTTATCGGAAACGTACAGAAAAAGATATAGGTTAGAACTAACCAACAATTCGATTGATGTGAATTGATATCATTCGGAGAATTATTGACATCCACTGAGTACTGGACAGTCGTCTTGTCCCCTTGTAAGGCTATTCATTTCCAGGGTTTCACGGCAATTTGATGTTAACTCGATTTATCAATTGTCAGTGTTACTCATCGTTTTTCGCATAACACACAATTCTATATTCAAATACTCCGTCAACATTGTGATTATACTGATCTGAAAAGTTGAGATATCCTCACAATTTAGCGTTGAACCAGTTCTCTACTTAAACCTGGATCTTTGCTTCGGTTTTGTACCAACGATCATTACCTATTAGATGGTTGAAGGCGATCAGCAGGAATCCTCACCTGACATAGATTTCGTGCTATTTAGCATTTATCAGTCAGCAAGGCGTATCTGCAACCAGCTTGAAGGAACTCATGTCTCACACCTCTGAGATTCGAACCCGCGTCACCCAGTGAGTACTGCAGTCAGAAACATTACCACTGGGTGACGCGGGTTCGAATTTCAGACGACGAGTACATGAGTTCCTTCAAGCTGGTTGTAGATACGCCTTGCTGACTGGTGAGTACCAAATAGCACGAAACGTATGTTAGGCAGGGCTTCCTGTCGATTGCCTCCATCCATTCAATATTATGTCTGTCTGGATTCAACATAGAACTTGGCACCGAAGTGCAGCACTTCGAGTTGCCACGTTCCAAATAGCACACAAAGGTAGACAAGAAGATGAGTGGAGAGAATTAATAGAGTTTGACAAGTATGAGAGTGAAACAGAATGGGTAATGGTAGAAAGAAATATGAAAGATTACAGAGACTGAATACATCTGCGCTGGCCATTGACAACGATTTTGAGCCATGTCACCTATTGTCTCCAGCCATTGATTCCTAGAGTCCCGAGGGCCCCAACCCGGAAGTCTGCATCTCCCTACCTACCTGACTCAGTTTAACTGTCAAGGATTTCATGGATTGATGCCATGTTTTTGTTTGGCCACCACTTACTCTTTTCCAACCTGCACCTATATCAGCTAGCAATGCCCGTCGGGGGAGGCGATGGTTAGGCATGCGCAGCACGTGACCTAGCCATCTCAGTCTATGTAACTTTATAGCCTCGTCGATTGATTTTCCCTCTTTGCCCAACACTCTACGCCTAACGTCAACATTACTTACCTTATTAAACCACCTAACGTGAGACAGAGATCGCAGACATCTATGATCGAAAGCAGTCAACCTTTTCATGTCTTCAACGCGTATTGGCCATGTTTCAGAGCCATAGAGAAGGACGGAGCGAACTGATGAGCAGTACACACGTCCCTTGGTTGATAACCGGATGTCACGCCTACGCCAGAGATGGTGTAAGTCAGCGAAAGCAGCTCGAGCTTTTCGGATCCGTGCTGAGATTTCATCGCCAATCAGTCCGTTGGTGCTAATACAACTTCCCAAGTAGGTGAAGTGGTCAACATGTTCTATCACTTCACTCCCTATCACTAAGTTAGGAGTTGACGTGGTCCAGTCCTGTAGCAGCATCTTACATTTTGTAGGGGCGAATCGCATGCCAAACATACGAAGATTGCTGCTCAAGGTGTTCAGAAGACTCTGCATTTTGTCAGCATCCTCCCCTAACAGGACTATGTCATCTGCATATTCTAAGTCCATAAGACTATTCCCTGGTAACAAGTCGATTCCTAAGTCTACGTTCAGTTAAGGATACTTCCATCAGCATATCTATGATGAAGTTAAACAGAAATGGGGAAAGTGGACATCCCTGTCGGACACCACTGGTTGTTACCAATTCAGATGACAATTCCCCATAAGCCCTTACACGACTACGTGAGTTTGAATAGAGTGCCTTGATTAGTGCAATGTACTTTCTTGGCACTCCCTTCACAGTCAGACATTGCCATAGTACCTTTCGATCCACGGAGTCGAAGGCCGCCTTCAAGTCAAGAAATATGACAATTGTTGGACGCCGAAAAGTGTGTCTATGTTCTAGAATCTGTCGAAGAGTGAAGATATGATCTATGCACCCTCTACCTGGTCTAAAGCCTGCTTGATTTTCCCTTGTCTGTTCCTCCCGAGTTCTGCTTAGTCTATGCATGATTACTGAGCCTAGGATTTTAGAGACTATGTTCGTTAGGCTGATCCCCCTATGATTATCACACGAGGACTTGTTTCCCTTCTTGAATATCGGTATAATAAGTGACTTACCCCAGTCTGATGGCACTGTCTCTGATTCCCAGACTTTGCCTAGTACCTCAGTTAATCTACAAACTAGTATGTCACCCCCATATTTAAACACCTCCGGAATAATTCCGTCGGGTCCTGCCGCTTTGCCTCGTTTCAAATTACTGATAGCTTTTGTGACCTCACTTACAGACGGCGGACCAGTGTCTATATCCCATTCGGGTGTGTGTGGATGTCGGGGAGGTTCAGTGTGGCTGTAGGCAAGTTAAATTGTCCCTCATGAGAGCTAATTAAGGAGCCATTTTTCTCAGAAATAGTCTCACTTATGATTTGCCTTCTCCCACCCGTTTCCCTGATGAGTCTAAAGAGTTGCCTAGTGTTGCCTATCGCCGATGCTTTTTCCATCTCTTTCGCCTTTGTCACCCACCACTGTTCACGGTCCTTGCGGAGACTTTTAGTAAGTTTCCTTTTGTGCAGCTTTCGCTCCTCATTGAATTCGGAGCTCGCCGGAATAAGTCTTCTAGCATCTATCAGTTCGGATGAGGCAGTCGAAATCCAGTGGTTTTTACTCACCTTTGGATTTGCCTTATTCACAGCTTTTACAGCTGTATCTATAGCTGACTGAATATTCTTCCAGGCTTCTCCAGGGTGAGCACAGCTGTCGAATTCAGATATGCGTTTAGCTAGTTCTTCCTCAAATAGGGATTTAGTTTCCTGATCGAGCTGGGGACGTGATGGTTTTACCGCCAGCTGTTTCCTACGTCCGTTCAGTCGTAAGCACACACGAGCGCGGACCAGTGCGTGATCGGTATCTACACACGTGTTCCAGAAGGAGCGACAATCTCCTACCGACCCACGCCAACGATAGCTTATTGCTATGTGGTCTATTTGTGTCCAGCGTTGGTTTGATGATGGGGGTCGCCAGGTTAAACAGTGTCTCTCCTTGTGTTTAAAGTTAGTGCTTACAAGAAACAAATGATTATCTGAACAGAACTGTAGGAGACGGTCACCGTTGTCGGTTCGCTGGCACGGAACTCCATAGGTGCCACCGACATCCTTCTCAGATTGACACAATTTCCCTACTTGAGCATTAAAGTCACCAGCTAGAACGACTATATCTGAGCGTTTAGCCTTTCGCACCAAACTAGACAGCTTTTGGTAGAACTCATCCTTCGTTTCATCCGAACTGCAGTCAGTGGGGGCGTAGGCGGAGATTACGAAAAGGCATCGGCGAGTAGTGCAGTCCTTTCTCCTTCTTACTGATCCGTTCAGACGGACAGCACACATTCGGCTATCTACCGGGATCCAGTCAAGTAATGTCTTTTCTGCCCTAGTACTCAAAGCTATCCCTACGCCAGCTAATCCTCGTGAACTAGCTGTGGCATCTCCTGACACCCTCAAGGTGAATTTTGAAGATTCATCCTGTTGGCCAGGTGGGGTTAGGTGAATAACCACACTTGGGTCTTGTATGCGTGTTTCTGAAACACAACATACATCAATGGCTCGGGATGCCAGGGTCTTAGCTAGTGATGCTTGTTGTCCTATTTGGCAAAGTGTCCTAACATTAAATGCTCCTATATGAAATTGGTGGCGTGGCTTTAGGAGACTATCGGTGGTGGTTTTTTGGCTTCCGTCGTTTTTAGTGGACACAGAGTGAAGAGGAAGTGAGGAGCCATCAAGTAGAGGAGTTGCATCAGTGGAAGGAAGGCAAGATGATAGAGATGAAGATGACGAAAAAGATGAGTGAGTATTAGAGAGGTTTTGTGTGCATTTCGGATTGTTACTTCCCGGCTGCCCACACCGTGGAAGTTGGTTGCGTGACCGCAGAGCCCAGGGGACAACTGCTTGAGGCCGGCCTGTTTTTGTTCGTTCTTGTTTTGTGTGTCTCAGTAGCATATTTATCACTCCTGCCCTGTGACACGGCAGCAGGAAGCGCGGTCGTTGTTAATCCGGGCCACGGCCGATCCGGCATGAAATTTTGTGAATTTGTTTGAATCATGGTATTGGATGAGGTAGCTGCTTTTTGTTTAACCGCTATCCAAACAACCTGCCTGGCATGGTAGAACCTCAAGCGACATAAGTCTCAGCCAGTATAGCTTGATTAGGTCATTGCGGTGTTCAAGCCCGACCACCACGTCAAGGTAGCGGCTTTCAGTCGGGATTTAATATTTAGTTATTTAATTAATATTATCAAACAAATATGCTTCGTAATGGTGAGCTAACTAGAATGGTGACCATATTGCAAACCTGACTGATAGAATTTAGTCTGCACCGAAGATAGGACTAGATACATCACATTAGTTACCAGTGTCCAATCAAAGGGTCATTACCTACATAACTGACATCAGAAACTGCATATCATGCTGTGTTTTCAATGAGATAGTGTTATGCACACCGAGATCGTCTCCTTTCATGGTTAATGTGTCGACAACCCTAAGCTGACTAAACCCTGAGGCTTGAAAACTGAGATCTGAATTGCTCTTATCAATTCTTCTTAAGTCTAATGATAAGCAGTATACTCACACGTGGAATTAGAAGAAAATATTTAGATGTGGGGTAAGAGAAATCGCTAGATTATCATGTGCCAAACAAATAAATCAATATCAATAAGCTCATTTGCTCAGGTTTACTCCGTGAGATAGTAAGTAAACTCAGACACTCATTTTATGATGACAGCAAGCGTGTCTTCAAATTTTATGACCTACTCGCATTTCCTATTAACCCACTGCTTCATTCACTGAAACCACCTGAAGCAAAATACACCTTTTTGGCTAAGTGATTCTTGTACTAGTTAGTACTTGTGAAACCTTTCTTTATGTTCCGTGAATATGAATGACATTTTTAGTAATGGTGGTAAATAATAAGAATTCGTACTCTTTTTAGCAAGATTCACATGCATTCTTGAGATGACTTTCAAGTTACTTTGTGGATTTGACTGGAGTTCTAATTCGATCAGGTGTTCCAGAATAGAGATTCAGAGTGGGTGGGGTAGACTACATTTTACTAGATTTGGGAAGTTATAAAGGGTGGTAACATCTGCACCATTCACACCAGTTTTCAGTCATATCACCAACGGTACCCAGGCATTGGTTCTTAGAGTCTCAAGCGCACTAACTAGGTAGTCTACACATTCCTACGTGGTTTAAGTTAACAATCACACACCCCATGGATTAGTCCAAAATTATGATTCGATTGCTCTATCTCTTAACTGACTAAATTCTATGTCAGCTAACATTGCACTTCGAGAAAGATGATGGCTTGGCCTGCACATATGTCTTAACGTGTCTTAACCATCTCAGCCAATGAAGATTCACAATCCAATCCATCAAATTTCCATCCCTCACCTAAAAATCTAAGCCTAACCACAGAAGTATTCACCATATTATACCACTCTGAACACAGATGATTGGACGCAAGCAACTTTCGTTAAAGACAACTGGACTCTCAAGGTCTTCCAGTTTCGATGTCAATGTCTCAAAAGCCATAAATAGAAACAAAACAAACTGCTGCACAGGAAGCACTTTTTTCGCTTGATAGCCGGATATCACATATACGCGACAGATGACGTCAGTAGGCAAATATCACACCAAAATTTGCAGACTCGTAATGCAACATAATCTCACACTTCTAAAGAAACTAATTACATGATGAACATACTGAGATTTCTGCTCAAGGTGTTTAAAAGACCTCATTTTAGAGACGTTTTCTCAGTGGACAAGAATGCTTCCAAGTGGAAGTTCATCCATAGGTTGGTAAAGCCGATTATAGACAGAACCATTAGTATGCCTGTGATGACGGTAAGCAAAAATTGGGAAGTAACGTATCCATGACGAACAACACTGGTGGTCATTACTCCAGATGAAAACACTCCATTACCTCTTACAGGACTGCATTACTTTGATTACAACACAATGATTAGCATGGCATACAATCTCGCCACTTGCTTTGAGACTAGACATGGTCACAGTGATTCTTGATGAAGCCATTAGATAAAGAAATATAACAAGTGTTCGATTCCGGTGGATCTTTCTATGTTTTACAATGTGTCGAAAGGTGAAATCATCATAAGAAGAGACATCTACACACATTCCATGATTATATAGAAATTTCTGCGATAATTATCATCAACATACAGATCAAGCATTTCAAGATATTCACAATAAAAATTTTATTTGATAGCAGATTACATCTATACAGGTTCTCTTCTGCCATTTTCATAACTCAGTTGAATATATTTCACGAAACACAAATCTAGAAAATAGACAAATAGTTCTAAGTCGAGTGCAGGCTTAGTAAACCACATGTGATTGGTTCATTCATTCAGATGAAGAGAAAGTCAACTGAGGTCACATTCCAGTCGGTCGAATCAACCAATTCGAATCGTAAACAAATTCACACCAATCACAACGAAGGATATCGTAACAAGTAACGCATATATAAATGCATGCATTCATCCACGGAGTGTATTCATCACAACTCAGTGTATTCACAATCCACAATCAACAGTCATGGTTCTACTTCCAAACAAACCTGCACCAGTTTTCAAAGGAAAAGCTGTTGTCGATGGTGTCTTCAAGGAGATCAGTTTAGAGAATTATTTGGGACAATATGTCGTGTTGTTTTTCTATCCAGCTGACTTGTAAGTTGTTACTGACAGAATGATTTGTGTTCTTTATTGGTGAATTTCGTAAATGAAATATTTTGTATATTTGAGGTTTTAGTATTGAGTAATATACATTCATTTTACACAAATGTGGAACATGAATAGGCATCAGATAGATGAATTCAATGTACAGCGGATTTTCTAACTATGTAGTTCATGTGTGAGAGATTTCTGTATCATTAATGCAGTATTCTCTACATATACCATGTCGATTTCGATCCGCCGAAATTTCCTCAGATGTGAGTAACTGTCACTTCCCTTCTGTAAACTGCATCCGACAGACGTAATCTAACATTCCTAGGTTAAAATTGATATATGAGACTATTTTACACTCAGGAAATATATCCGATTGCGTGCAGCAGAGTGCAGCAATAAGGCAGTGAAAAAATAGGTCTACCTTTATCAGTAGTCTGTTGAGTGATGGTTCATGCTCATAATATTCACCATTGTTATTATGCCATGAAAAAATCAATGTCTCTGTCGATTTCTTCATCAATTTCAGCACATTCGTCTGTCCAACAGAGATCATCGCATTCAGTGATCAGGTGGAAGATTTCAAGAGTCGAAATTGTCAAGTGATCGCCTGTTCTACGGATTCTGAATACAGTCACTTCGCATGGATAAATATGGATCGGAAATCAGGTGGATTGGGAGAGATGAAAATCCCCTTGTTGGCTGACAAGACGAAGTCGATCTCGAGAGCCTATGGTGTGTTGGATGAAGAGGAGGGAAATGCATTCAGGTGAGTTGGATTGATTGTTGGTCAAGGTAGCAGAGAATGCGTATTTCGAGGATGAAGTGAAGCTAAGTAGGTCTTAATGTTGGGTGAGTCAAGAGCAATGCATCAGTGATGCCTTGCTGATACACAAGTAGGGAATAGGTGTAGGTTCATTGTGGATGTTCGTTAGGTGAGTCATACTTCTGACATATACATCTAAATGCTGAACGAGAGTGAATATTACGCATAATTGTGCATTCTATCAGTAAGAATAGGCTGACACAGAAACACTTTAATTTAGGTTATAAAGGCCAAATCCGAACACTAAGAAATCACGGTAAATACCCATTGAGTAATGAAGAAAATAAAAGACGGATTCAGCGAAGAAAATTTTCTTTATCGACGAAATCATCTTCAGAGGCTGTACAGTCGTATTTATACTTAGAAGAATGTATAGTGGTCTATTATTGAATAATAGGGGGTGACACAATTGCTGTAATTAATCATAAGTGGCTTTAGAGGTGAAAATTAAAAGTTGTAAATTACATGGTACTTGACGGAACAAAGATAGAAGTTAGAAAAGGTTAAAATTGCTCTTGAGTGAGAATAAAGTTATTAGAGTGTCAATTTAACAAGTGTGAAGAAGGTGTGAAAATATATGAAATTGATAATAGTGAATTAATTATTAAAGCAAAAGCAAACTAAAAGTAAAATTAAAGATTAAGAACAAAATCAAAAATATTTTTTAACAGGGAAGGATAAGTGAAGAGGTAAAGACCAAGGTAGAATAAGAGACTGGACAAACTTTTTCTGTATACAGAGATCAGGGTTGTATTGATGTATTGCCAGCGCCTCCGCCATACACAAAAGCCGGAACCTGACGCCTTTTGTACAATTTGGCTTCACTTTGTAGATGATGTTGAAAGACGACTCTGGTGGAGCTACGTGGCCTGAGTTCACCAAATGCTCGAGAATTGAGCTAGTAATTGTCTTGTATTGTCCCTTTGCTAACCATTCCGGATAATGTTCAGAGATGCGTTTGGAAAGCGTGCGCTTTGTGCGGCCTCTAAAGCCACTTATGATTAATTACAGCAATTATGTCACCCCCTATTATTCAATAATAGACCACTATACATTCTTCTAAGTATAAATACGAACACTAAGACTTTGGTCGACTGACATCCTGTTTTCACATCTTCCCGGAGAATATGAGATTGCTAATTCATGTGTAAGCATTCTATCTCTAACTACATGCCTGTTGTTACGCATGAGTAAGTGAAAAAAACATGATAGTGTGTATTTCTGTATAACTACATATCCCATTTCATCAAATCAAGCGTTGATATTCCTTTGAGAATTATCCCGACAGTATACACACACTTTATCTAACTGTATGAATCCGCAATATTTCTTATTACATACATTTCAGAGGTCTATTCATCATCGATCCGAAAGGAATTCTACGTCAAATTACAGTCAATGACAAGCCAGTTGGAAGATCCGTCGACGAGACACTTCGACTGTTGGATGCATTCCAATTTGTAGAGAAGCATGGTGAAGTTTGTCCCGCCAACTGGAAACGTGGTCAACAGGGAATTCAAGACAAGCATTAGAAGGCTCACCTGAAACAAATAATTTCCCCCTTTTATTTTATTTCTCCATCCTCATCAATGTCTGACATATGATGTCATTCTTCACTGACTCAATCATTCATTGTATGATATCTGAGAATATTTGTCAATAAATAGCACTTTTCGAATGAATCAGATCACATCATTCACTTTCTGTGAATTTCCGATCAAATCCTTGTGAGAATTGTTGGTCTGATAAGGAGAACACTCGTAGACTTGTATGGTCATGTGAGGAGTACTGTGTTATTCAACGTAATGCGATTAGTTTCATTTATCGAAGAGATACTATGCTTGGAATGTACGTCTGTGATCAATTCCTACGAGTTCACCCATGCGTAATAACTTAATCCGATCAATGAACCACTAGCGTGTATGTCATCTACTCGGTGTACTGTTAGGGCTAATTCCAGACATAAGAAAGTTGTCCCACCGTGGGCTAACTATGCCTATTATGTCACTATTCGTCAATATTCCATTGATTGAATCCGTTAGCTACATGCTAGAACAGAGGAGTACCGTGTCAATAAATATTGGATTTCGTGAATTGGTAGAAGTTAGAATTCAAGGACCATTGGATCGGGTCCCAGTGGCTTGATGGTATACGAGCCAGCTTGCCTTGTAACCGGAAGGTCCTTGGTTCGAATCCCGGTGGGTGCGCACTGCTGAAGAGTCCCAAACTAGGCTGACGAAACAGCTGTCCAGTAATCCCAGGCTTTCCAATGATTTTCTAACTAATGTCAGCTCATGATGAAATCCTGAAATATTGGATTTATCGATAGCAAAATGCCTAGTTTTGCGAAGAATCTACTTTCGGTGGCGAACTCATTCACCTAACTGTACAGTTTGAATATTGTATAATTTCGTTTTTGTATACGTGTGTCTACATTAGGTTTCTTCGATAAGAATAAAAATAAGACATGGCTATTGTTGTCAAGACATTTTAAAAATGTGATGAGTCATCAAACGGTAACTTAGGAGGGGTAGGAGGAGATTGGTAAGAGGCTAGTGGTGATGTGTTGTCCAAAAAAGTATCTATTAGCACATAAATAAGTTGAATAAGCGTCACACAGTTACATATTAGGATGAATAGTTTAATGCGTGAGTTGTGATTAGGATGCACATAGAAACAAAGAAAAATACGGAATTACTTTAGAGTTCTAAATGTCACAATTGTTATAAGGAATTAGAAAGGAAAAAAAGGATCAAGTATACAAAAATCAAGTCGGCAGAAATCGACACGGTTGTTTTCATGACAGTTGAAGCGGTTGGGTTATTCTCTCCTTCTTTCTCTTATAATCGAACAGACCTAACGTACACTCACATGCAAAAATAAGTTTAATATAAATGAGATTGTACAGCTAAGAAAATGAATTTGCCACTGTAAAGAGACTCTTCGCTGAACTACATTTTTGTTTTCATTAATGTTCGGATAAGTATTCTCCCTGAGGAATTGTATTCCTAGTAGAAATATTTAGAGAACTGAGAAAAAAAACTCATCCACACTTGAATATAAGGACAAACAGCTCAGCAAAATGTCTGTCTTCGGTGAATTCATTGACTTAACTGTACAATCACAATTATATAGAATCATTCCTGTGTTTGTATGTACATTAGGTTTGTCTGATAAGCATACAAATTAGTGAGGGTTGTTTTTGACGTCATCAAGATGTTTCAAGCAAAAATTTGATGAATAATCAAATTGTAACAAGTGGGAGGGTAGTATGAAGATTAATAAGTCCCGACTATGGTTACGTAATATGAAAGTTGTCTAGGAAAATAGGATATCAATGTAAGATCTGGAGACAAGTATCCGGAATAATTTATGTAGTAATTAAAATGAACAAACAAGGGGTTGGTTGAGATGGGACTTTAACAGTTCAGTATATAGAAAGCCTACTAAGAACGACCAGTTGAAAAATATCTACATTAGTTTACCAATCAGTCGCTAGGAGAACCTTATAATATCTATTGCGCTTTGAATCCAAAGAATCTGCAGCCATTAGTCAGTAGAAAAAATAGATCACTCTGCTATCCATCACAGTTTATAGATAAACAAAAGTAATAAAGAGCACCCTCGTCTCCCTGCCGATGGAGATGCCATACATGAATGTGGCGTTCATGAGCGACTTTCTGGCTGACATTCTAAAGAGGGGAATATCTAATACTCTGTAAAGAACTCTCTATGCCTTTAAATTATGATTTGCATTTTCATGCCACCCACTGTTCTGTCTAAAGATAAATTATCGTATTTGACCACTTCCATATATATCTACCAATTTACTTGCTTATGTGGTGTGAGATAGACATATAGGTCGTTCGATGGAATGGTCAACTAACAAGCTTCTATAGCTGGGTACCAATTCAACAAAAGCGGAATTTAGTTAAATCACTCGCCACCCGCATCCGATGCATCTGTAGTCCCGACGTTCTGGAAACAGAAATAGATATCCTGGGAGAAATCTCTATCGAAAATGGATACTCAATAAGATTCATCGACAAAAATATCAAACCAAGAATTCGGAGAAACGAAACTTTAATTGCGCCTAAAAAGAAACTCTACATCAACGTAGATTTCAAGGGGGATTTAGCAAGCGATATTCTCAAGAGAAGGGCCACATCATCTCTGAGAAGAACATTCTTTGCAGCAACGCTAAGAATAGTGTTCTCCAGTCGCCCACTGATCTGCAGAAGCCTCAAGCACATGATCCCACACCTGGTCACTTCTGTGTGCATATATCAGTTCACCTGCTGCTGTGGAGCTAGCCAGGTACATCGGTCTTCCGACGCGCACCTTGTCCAAAAGAATTGAAGAACACTAT
Organism: Trichobilharzia regenti; assembly: GCA_944472135.2. Taxonomy (NCBI): domain Eukaryota; kingdom Metazoa; phylum Platyhelminthes; class Trematoda; order Strigeidida; family Schistosomatidae; genus Trichobilharzia; species Trichobilharzia regenti. Next base: position 19,965,198 of record OX235266.1, on the reverse strand, counting down.
CCAGCATGGTTGGGAAAAGGCAATAGTGGTGTAATAATGATCGCGATAGTTGAACACCTGGTTAACAATGATCATTCCATCTCAACAAACACCTCCTTCAAAGTAATCTACAGAGTCAAGAATAACCTATCAAAGGCAATACGGTTTCGTCTTCTTTGTATCACTGAAGCTCTGGCCATTCACATAGAAAAACCGGAGCTGTGCATACGAACGAAGATTACTCAACCACTTCTACTGTCATGGTAGCAACTTTTTTGATCTTGACGACTTAATTTTGTTTCTTTACCTGTTCTTTAGTTGCTAATAATTCTTCTATTCATTTAGAACTCTTACGTAATTTCGTATTGTCTACTTTGTTCCTATGTGGATCCTGAGTAAAACTCACTCATCAAACTATTCATATTAACATAACATAACTTCTTTTAACAACTGTTTGTGACAACTCATCACCTTTGTTACTACCCTAGTTCCATTAACACTTAATTTTCTTGACTTGTATTACCAATCTTCACCTGTTTAGTTAAAATAACCTTAACCAATTGTAATTTTGTTTGACAAACTTAATGTACACATACATACAAAATGACACATATTTATTTGCGATTGTACAGCTGAGAAAATGAATTCGCCGCCGAAAAGTGACTCTTCGCTGAACTAAAAGTGTCAAAGAACATTATCCCGCTAGGTACGGAAGTGTAACATTGGATAGAGCATATATTCGACACTGGTAACTCTGTGAGCCAAAAGAATTCATTCAAAGTCATGCAAATGTCAAAAGAAGCCTCTCGAAAATGGTGAACGCTGATTTATGTACACAAAAGAAGCTTGTCCATCCCGTCCGTCTACCTTAGATACAGTTCCAGGTTCAATTATTTTGTTATTAATACTATTTTTGAGTTTTTGCATGACATCTTTCTCTAAACTCATCCTTTATTTACTGTTTCTACATAACACATAATTTACTTTCGATACTTGTCCCTATGCTGTTTCACTGAAACCTGATTTTCTTGGACGTCTTTCATATTACGTAACCCTAATCGAGACATATTATTCTTCATACCACCCACTCCCTTGTTACAATTTGATTATTCATCACATTCTTGCATGAGAAATCTTAATGACGAAAAATACAACCCTAACTGATTTGTATTCTTGTCCGACATACCTAATGTGCACACACACACACACAGACAAGAATGATTCTGTATAATTGTGACTGTACAGTTAAGTGAATAAATTTGCCAAAAATAGACATTTCGCTGAACTGTTTGCAGAAGTGAAGCATGGACGTAAATTTCAACTTATCATGTTGAACTGTATAGGTAGGTGACTGGTGAGGCAATGGGTTCATTCTTCCTTGTGTCTCATGTCAGCTGATTGCCCCCCTAGTGATCCCCAATTTATTCCTTTACAAAATTATTTCCAAGCTTTTATATTTAGTTTTCAGTAGAAGAATAGTGTGTTCACTTTTGATGAAAACGTCTTAGATAGGCTCGTGACTGTTACTCATTTCCCTAAGGTATACAGAGTCATTGTAATCAGGTGTGAAGAAGTATTGGATTGAAAAGTTGCATACTGAAACAGAATCCAAGTCGGAATTTCAAACACCTAGGCGTCATTCTATCTGCTGGTCCTTCCTGGTCGTCTCATATCTTGATGATTTCTAAGAAAATATTCCGTCTTACCTTCTGCATCAAGAAGTTAAGATATTCTGGAATGACCTAACCCTTACTTCTACGATTCGTTAACTCTTGAATCCTGCCTGTTACTCTCTATTGTTCCCCTTATTTTTTCCAGGGCTACTGAAGAAAGATTATACCTTATTACACGGGATGTTAAAGGTTGTCAGCAGGGTAAGAAACATGCCGCTTAACCAGCTTGTTAATATTCTGGTCGACAGGCACATGGACTCATGTGAAAAATGGGCTTAATCCATTCTATCTATTTATTTCACAACACCCTCTTCATTCACAACTCTCCCCTTGTATCTCATCAGGCAGGCAGACCAGAAGCCTATATAGAAAACTATATGCTCGCACTAGCGATTCCAAACCTCAACTATACTCTACTTAGCGCTTGTTCTGTGAGATAGCGAAAGCATTAGGCGTGATACCTATGACTTATTAAATAGTCAGTAGAACAACTGGATCTCGTCTTTCCAACTCATATCGTTTATAGGCATAACGTTCTTCTTTCTCGCTTTTCCTTTTCTTTTTTTTTGTTGTTACGTGCTCCTTTGTTTCTCTCTTCCTTACAAACTCTATTTAAAACATTCTTCTTCTTTCTTTCACACTCTGCATATCTCGAACTTTTTGCTACCGCTTACGCCAGTAAATATGCTAGTAGTATCTACTTTTCTAACACCTTCAAACACTCTGTTCAATTTTGGCTTTGCTACGGACATGCTAATATGTTGTTGTCAAAACTAACTGAGATTACCCGTAATCTATGTAGAACTATATTTATTGATAATGTACAAACTGGATGCAATACTGTGTGTAGTGAAATGTTGAGAATTCCATTCTGTATTACAAGTACTGTTTCGGAATAAAGCAAATTATTATTATTATTACTTGAGTGTTATCCTTACAAGAAGTATCCTTAAGAAAAGAACATTAAAAAATGCAATATATTCATATCCACAGCTTTATTACTGTCAAGTGCAGGAGAAACCTAATAAATAATCTCACCTGTAGCAATGAGGACTTTATTTCTGAAGGATGAGATTTAGAACAAACTGGAGATACATTTAGTGAGAAAAGATATCTGGATGTATTCATAAGAATACAGATGACTGGCAAAGTGGAAAAGAAGTATTTCTGCCTCTGCAAACAAGAAGCCAATCTGTATGATGTTTCGATCTAGAAGTGACTCACCAAATGGATTAGCTATCAACAAGTTGAAGAAATTAATCCAGAGAACCTCCTTTAATACCAGTAAATTTTAAATCATATTTTCTACACACCAGGTTGTGATAGTGAATTTGGAACATAAGGTATCTCGTCCAGCTATTGACTTCCCGTTTGTGTCAATTCCGTGGAACCAGTTTAAACAGCCGTTTCCCGAGAACTTGATGGCCACAGAAAAAATATCACTGTACTAGATTCTTCTCTATGCTCACAGTGTCGGCCACTTCAAGTGAACTCTGTTAACCACTTTGATATGTAGAAGACGAACTTACAAATCAAATGTAGTTTTATTGGGAAAACGATGAATAATTTCAAATACACTACGAGCCGTACTTCCATGATTAGCATGCTAAGCGTGTCCTAGAGTAGAGTTACTGATAGACGTTGTTTGTCCCTTGCCTAACCATACAGAGAGCCATTGAATCACCTAATAAGCTACATGCTTCATTGTACATCTAAGGTAATTAGCCCCGCAGAAGCAGTCAAACTGTTAGCTTCACACAGAGAGTAAATTAGGTAGTTTATCTTTAATTCCCAAAAGTGAAATCGGAGTGGTTGTGAAAGTGAACCTCTACTGCATTGAATACTCTTTTTTCACAGTACTATCTTAGCCTTTCTTAATGTTTCACATATGTTGTCATCCAAAAACTAAATTTTATGAAGAAGGGTTCTTTTTACTGATAACTGTTACCATACCTATTTCCTTTGACGCTAAATTCATGTTTTTTTTATCATCAACTCATTTATTTGGATATCCACAATTATCCCATAATCTTAGACTGATTATGAAGTCGATTGTTTGCACAGATTACTCCAGCTGTGTGATGTGCATTCATTTTGCAAGGTGTGAGACTCGAAAAACGAGTATACTGACCTGAAGTCTTATTTCTTCTGTTTTAGTATCTTGAAAATCCCCATTTAGTCATATGAAAAAGAGAAGACGTTCAGCGAAGAGACTCTTTTCGGCGAATTCATTCACATAGCTGTACAATCGCATTTATATATAATTATTTGAGTGTGTGTGTGTGTACATGAGGTTTGTCAAAATTAGATAATTGATCAGGTAATAAAAGAATGATCTAATATAGAAACAAGGTTAATTGGAGAGCAACTAAAGTAAGATTGAGTTAGTAAGTTAGATGACGTAATACAATTGACTAAAATGTTTTAACTTAGGTCAGGTTAGCAACAGAGGTAATTACAGGTAGAGACTAAGTAGAAATGGGGTAGATAATAATGCCATTTAGATTAGAAATGAAATTGAGCAATTAAGTTGGATGACGTAACATAAATGACTATAAATTGAGCGTTGGTCAGGTCAATTAAATTGGTAGTGAGGTATAGAAATTAAATCGGGTGGGGGTAGAGAACAAGAAAGTTGAAAATGCAAAATATTACAATTAAGAAGACAGAATAATACCAATGAAGAGACAGAAAAAAAAGAAAAAATTAGGTAGAATTTACCTTTCAGGTAATAAGGTAGATTAAGTCCATTGTAAGTGTAGTGATTGAACGAACCTCTTCTGTATGCACAGTTCAGGGCTTAGCAAGTGAATCGCCATTGCTTCTGCAGTTTGAAGAAGTCTGATTCGTACACCTTTTGGAAGACTACTTCTTACTCTGTAGACTACTGTGAAGTTTGTTTGGGGTGCAGCTTGGTGTCCGGATTCTATCAGGTGTTCTAAGATGGAGCTGCGGGGACATCGCTTTTCTCCTTTGTAAAACCATGCTGGTAAGTGTTCGGTGATGCGCTTGGAAAGCGAACGCTGGGTACGGCCGACATACCTGGCTCCACACGAGCAGGTGAATTGGTAGATACACATTGATGAGGCCAACAGTGGTAGCTTATCCTTCACGTTCACATGAATCATAGGTTTTGTGGAGAAAGTTAGTCGTAGTTCAGCTGCGAAGAAGGTCTTCTTGAGTGAGCGCGACAGGCGATTTTTTAGTATTTCCGCAGATATATCTCCATTGAATTGAAGGTTCATGTAGAGCGGTTTCTTCGGGACGCTATGCATGGGCGGCTTTTGTGGCCTAGGATTCATAGATTTTGCAATAAATCGTTCTGAGTAACAATTCTCGACGCGGATTCCCTTGAGATCGTCCAGTCCGTCTTCTATGGTATCCAGGGCGCGAATTCTGCGAACTCTGTTGCTAAGTGAACGGATCATGTTCAGTGCGTGATCGGAATCCACACACGTGTTCCAGAAGGAGCGACAATCTCCTACCGACCCACGCCAACGATAGCTTATTGCTATGCGGTCTATTTGTGTCCAGCGTTGGTTTGATGAAGGGGGTCGCCAGGTCAAACAGTGTCTCTCTTTGTGTTTGAAGTTACTGCATACAAGAGACAAATGATTATCAGAGCAGAACTGTAGGAGACGGTCACCGTTGTCGGTTCGCTGGCACGGGACTCCATAGGTGCCACCGACATCCTTCGCAAATTGACACAATTTCCCTACTTGAGCATTTAAGTCACCATCTAGAACGACTATATCTGAGCGTTTAGCCTTTCGCACCAAACTAGACAGCTTTTGTTAGAACTCATCCTTCGTTTCATCCGAACTGCAGTCAGTTGGGGCGTAGGCGGAGATTACGAAAAGGCATCGGCGAGTAGTGCAGTCCTTTCTCCTTCTTACTGATCCGTTCAGACGGACAGCACACATTCGGCTATCTACCGGGATCCAGTCAAGTAGTGTCTTTTCTGCCCTAGTACTCAAAGCTATCCCTACACCAGCTAATCCTCGTGAACAAGCTGTGGCATCTCCTGACACCCTCAAGGTGAATTTTGCAGATTCATCTTGTTGGCCAGGTGGGGTTAGGTGAATAACCACACTTGGGTCTTGTATGCGCGTTTGTGAAACACAACATATATCAACGGCTCGGGATGCCAGAGTCTTGCTAGTGATGCTTGTTGTCCTATTTGGCAAAGTGTCCTAACATTAAAAGCTCCTATATGAAATTGGTGGCATGGCTTTAGGAGACTATCGGTGGTGGTGTTTTGGCTTCCATCGTTTTCGGTGGACACAGAGTGAAGAGGAAGTGAAGAGCCATCAAGTAGAGGAGTTGCATCAGCGGAAGGAAAGCAAGATGATAGAGATGAAGATGACGAAAAAGATGAGTGAGTATTACACAGGTTAAATGTGCATTTCGGATTGTTACTTCCCAGCTGCCCACACCGTGGAAGTTGGCTGCGTGACCCCAGAGCCCAGGGGACAACTGCTTGAGGCCGGTCACAGGCGGCCTGTTTTTGTTCGTTCTTTATTGTTTTGTGTGTCTCAGTAGCATATTTATCACTCCTGCCCTGTGATACGGCAGCAGGAAGCGCGGTCGTTGTTAATCCGGGCCACGGCCGATCCGGCATGATATTTTGTGAATTTGTTTGAATCATGGTATTGGATGAGGTAGCTGCTTTTCGTTTAACCGCTATCCAAACAACCTGCCTGGCATGGTAGAACCTCAAGCGACATAAGTCTCAGCCAGTATAGCTTGATTAGGTCATTGCGGTGTTCAAGCCCGACCACCACGTCAAGGTAGCGGCTTTCAGTCGGGATTTAATATTTAGTTATTTAATTAATATTATCAAACAAATATGCTTCGTAATGGTGAGCTAACTAGAATGGTGACCATATTGCAAACCTGACTGATAGAATTTAGTCTGCACCGAAGATAGGACTAGATACATCACATTAGTTACCAGTGTCCAATCAAAGGGTCATTACCTACATAATTGACATCAGAAACTGCATATCATGCTGTGTTTTCAATGAGATAGTGTTATGCACACCGAGATCGTCTACTTTCATGGTTAATGTGTCGACAACCCTAAGCTGACTAAACCCTGAGGCTTGAAAACTGAGATCTGAATTGCTCTTATCAATTCTTCTTAAGTCTAATGATAAGCAGTATACTCACACGTGGAATTAGAAGAAAATATTTAGATGTGGGGTAAGAGAAATCGCTAGATTATCATGTGCCAAACAAATAAATCAATATCAATAAGCTCATTTGCTCAGGTTTACTCCGTGAGATAGTAAGTAAACTCAGACACTCATTTTATGATGACAGCAAGCGTGTCTTCAAATTTTATGACCTACTCGCATTTCCTATTAACCCACTACTTCATTCACTGAAACCACCTGAAGCAAAATACACCTTTTTGGCTAAGTGATTCCTGTACTAGTTAGTACTTGTGAAAACTTTCTTTACGTTCCGTGAACATGAATGACATTTTTAGTAATGGTGGTAAATAATAAGAATTCGTACTCTTTTTAGCAAGATTCACATGCATTCTTGAGATGACTTTCAAGTTACTTTGTGGATTTGACTGGAGTTCTAATTCGATCAGGTGTTCCAGAATAGAGATTCAGAGTGGGTGGGGTAGACTACATTTTACTAGATTTGGGAAGTTATAAAGGGTGGTAACATCTGCACCATTCACACCAGTTTTCAGTCATATCACCAACGGTACCCAGGCATTGGTTCTTAGAGTCTCAAGCGCACTAACTAGGTAGTCTACACATTCCTACGTGGTTTAAGTTAACAATCACACACCCCATGGATTAGTCCAAAATTATGATTCGATTGCTCTATCTCTTAACTGACTAAATTCTATGTCAGCTAACATTGCACTTCGAGAAAGATGATGGCTTGGCCTGCACATATGTCTTAACGTGTCTTAACCATCTCAGCCAATGAAGATTCACAATCCAATCCATCAAATTTCCATCCCTCACCTAAAAATCTAAGCCTAACCACAGAAGTATTCACCATATTATACCACTCTGAACACAGATGATTCGACGCAAGCAACTTTCGTTAAAGACAACTGGACTCTCAAGGTCTTCCAGTTTCGATGTCAATGTCTCAAAAGCCATAAATAGAAACAAAACAAACTGCTGCACAGGAAGCACTTTTTTCGCTTGATAGCCGGATATCACATATACGCGACAGATGACGTCAGTAGGCAAATATCACACCAAAATTTGCAGACTCGTAATGCAACATAATCTCACACTTCTAAAGAAACTAATTACATGATGAACATACTGAGATTTCTGCTCAAGGTGTTTAAAAGACCTCATTTTAGAGACATTTTCTCAGTCGACAAGAATGCTTCCAAGTGGAAGTTCATCCATAGGTTGGTAAAGCCGATTATAGACAGAACCATTAGTATGCCTGTGATGACGGTAAGCAAAAATTGGGAAGTAACGTATCCATGACGAACAACACTGGTGGTCATTACTCCAGATGAAAACACTCCATTACCTCTTACAGGACTGCATTACTTTGATTACAACACAATGATTAGCATGGCATACAATCTCGCCACTTGCTTTGAGACTAGACATGGTCACAGTGATTCTTGATGAAGCCATTAGATAAAGAAATATAACAAGTGTTCGATTCCGGTGGATCTTTCTATGTTTTACAATGTGTCGAAAGGTGAAATCATCATAAGAAGAGACATCTACACACATTCCATGATTATATAGAAATTTCTGCGATAATTATCATCAACATACAGATCAAGCATTTCAAGATATTCACAATAAAAATTTTATTTGATAGCAGATTACATCTATACAGGTTCTCTTCTGCCATTTTCATAACTCAGTTGAATATATTTCACGAAACACAAATCTAGAAAATAGACAAATAGTTCTAAGTCGAGTGCAGGCTTAGTAAACCACATGTGATTGGTTCATTCATTCAGATGAAGAGAAAGTCAACTGAGGTCACATTCCAGTCGGTCGAATCAACCAATTCGAATCGTAAACAAATTCACACCAATCACAACGAAGGATATCGTAACAAGTAACGCATATATAAATGCATGCATTCATCCACGGAGTGTATTCATCACAACTCAGTGTATTCACAATCCACAATCAACAGTCATGGTTCTACTTCCAAACAAACCTGCACCAGTTTTCAAAGGAAAAGCTGTTGTCGATGGTGTCTTCAAGGAGATCAGTTTAGAGAATTATTTGGGACAATATGTCGTGTTGTTTTTCTATCCAGCTGACTTGTAAGTTGTTACTGACAGAATGATTTGTGTTCTTTATTGGTGATTTTCGTAAATGAAATATTTTGTATATTTGAGGTTTTAGTATTGAGTAATATACATTCATTTTACACAAATGTGGAACATGAATAGGTATCAGATAGATGAATTCAATGTACAGCGGATTTTCTAACTATGTAGTTCATAAGTGAGAGATTTCTGTATCATCGATGCAGTATTCTCTACATATACCATGTCGATTTCGATCCGCCGAAATTTCCTCAGATGTGAGTAACTGTCACTTCCCTTCTGTAAACTGCATCCGACAGACGTAATCTAACATTCCTAGGTTAAAATTGATATATGAGACTATTTTACACTCAGGAAATATATCCGATTGCGTGCAGCAGAGTGCAGCAATAAGGCAGTGAAAAAATAGGTCTACCTTTATCAGTAGTCTGTTGAGTGATGGTTCATGCTCATAATATTCACCATTGTTATTATGCCATGAAAAAATCAATGTCTCTGTCGATTTCTTCATCAATTTCAGCACATTCGTCTGTCCAACAGAGATCATCGCATTCAGTGATCAGGTGGAAGATTTCAAGAGTCGAAATTGTCAAGTGATCGCCTGTTCTACGGATTCTGAATACAGTCACTTCGCATGGATAAATATGGATCGGAAATCAGGTGGATTGGGAGAGATGAAAATCCCCTTGTTGGCTGACAAGACGAAGTCGATCTCGAGAGCCTATGGTGTGTTGGATGAAGAGGAGGGAAATGCATTCAGGTGAGTTGGATTGATTGTTGGTCAAGGTAGCAGAGAATGCGTATTTCGAGGATGAAGTGAAGCTAAGTAGGTCTTAATGTTGGGTGAGTCAAGAGCAATGCATCAGTGATGCCTTGCTGATACACAAGTAGGGAATAGGTGTAGGTTCATTGTGGATGTTCGTTAGGTGAGTCATACTTCTGACATATACATCTAAATGCTGAACGAGAGTGAATATTACGCATAATTGTGCATTCTATCAGTAAGAATAGGCTGACACAGAAACACTTTAATTTAGGTTATAAAGGCCAAATCCGAACACTAAGAAATCACGGTAAATACCCATTGAGTAATGAAGAAAATAAAAGACGGATTCAGCGAAGAAAATTTTCTTTATCGACGAAATCATCTTCAGAGGCTGTACAGTCGTATTTATACTTAGAAGAATGTATAGTGGTCTATTATTGAATAATAGGGGGTGACACAATTGCTGTAATTAATCATAAGTGGCTTTAGAGGTGAAAATTAAAAGTTGTAAATTACATGGTACTTGACGGAACAAAGATAGAAGTTAGAAAAGGTTAAAATTGCTCTTGAGTGAGAATAAAGTTATTAGAGTGTCAATTTAACAAGTGTGAAGAAGGTGTGAAAATATATGAAATTGATAATAGTGAATTAATTATTAAAGCAAAAGCAAACTAAAAGTAAAATTAAAGATTAAGAACAAAATCAAAAATATTTTTTAACAGGGAAGGATAAGTGAAGAGGTAAAGACCAAGGTAGAATAAGAGACTGGACAAACTTTTTCTGTATACAGAGATCAGGGTTGTATTGATGTATTGCCAGCGCCTCCGCCATACACAAAAGCCGGAACCTGACGCCTTTTGTACAATTTGGCTTCACTTTGTAGATGATGTTGAAAGACGACTCTGGTGGAGCTACGTGGCCTGAGTTCACCAAATGCTCGAGAATTGAGCTAGTAATTGTCTTGTATTGTCCCTTTGCTAACCATTCCGGATAATGTTCAGAGATGCGTTTGGAAAGCGTGCGCTTTGTGCGGCCTCTAAAGCCACTTATGATTAATTACAGCAATTATGTCACCCCCTATTATTCAATAATAGACCACTATACATTCTTCTAAGTATAAATACGAACACTAAGACTTTGGTCGACTGACATCCTGTTTTCACATCTTCCCGGAGAATATGAGATTGCTAATTCATGTGTAAGCATTCTATCTCTAACTACATGCCTGTTGTTACGCATGAGTAAGTGAAAAAAACATGATAGTGTGTATTTCTGTATAACTACATATCCCATTTCATCAAATCAAGCGTTGATATTCCTTTGAGAATTATCCCGACAGTATACACACACTTTATCTAACTGTATGAATCCGCAATATTTCTTATTACATACATTTCAGAGGTCTATTCATCATCGATCCGAAAGGAATTCTACGTCAAATTACAGTCAATGACAAGCCAGTTGGAAGATCCGTCGACGAGACACTTCGACTGTTGGATGCATTCCAATTTGTAGAGAAGCATGGTGAAGTTTGTCCCGCCAACTGGAAACGTGGTCAACAGGGAATTCAAGACAAGCATTAGAAGGCTCACCTGAAACAAATAATTTCCCCCTTTTATTTTATTTCTCCATCCTCATCAATGTCTGACATATGATGTCATTCTTCACTGACTCAATCATTCATTGTATGATATCTGAGAATATTTGTCAATAAATAGCACTTTTCGAATGAATCAGATCACATCATTCACTTTCTGTGAATTTCCGATTAAATCCTTGTGAGAATTGTTGGTCTGATAAGGAGAACACTCGTAGACTTGTATGGTCATGTGAGGAGTACTGTGTTATTCAACGTAATGCGATTAGTTTCATTTATCGAAGAGATACTATGCTTGGAATGTACGTCTGTGATCAATTCCTACGAGTTCACCCATGCGTAATAACTTAATCCGATCAATGAACCACTAGCGTGTATGTCATCTACTCGGAGTACTGTTAGGGCCAATTCCAGACATAAGAAAGTTGTCCCACCGTGGGCTAACTATGCCTATTATGTCACTATTCGTCAATATTCCATTGATTGAATCCGTTAGCTACATGCTAGAACAGAGGAGTACCGTGTCAATAAATATTGGATTTCGTGAATTGGTAGAAGTTAGAATTCAAGGACCATTGGATCGGGTCCCAGTGGCTTGATGGTATACGAGCCAGCTTGCCTTGTAACCGGAATGTCCTTGGTTCGAATACCGGTGGGTGCGTACTGATGAAGAGTCCCAAACTAGGCTGACGAAACAGCTGTCCAGTACTCCCAGGTTTTCCAATGATTTTCTAACTAATGTCAGCTCATGATGAAATCCTGAAATATTGGATTTATCGATAGCAAAATGCCTAGTTTTGCGAAGAATCTACTTTCGGTGGCGAACTCATTCACCTAACTGTACAGTTTGAATATTGTATAATTAATTTCCTTTTTGTATACGTGTGTCTACATTAGGTTTCTTCGATAAGAATAAAAATAAGACATGGCTATTGTTGTCAAGACATTTTAAAAATGTGATGAGTCATCAAACTGTAACTTAGGAGGGGTAGGAGGAGATTGGTAAGAGGCTAGTGGTGATGTGTTGTCCAAAAAAGTATCTATTAGCACATAAATAAGTTGAATAAGCGTCACACAGTTACATATTAGGATGAATAGTTTAATGCGTGAGTTGTGATTAGGATGCACATAGAAACAAAGAAAAATACGGAATTACTTTAGAGTTCTAAATGTCACAATTGTTATAAGGAATTAGAAAGGAAAAAAAGGATCAAGTATACAAAAATCAAGTCGGCAGAAATCGACACGGTTGTTTTCATGACAGTTGAAGCGGTTGGGTTATTCTCTCCTTCTTTCTCTTATAATCGAACAGACCTAACGTACACTCACATGCAAAAATAAGTTTAATATAAATGAGATTGTACAGCTAAGAAAATGAATTTGCCACTGTAAAGAGACTCTTCGCTGAACTACATTTTTGTTTTCATTAATGTTCGGATAAGTATTCTCCCTGAGGAATTGTATTCCTAGTAGAAATATTTAGAGAACTGAGAAAAAAAACTCATCCACACTTGAATATAAGGACAAACAGCTCAGCAAAATGTCTGTCTTCGGTGAATTCATTGACTTAACTGTACAATCACAATTATATAGAATCATTCCTGTGTTTGTATGTACATTAGGTTTGTCTGATAAGCATACAAATTAGTGAGGGTTGTTTTTGACGTCATCAAGATGTTTCAAGCAAAAATTTGATGAATAATCAAATTGTAACAAGTGGGAGGGTAGTATGAAGATTAATAAGTCCCGACTATGGTTACGTAATATGAAAGTTGTCTAGGAAAATAGGATATCAATGTAAGATCTGGAGACAAGTATCCGGAATAATTTATGTAGTAATTAAAATGAACAAACAAGGGGTTGGTTGAGATGGGACTTTAACAGTTCAGTATATAGAAAGCCTACTAAGAACGACCAGTTGAAAAATATCTACATTAGTTTACCAATCAGTCGCTAGGAGAACCTTATAATATCTATTGCGCTTTGAATCCAAAGAATCTGCAGCCATTAGTCAGTAGAAAAAATAGATCACTCTGCTATCCATCACAGTTTATAGATAAACAAAAGTAATAAAGAGCACCCTCGTCTCCCTGCCGATGGAGATGCCATACATGAATGTGGCGTTCATGAGCGACTTTCTGGCTGACATTCTAAAGAGGGGAATATCTAATACTCTGTAAAGAACTCTCTATGCCTTTAAATTATGATTTGCATTTTCATGCCGCCAACTGTTCTGTCTAAAGATAAATTATCGTATTTGACCACTTCCATATATATCTACCAATTTACTTGCTTATGTGGTGTGAGATAGACATATAGGTCGTTCGATGGAATGGTCAACTAACAAGCTTCTATAGCTGGTACCCATTCAACAAAAGCGGAATTTAGTTAAATCACTCGCCACCCGCATCCGATGCATCTGTAGTCCCGACGTTCTGGAAACAGAAATAGATATCCTGGGAGAAATCTCTATCGAAAATGGATACTCAATAAGATTCATCGACAAAAATATCAAACCAAGAATTCGGAGAAACGAAACTTTAATTGCGCCTAAAAAGAAACTCTACATCAACGTAGATTTCAAGGGGGATTTAGCAAGCGATATTCTCAAGAGAAGGGCCACATCATCTCTGAGAAGAACATTCTTTGCAGCAACGCTAAGAATAGTGTTCTCCAGTCGCCCACTGATCTGCAGAAGCCTCAAGCACATGATCCCACACCTGGTCACTTCTGTGTGCATATATCAGTTCACCTGCTGCTGTGGAGCTAGCCAGGTACATCGGTCTTCCGACGCGCACCTTGTCCAAAAGAATTGAAGAACACTATCCAGCATGGTTGGGAAAAGGCAATAGTGGTGTAATAATGATCGCGATAGTTGAACACCTGGTTAACAATGATCATTCCATCTCAACAAACACCTCCTTCAAAGTAATCTACAGAGTCAAGAATAACCTATCAAAGGCAATACGGTTTCGTCTTCTTTGTATCACTGAAGCTCTGGCCATTCACATAGAAAAACCGGAGCTGTGCATACGAACGAAGATTACTCAACCACTTCTACTGTCATGGTAGCAACTTTTTTGATCTTGACGACTTAATTTTGTTTCTTTACCTGTTCTTTAGTTGCTAATAATTCTTCTATTCATTTAGAACTCTTACGTAATTTCGTATTGTCTACTTTGTTCCTATGTGGATCCTGAGTAAAACTCACTCATCAAACTATTCATATTAACATAACATAACTTCTTTTAACAACTGTTTGTGACAACTCATCACCTTTGTTACTACCCTAGTTCCATTAACACTTAATTTTCTTGACTTGTATTACCAATCTTCACCTGTTTAGTTAAAATAACCTTAACCAATTGTAATTTTGTTTGACAAACTTAATGTACACATACATACAAAATGACACATATTTATTTGCGATTGTACAGCTGAGAAAATGAATTCGCCGCCGAAAAGTGACTCTTCGCTGAACTAAAAGTGTCAAAGAACATTATCCCGCTAGGTACGGAAGTGTAACATTGGATAGAGCATATATTCGACACTGGTAACTCTGTGAGCCAAAAGAATTCATTCAAAGTCATGCAAATGTCAAAAGAAGCCTCTCGAAAATGGTGAACGCTGATTTATGTACACAAAAGAAGCTTGTCCATCCCGTCCGTCTACCTTAGATACAGTTCCAGGTTCAATTATTTTGTTATTAATACTATTTTTGAGTTTTTGCATGACATCTTTCTCTAAACTCATCCTTTATTTACTGTTTCTACATAACACATAATTTACTTTCGATACTTGTCCCTATGCTGTTTCACTGAAACCTGATTTTCTTGGACGTCTTTCATATTACGTAACCCTAATCGAGACATATTATTCTTCATACCACCCACTCCCTTGTTACAATTTGATTATTCATCACATTCTTGCATGAGAAATCTTAATGACGAAAAATACAACCCTAACTGATTTGTATTCTTGTCCGACATACCTAATGTGCACACACACACACAGACAAGAATGATTCTGTATAATTGTGACTGTACAGTTAAGTGAATAAATTTGCCAAAAATAGACATTTCGCTGAACTGTTTGCAGAAGTGAAGCATGGACGTAAATTTCAACTTATCATGTTGAACTGTATAGGTAGGTGACTGGTGAGGCAATGGGTTCATTCTTCCTTGTGTCTCATGTCAGCTGATTGCCCCCCTAGTGATCCCCAATTTATTCCTTTACAAAATTATTTCCAAGCTTTTATATTTAGTTTTCAGTAGAAGAATAGTGTGTTCACTTTTGATGAAAACGTCTTAGATAGGCTCGTGACTGTTACTCATTTCCCTAAGGTATACAGAGTCATTGTAATCAGGTGTGAAGAAGTATTGGATTGAAAAGTTGCATACTGAAACAGAATCCAAGTCGGAATTTCAAACACCTAGGCGTCATTCTATCTGCTGGTCCTTCCTGGTCGTCTCATATCTTGATGATTTCTAAGAAAATATTCCGTCTTACCTTCTGCATCAAGAAGTTAAGATATTCTGGAATGACCTAACCCTTACTTCTACGATTCGTTAACTCTTGAATCCTGCCTGTTACTCTCTATTGTTCCCCCTTATTTTTTCCAGGGCTACTGAAGAAAGATTATACCTTATTACACGGGATGTTAAAGGTTGTCAGCAGGGTAAGAAACATGCCGCTTAACCAGCTTGTTAATATTTGGTCGACAGGCACATGGACTCATGTGAAAAATGGGCTTAATCCATTCTATCTATTTATTTCACAACACCCTCTTCATTCACAACTCTCCCCTTGTATCTCATCAGGCAGGCAGACCAGAAGCCTATATAGAAAACTATATGCTCGCACTAGCAAGTACAAAAACGCAACTATACCCTACTTAGCTCGTGTTCTGTGAGATAGCGAAAGCATTAGGCGTGATACCTATGACTTATTAAATAGTCAGTAGAACAACTGGATCTCGTCTTTCCAACTCATATCGTTTATAGGCATAACGTTCTTCTTTCTCGCTTTTCCTTTTCTTTTTTTCTGTTACGTGCTCCTTTGTTTCTCTCTTCCTTACAAACTTTATTTAAAACATTCTTCTTCTTTCTTTCACACTCTGCATATCTCGAACTTTTTGCTACCGCTTACGCCAGTAAATATGCTAGTAGTATCTACTTTTCTAACACCTTCAAACACTCTGTTCAATTTTGGCTTTGCTACGGACATGCTAATATGTTGTTGTCAAAACTAACTGAGATTACCCGTAATCTATGTAGAACTATATTTATTGATAATGTACAAACTGGATGCAATACTGTGTGTAGTGAAATGTTGAGAATTCCATTCTGTATTACAAGTACTGTTTCGGAATAAAGCAAATTATTATTATTATTACTTGAGTGTTATCCTTACAAGAAGTATCCTTAAGAAAAGAACATTAAAAAATGCAATATATTCATATCCACAGCTTTATTACTGTCAAGTGCAGGAGAAACCTAATAAATAATCTCACCTGTAGCAATGAGGACTTTATTTCTGAAGGATGAGATTTAGAACAAACTGGAGATACATTTAGTGAGAAAAGATATCTGGATGTATTCATAAGAATACAGATGACTGGCAAAGTGGAAAAGAAGTATTTCTGCCTCTGCAAACAAGAAGCCAATCTGTATGATGTTTCGATCTAGAAGTGACTCACCAAATGGATTAGCTATCAACAAGTTGAAGAAATTAATCCAGAGAACCTCCTTTAATACCAGTAAATTTTAAATCATATTTTCTACACACCAGGTTGTGATAGTGAATTTGGAACATAAGGTATCTCGTCCAGCTATTGACTTCCCGTTTGTGTCAATTCCGTGGAACCAGTTTAAACAGCCGTTTCCCGAGAACTTGATGGCCACAGAAAAAATATCACTGTACTAGATTCTTCTCTATGCTCACAGTGTCGGCCACTTCAAGTGAACTCTGTTAACCACTTTGATATGTAGAAGACGAACTTACAAATCAAATGTAGTTTTATTGGGAAAACGATGAATAATTTCAAATGCACTACGAGCCGTACTTCCATGATTAGCATGCTAAGCGTGTCCTAGAGTAGAGTTACTGATAGACTTTGTTTGTCCCTTGCCTAACCATACAGAGAGCCATTGAATCACCTAATAAGCTACATGCTTCATTGTACATCTAAGGTAATTAGCCCCGCAGAAGAAGTCAAACTGTTAGCTTCACACAGAGAGTAAATTAGGTAGTTTATCTTTAATTCCCAAAAGTGAAATCGGAGTGGTTGTGAAAGTGAACCTCTACTGCATTGAATACTCTTTTTTCACAGTACTATCTTAGCCTTTCTTAATGTTTCACATATGTTGTCATCCAAAAACTAAATTTTATGAACAAGGGTTCTTTTTACTGATAACTGTTACCATACCTATTTCCTTTGACGCTAAATTCATGTTTTTTTTATCATCAACTCATTTATTTGGATATCCACAATTATCCCATAATCTTAGACTGATTATGAAGTCGATTGTTTGCACAGATTACTCCAGCTGTGTGATGTGCATTCATTTTGCAAGGTGTGAGACTCGAAAAACGAGTATACTGACCTGAAGTTTTATTTCTTCTGTTTTACCTAACTCCTTGGTTTTCGCGAAGTCTAAAGATGAAATGACATAATTTCCTAATATATGCGTAAAATTTGGCCACTATGGTAGTGAGTAATTTCATATTAGTTTGTTTATTAGATTCGTCACACAGTGAATCAGTATTTTTTGCTGGATGAAGTTTCAAACAAAATTTACCATTCATAGTCATAACATCAATTACAAACACACGACTTCGAAACCTGAGTTTTATATGTTTCTTTGTCCTCTCCTATTTGTCGTTGTAGGGGTAGTTGAATTTTCCATATGTCCGAGTGGACAGGTGTTGAATCACTTCTATCACACATATCCTCTCTCAGCTGATCCGATAAACAAAGCTTCTGTTATCAATCTCTCCCTCTACCCTGTGACATTAGATATTAAAACTGTCATCCTATTCCATTCCATCCTATTGTGTGGTTGTGTGTGATCGCATACAGCGTAGAGCAGTAGCTGAACTATTCTCCAGATTTCTTATCTTATTTGGGTCAACCAATCTAGATTTTGCTAGGTTTTTATGTTCGGCTAGTCTGACTGACTGCCCCTGTTCTACTAGTTTGACCTATGTATTTGACCTGACAATCAACGCAACAGGGCATTAGATAAATTAAATTGCTTTGTTTTATTAGTTCCACAGGATCCTTTAACCGTCAAAACCTTTTTCTAACTGAGTTCCGTGCAGTTTGAATGCCAGCCACGTTTATTCTTGCCAGCATTGTTAAGAATTCTGCGTAATGTTTCCGAGGTTCGTTCCTTGTATGGAATCACTACTGATGATTAAGATTCCTTATTGTTGGTGTTGTCAATATCTTGCGCATGTTTGAAACGCATGTCGTCATCAACATCATTATCATCACTATCACTACTATCATTATTTATTTTACTTTTACATTTCCCTACATACTTTCTGACTAATTTATCAGGGTGATTACTAAGTTTCAAAGCTTCTCTTATATGTCTCACTTCCTTGATACTACTTACTTTTTGTGCTCTATTACTTAAACATTTCACCAAACCCTATTTTTACTGACATTGGATGGGATGATCGGAAGTCCAAATATCTGTCTTAATGTGTGGGTTTCCTGTGAACAATAGTGTTTAACTTCCTATCTTCCTTCCTTTTTACGTTGCAATCTAACATTGGAAGCTCCCCTTCATGACTTTCCAATTCATAAGTGAAATTAATTGCATCCACCTTCGAGTTGATGTGTTCGAAAAATCTATCTATATCTAGTGTTCTAAGTGCAGTGTATGTGTCATCTACATACCTCCAGCATACTTTTGGATTGGGGCTGAACATTCCACTCACTATGTTTTCCCATCTATCCATTAATATATCAGCCATAACCGGTGATATTGGTGATCCCATGGAAACTCACTCAGTTGGTCTGCATATTTTTCCTTGGAATTTAAATACTGTAGAAGTCAGGCATAGCTGAAACTTCTGGTAGAACGCACGTGATCAAATTCGCCGACGTCAGTAACTGCTTCATTCCTATTTTTTCACATTCAGAAGCATACATCCACAAACTGACAATAGAATTTCAATTCACTAATTGCCTATTTCTAAGGTTCACTGGAAAGAACTAGCCTTTTTGACGACCACACTGTCGCACAAGCTTGCTAACAGAATATATTATTTTGAAGGGAGTGTACATCTTAGATGAATTGCTTCATTGAGAATATAGAAATACTAATATCAGTGTTTGAGTCCCAAATAGGACGAAACGCGCACCCTGGATTCCATTGCTACTCACCAACCAACAATCATCTTCTAATTACATGCCCAGACATCGTCGATGCATTTGCACAAGAAGCCGACATGTCAACCTGAGACCAAGCACTTCAGTCCAATCAATCGACGGGAAAATCTAAAATTGACTTAAATAATTAATATGACTAGTTGCACAAGAGGTGGTGGCTCTCATGGCTCAAGTGGTCTGATGGATAACGCTTTGGCGTTTGAAACCATGGGCATTGGGTTCGAGCCTTGGTAGGAACATCATCACTCACTGGGAAATGCAGGTATATCCAGTGACGAGTCACAGATAGGACGAAATGTGCATCCTGGATTTCACTGCTGTTCACCATCCTCCAATTAACTTCTAGTTAACATCAACGTTTCATCTAAAATGTTCCTCACCTTTCAAAACAATGATACACTTAGTAAATAAGGAAGGTATGTAAAAAAATAAAGCGAATTTATCTTTCGTAGTCAGATTGCTAATCTTTTCCAACAAACTGTCGGTTAACTGGGCAGCTGACAGTAATTCAACAGGTATCTGGGCGTATGTTGCAAAGAGAACCTAAACAGTACAATGAGAAACCTATTGCTTCTCCCATCCCTCTTATCTGTAAAGTTCACAACGGAATTTAAAATTCAATTTCGTACACCTTAGTAGCAATCCTAAGACAATTCCTACAAAAACCCCCAATTTTTATTGACTTGTCATTTGTTTTCTTGCACACAGAGTTGACAGTTTCAATTAGTGCTAAATTTTTGAATAGTGATATTGCGCCCAAGACTGTCACAGTTTACTTTCCAGTTCTGATAGCTTTAATTATATTCACGAATTCCATTACAACCGCCATATTGTATATCACTATGAATTAATGTAAAAGTTTAAGAATAGTTACCTGTAACTTAGCCACCGCATGGCAGGACGAGATACTCATGTTGTGAATCAGCCACCACTATAGTCAGAGAACGCAATGTCATCCTAATGTTTATAGGCCATCAGTTGAAGAGTCTTACAAAAATTCATCATCGGATACAATTAAGTAGTTTCGGTCAAGTGAACTCGTAGGAATTGATCACAGACGTACATTCCACGCGTAGTATCTCTTCGATAAATGAAACTAATCGCATTACGTTGAATAACACAGTACTCCTCACATGACCATACAAGTCTACAAGTGTTCTCCTTATCAGACCAACAATTCTCACAAGGATTTAATCGGAAATTCACAGAAAATGAATGATGTGATCTGATTCATTCGAAAAGTGCTATTTATTGACAAATATTCTCAGATATCATACAATGAGTGATTGAGTCAGTGAAGAATGACATCATATGTCAGACATTGATGAGGATGGAGAAATAAAATAAAAGGGAAAATTATTTGTTTCAGGTGAGCCTTCTAATGCTTGTCTTGAATTCCCTGTTGACCACGTTTCCAGTTGGCGGGACAAACTTCACCATGCTTCTCTACAAATTGGAATGCATCCAACAGTCGAAGTGTCTCGTCGACGGATCTTCCAACTGGCTTGTCATTGACTGTAATTTGACGTAGAATTCCTTTCGGATCGATGATGAATAGACCTCTGAAATGTATGTAATAAGAAATATTGCGGATTCATACAGTTAGATAAAGTGTGTGTATACTGTCGGGATAATTCTCAAAGGAATATCAACGCTTGATTTGATGAAATGGGATATGTAGTTATACAGAAATACACACTATCATGTTTTTTCACTTACTCATGCGTAACAACAGGCATGTAGTTAAAGAGATAGAATGCTTACACATGAATTAGCAATCTCATATTCTCCGGGAAGATGTGAAAACAGGATGTCAGTCGACCAAAGTCTTAGTGTTCGGATTTGGCCTTTATAACCCAAATTAAAGTGCTTCTGTGTCAGCCTATTCTTACTGATAGAATGCACAATTATGCGTAATATTCACTCTCGTTCAGCATTTAGATGTATATGTCAGAAGCATGACTCACCTAACGAACATCCACAATGAACCTACACCTATTCCCTACTTGTGTATCAGCAAGGCATCACTGATGCATTGCTCTTGACTCACCCAACATTAAGACCTACTTAGCTTCACTTCATCCTCGAAATACGCATTCTCTGCTACCTTGACCAACAATCAATCCAACTCACCTGAATGCATTTCCCTCCTCTTCATCCAACACACCATAGGCTCTCGAGATCGACTTCGTCTTGTCAGCCAACAAGGGGATTTTCATCTCTCCCAATCCACCTGATTTCCGATCCATATTTATCCATGCGAAGTGACTGTATTCAGAATCCGTAGAACAGGCGATCACTTGACAATTTCGACTCTTGAAATCTTCCACCTGATCACTGAATGCGATGATCTCTGTTGGACAGACGAATGTGCTGAAATTGATGAAGAAATCGACAGAGACATTGATTTTTTCATGGCATAATAACAATTGTGAATATTATGAGCATGAACCATCACTCAACAGACTACTGATAAAGGTAGACCTATTTTTTCACTGCCTTATTGGTACACTCTGCTGCACGCAATCGGATATATTTCCTGAGTGTAAAATAGTCTCATATATCAATTTTAAACTAGGAATGTTAGATTACGTCTGTCGGATGCAGTTTACAGAAGGGAAGTGACAGTTACTCACATCTGAGGAAATTTCGGCGGATCGAAATCGACATGGTATATGTAGAGAATACTGCATTGATGATACAGAAATCTCTCACTTATGAACTACATAGTTAGAAAATCCGCTGTACATTGAATTCATCTATCTGATACCTATTCATGTTTCATCTCCAATATACAAAATATTTCATTTACGAAAATCACCAATAAAGAACACAAATCATTCTGTCAGTAACAACTTACAAGTCAGCTGGATAGAAAAACAACACGACATATTGTCCCAAATAATCCTCTAAACTGATCTCCTTGAAGACACCATCGACAACAGCTTTTCCTTTGAAAACTGGTGCAGGTTTGTTTGGAAGTAGAACCATGACTGTTGATTGTGGATTGTGAATACACTGAGTTGTGATGAATACACTCCGTGGATGAATGCATGTATTTATATGTGTTACTTGTTACAATATCCTTCGTTGTGATTGGTGTGAATTTGTTTACGATTCGAATTGGTTGATTCGACCGACTGGAATGTGACCTCAGTTGACTTTCTCTTCATCTGAATGAATGAACCAATCACATGTGGTTTACTAAGCCTGCACTCGACTTAGAACTATTTGTCTATTTTCTAGATTTGTGTTTCGTGAAATATATTCAACTGAGTTATGAAAATGGCAGAAGAGAACCTGTATAGATGTAATCTGCTATCAAATAAAATTTTTATTATGAATATCTTGAAATGCTTGATCTGTATGTTGATGATAATTATCGCAGAAATTTCTATATAATCATGGAATGTGTGTAGATGTCTCTTCTTATGATGATTTCACCTTTCGACACATTGTAAAACATAGAAAGATCCACCGGAATCGAACACTTGTTATATTTCTTTATCTAATGGCTTCATCAAGAATCACTGTGACCATGTCTAGTCTCAAAGCAAGTGGCGAGATTGTATGCCATGCTAATCATTGTGTTGTAATCAAAGTAATGCAGTCCTGTAAGAGGTAATGGAGTGTTTTCATCTGGAGTAATGACCACCAGTGTTGTTCGTCATGGATACGTTACTTCCCAATTTTTGCTTACCGTCATCACAGGCATACTAATGGTTCTGTCTATAATCGGCTTTACCAACCTATGGATGAACTTCCACTTGGAAGCATTCTTGTCGACTGAGAAAATGTCTCTAAAATGAGGTCTTTTAAACACCTTGAGCAGAAATCTCAGTATGTTCATCATGTAATTAGTTTCTTTAGAAGTGTGAGATTATGTTGCATTACGAGTCTGCAAATTTTGGTGTGATATTTGCCTACTGACGTCATCTGTCGCGTATATGTGATATCCGGCTATCAAGCGAAAAAAGTGCTTCCTGTGCAGCAGTTTGTTTTGTTTTTATTTATGGCTTTTGAGACATTGACATCGAAACTGGAAGACCTTGAGAGTCCAGTTGTCTTTAACGAAAGTTGCTTGCGTCCAATCATCTGTGTTCAGAGTGGTATAATATGGTGAATACTTCTGTGGTTAGGCTTAGATTTTTAGGTGAGGGATGGAAATTTGATGGATTGGATTG
Organism: Trichobilharzia regenti; assembly: GCA_944472135.2. Lineage (NCBI taxonomy): Eukaryota > Metazoa > Platyhelminthes > Trematoda > Strigeidida > Schistosomatidae > Trichobilharzia > Trichobilharzia regenti. The sequence goes on along the minus strand of OX235266.1, from coordinate 19,941,301 downwards.
TGAATCTTCATTGGCTGAGATGGTTAAGACACGTTAAGACATATGTGCAGGCCAAGCCATCATCTTTCCCGAAGTGCAATGTTAGCTGACATAGGATTTGGTCAGAAAATAGTTACTGGTAATCATGTCAAAATATGTCACCAATCTATGGGTGCTCGGATTGATGATTTAAGCCACTTGGCAATGTGTAGACTTTCAGGTCAGTGTAGATGTGTTGGTGAAGCTGTATGTTCCACTCACAACCCAAGGAAACAATAATAATATATGTGTTCAAAGTGATGATATTCGAATATCACACTTCTTATCTGAAAACTGTTCTTTTGTCAAGTACCTACTGATACTTTGCTTTGTGTGTTCTCTGTATAACTACAAAATCAGTTCAGTCAGTTTTCAGTTACTTTATTAATTAATCTAGTATCATGCAGATGCATTTTCCCTTTCCTTATATAACTGAACGGTCAACTGTCCACAACACAACTTCATATTCCTATGCACTAAATATTACACTAATTAACTTAGTCACTAAGATTTTATGATGTTCAAATAATTTGAGTGTCAAAGCATCGTGACATTTTGTTTGAACTGTTTCACAGTAGAGATCGCTTTTCACATTAAGACAATGCTTGAGGACTGATATCTATGTCATATTAACAGAAGTGTTTGATGATCAGTAATTTCAATGTAACTGTGAGTCAGTTGAACAGCTTCCCCATGTTCCAGCCGGTTGTCACGAGAAGTTAAGAAACTTGCGCCTATGTCATAGGGTGTTCCACTTCACATTTTCCACAACTTTATGACACCACTCACTGTATTATGCTTGTTATGTGGAGCAGTTATTGTAGGTAAAGGTGGGTCCAATAAAGGATCTATTTACTTGAAGACTGGAGTAAAACTATTTAATGAAACTTGACTGCATTCCAGGATGTTTCAAAAGATTGCTTCTTACTGCTTGTCTGCGTCTAAAATGTTAATGTATCTCTTCAATGATTGAAGGTCAATTGTAAATACGGGTTTGTTTACATTAACCCTATAGAAAGTATGACTATTTATATATGTTAGAAATCGCATAAAGTCACTACACATGAACTCAACAGTCCACTTAATCTAGAATGACTTCGATCACATTATGGCTTCTCAAATAGTGCTGATTTCTTTTGATTCAAGTGAATAAGCATATTTCATGTACTACATTTGCATTAGACAAGTTTATTTCATATTGGTTTGTGGAATACGTGCAAAATCAATCAATCAAAGCATGCCCCCTCCTGTATGTTTGATTCCTAGAGGTTTGATTATGGTTGAGTAATTCTGAAGAGTCCTAAAGTGTGCCAAAACAACCATTCAAAACTTTCATTGACTTTCAGTGTGATTCTCCGACTAACTCAAGTACGTGATTTAACTTAACACCACTTAGTTTTCAGTTATTTCTGATCCACATTCTTTCTGCATGATTATCAAGATATAATCGAACACTAATTAGTCGTCTCAAACTTTAACTTGTCTGAAAATCAGTCGTTAATGGACAAACGATCAGAATAACTATGACCTCAAAGAATATGAAACAGATGAGAAGAAAATATTATCCAGTTGATTCGGTCATTTGGTCAGATTAACAGACAATTATCACTGTCTAATGACGTGTTCAATAATAGTTTCTTAGATGTCATTGACACGATTTGTGATCAGACATTTAGAAAAAGTTCGCATATGTATATTAGTGTTAGCATATTTTCGGTTAGCACAATTATGAAGAACGGGTTAGATTAATGATGACTCGACGCACATTCTGGTGTAGTCTCCAGAAATATTCAATGCAGGTCTATTATGCATGAAACCATATTCACTGGGGACATAAAAATGACTGGATGGAGGATTCATCATGAGCTGACATCAGTTAGAGAATCACTAGGAGACCAATCAGCGGTTTCATCAGCCTAGTTTGGGACTCTTCGTTAGTACGCACCCACCACAGTTGTTCGAATCCAGGACCTCCAGATTACAAGGCGAGCTCGTAGACCATTGAGCCACTGGGACACTATCCAATGGCCAATCCTTGAATTCTAACTTCTGCCAATTCACAACTTAGCGCGACTATTTCGCACATCTTCTTCGGTGAGTTACTGCCTCACCTTTAATCTGCTGCACCCAACTGGTTATGCTTCCCACTAGAACCCCAGTCACTGCCTACCTGAATAGGGTCAGTCGCTAGTGGGCATCAGATCCATTTTCAAGCATTGGTTTTTGTAGGGATTTTGTTGGGCCGGTTGGATGATTTCGTCATGAGCTGACATCAGTTAGAGAACTACTGGAAAACCTTGGAGTACTGGACAGTTGTTTCGTACCAGTCCGGCACTCTTCATCAGTACGCTCAATGGTCTACGAGCTCGCCTTTTAACCAAAAGCTCCTGGTTTCGAGGACTTACAGTGGGTGCATATTGATGAAGAGTCCCAAACCGGGACGAAACAGCTATCCAGTACTCCCAGATTTTCCAGTGGTTCTCTAATTGATGTCAGCTGATGATAAAATCCTCCATTCAATCGAACAAAATCCCTACAAAACCAATACTTGAAAATATAAAAAAGACTTCAGGCATTAATACTACATGACGTGAACATGCCTACTCATTGTGTGAAAATCATTTTATGGAGACAAATGGCTGAAAATCAGCTGTGTGATAAACCTCATATTTGAACAAAAAATGATTGACTGAAATATGGGGCGAAGAACTTGCATACCGTGCTACAAATCTCATTAGTCCCCATGAGATGTTGTAGTTCACTACCTAGCGGTATTCCGCCCATTCCAGTTGCCTTTTTCATGAGAATATTTGAAAGTTTCATATTTTACGCTAGCCATTCCACAAAGTATTTATTTATTTTTATTTTATTTTAGCTTGATTACACACAGTATTTCAGTACAAGTATGGAATCTTCAGCATGCGGTATTCTTAGCCCGAATTCAGCATGCTGACCATTGATAATAGGTTTGTATCGGCCAGGGATCGAACCCGGGACCATGTGAATCACCGGAGAGCGTCCTAACCGCTCTGCCACCGAAGCACAACTATTCCAGGAGTCGTTTCTTTATTTAGTGTGCGAGTTACTTATTGATAATTTCCTTCTATGGTGCCTATTATGTAAAATTATCGCTGCATGAAAAAAGTGGATTCAACTAACTGTGTATAATGAGGATTCAGATACCCGAAGATCGCAGAAAAATCGGTTTATGATTCCTGACTTCATTCAAACGTGTAGCAACTTAATTCTTACTGTTTACCTGGATCAGTGTTTCTGATATATCTTAGTCACAGGATCTCAACATCAGCTGGGAGTACCAGACGGCTGCTTCGCCCCAGTTAAGGATTCTTCAAGAGTACACACTAACCAAAGGGGTTGAAACCCAGGACCTTCTCGTTACATGGCGGGCTCTTAAAACGTTAAGACACTGGGACCCGTCACAAACCATGACGCAACAGCTTTTCAATGCTTCCTTCAGGTTTTCCAATAGTTCCCTAACCTATGTCATTATTATTTCCTTTAATTCCTAAAGGAACATAGGGATTCAGCCGCGCGTCTCCATTGCCTTCGGTTCTCTGCCAACTTTTTCACCCTGCTCCAAGTCTGTCCACATGCTTTCATCTCCTCTTCACACGACCTCCTCCAAGTCACCCTCGCACTGACGACCAACCCGCCGCTTACCTTTCGGGTTCCATTCGAGCAATGGCTGGTCTAGTGATGTCACTCACTTGATGGTTTACTCAGCGTATGGTCAATCCATCTCCATTTCTTCCTGCTTATTTGTTTTACAATCTGTTTCTGGTTGGTTTGCTCATTGCCAGAGATCCCTGTTGCTGATGTTTACTGACCGGCCATCTGATCTTGAGTAATGAGCGAAGACAGCTAGCTGTTGATGAAGGTCTGTAGTTTGTTTGAGATGCTCTTTATGACGCGCAGTGCAAGTCTCTGCTCCGTATAGTGAGTAGCACTGACTGACTTCACATTGAAGTTGAAAATCCGGATGTTATTTTTGATGGTAAGTGCTATTGACCTCCACACAGACTTAAGAGTAATGAAAGCTTGTCTTGCTTTTCCGATTCTTGCTTTGATATCCTCGTCATTTCCGTCCGCCTGTAGTTGAAACGATGCTTCCCAGGTAAACCTATGTCAGCTCATGATGAAATCCGGTAACCGATAAATTAAAAATCCCTACAAGCCAATACTTTAATATCTTTCTCACTTGTGCGGCTCACAAAATAACTTGATGCATTTTATATGAATGAGCATGCAACATCACTAGACATATACACAAACATATGACTCTCTCTTTGAGTGAAGATCTTTGATTCTATCCCTAAATGGTGGAGTCGTGCATGGATGTGTACTTCTGAAGAATCAGAAACAAAGACGAAACAACTGTCCCGTACTCAATGAATTTTACTAATTCTCAAAATTGTTTCAAATCGTGATTTAACTTGTCACATTACTCACTTGCCATTCAGTGGTAACCCGCATTCTGCCTGTATGCTGATGATGATGACATGATTAAACAATAATTGGGTCAACCAACTTGAACTCATCTGATACGCATTTATGCGTGGGTGTACCAGCAGCATATCTACTCCTTTGATAGTTGTGAAACGTAACCAAGAGAAAATATTTTAGAGTTAATTGATTCACTTGACCTAATTAACTGTTGAAGATCACATTCTAATAGCATGTTCAATAATGATTTCGTTGATAATATTGTCTTGATATGTTGTAAGTAGGATGGATGCGGTTTTTTTGATGTGAATAATTTTCTTAACATGTTTTTTCATTAGGATAAATATGAAGAATGAAACGATTAAATAAGCAAGTTGAGTAACATAATCTAATTGACGGCGGTGAGTAGAGCTCAACAAAATCAGAAGACAAGTTTCCTGACACACAGTTCAAGATTCATTAGACTTTATCGACACAATCGAAAACATCAACGTATCCAACAAGAACATGATTTCATTAGATGTCTCATCACTATTTACAAACCTTCCACTGACTGAAACAATATGCTATATATATATATATATATATATTTATATATATATATATAGCGAACTTATTCCTTTCAAAGGAACATCTTAAAGAACTCCTACTGAGGTGTACCCTGAATGTTTAATTCTCATTTAACAACGAAATAAATCGCCAAAAGGATGGGCTCACCACTAGGCCCATTGCTTGTAGATTTCTTCACGTCAAAACTCGAGAAGACATGACTGAAGAAAATGATCGATAATTCCGAAATCTATAAGAGATACGTCGACGATACTTTCATTATCGTCAACAATGAAGAAAATCTAGACTACATCCTGAAGTCGTTTAATAACTGCCACTTCACGATTCAGTTCACGCTGAAGAAAGAGTCCAACTCCAAGATAACCTTTCTTGACATTCAACTAACAAGATGAGAACAGGATGGAACACTGAAAAGAGCTATTAACAGAAAGCCGATGAGGAACGGACAGCTTACTAACTTTCAAAGTTGGGTACCTCCATACACCAAAAAGAACCTGATCCGTTCACTCAGCTACAGAGTTCGCAGAATTCGCACCCTGGATACCATAGAAGACGGACTGGACGATCTCAAGGGAATCCACGTCGAGAATTGTTATTCAGAACGATTTATTGGAAAATCTATGAATCCTTGACCAGAAAAGCCGCCCACGCTTAGCATCCCAAAAAGACTACTATACATGAACCTTCAGTTTAATGGAAATTTATCTGGGGAAACACTGAAAAGTCGACTGTCCCGTTCACTTAGGAAAACCTTCTTCGCAGCTGAACAACGACTAACCGTATCCACGAAACCTATGATTCATGTGAATGTGAAGGATAAGCTACCACTGTTGGCCTCATCAATGTGTATCTATTACTTCACCTGCTCGTGTGGAGCCAGGTTTGTTGGCCGTACCCAGAGTTCGCTGTCCAAAAGTATCACCGAACACTTACCAACAAGGTTCTAAAATGGAAAGAAACGATGCCCCTGCAGCTCTATCTTAGAACATCTGATAGATTCTGGACACCAAGCTACACCCCAAACCAACTTCAAAGTCGTCTACAGAATGCGAAGCAGTCTTCCCGAAAGTGTACGAATCAGAATTCTTCAAACTTCAGAAGCAATGGCGATTTACTTGCTAAGTCCTGAACTCTGCATACAGAAGAAGTTCGTTGAATCACTACATTTGCGACGGACGTAATCTATCTTAATACTCGACAAGTAAATTCTACTTAATCTCTCTTTTTCTGTCTTTTCATTAGTATTATTTTGACTTTGCAATGGTAATATTTAACATTTTCAACTTCCCCGTTCTCTACCCCTACCTGATTTAATTTTTACACTTCATTGCCGCTGTTACTGGCTCTACCAACGCTCAACTTCTAGTCACTTATGTGAAGTCATCCGACCTATTTGCTCAATTTCAGTTCTAGTCAGAATGGCCTTATTCTCTACCCCACCTCTACTTAGTATCCACCTATAATTACCTCTATTGCTATCCTGACCTAAGTTGAAGCATTTTAGTCAATTATGTTACGTCATCTAACTTACTAACTAACTCAATCTTAGGAGTAAATAAGAAGACGGTTGCAGCGAAGAAAATTTTCTTTTCGACGAAGTCATCATCCAGGCTCTAAATTCGTGTACTTGTATCAGATGGATGGGAAAGTTCCAGAATAATTTCCGGTCAAGTGTTAAATTAATAAAACTTAAAATTAGGAATTAGAATGCCATAATAAACAGGGGGATGAATGAAACAAACAAAGTAGCATCACAATAACTAAGAAGATTGACATTGTGCAATTAGGGGTTCAAAATGTAGAAATAACAAAATAGACAGGATGTTTGGATAAAAACTAATGTGATGAATATGCAGTCAGGGATTAAATATGTAGAAATAGTAATATGACAAAATAAACACGAAGTTCGGGTATGAAAATATGGTAGTGTAAACAGGGATTAAAAAAAACTTTAAAAAATAACATAAATAAACAGGAAGTTTAGATAAGAAAGGCGATGGGATGGTCATTACTAAAAAATTACCTGTTTATGATGGCCATGGCAAGGACAGGGGTTGGACGTATTTCTTTTGTATACAAAGCGTGGGTTTGAGCTTTTGGATAGCTAGCGCCTCGGCTATGCCCAGATGTCTTGATTTTACTCCCTTTGATAGGTTTGATCGAATCTTGTAAATGATTTTGAAGGATTTTTCGAGTGGCGCTGAATGTCCTGAATTCACCAGGTGTTCTGTCAATCTTACCTTAGTTTCTGTCTGATTAACCTTGTTTCTATATTAGATCATTCTTTTACTGAAATAAGAACAAACTAGTTCAGCGAAGAGTCTCTTTTCGGCGAATTCATTCTCATAGCTGTACGCACACCTGATATCTGTGGTTGGCCTGCGAAATTTGGGCTACCGGTATCCACGCTGAAAATTCCTTACTTGTACCAAAAATACGGTGTGGAATAAAGCTATAATCAAAAATAAATAAAAAATAAAAATTTTGTGTGTGTGTGTCATAAGGTTTGTCAAAATCAAAATCAAAATAACAGTTAGTGTGGGTTATTGGTTACATCATCAAAATAATAAAGAAATTAAATTGTGTGAATAGTAATCAAAGTTGTAACTAAGTAGGGTGAGGAATGGTAAGATGTGAGTAGGGTTACGTCATCAAAATAATATAGAAATTAAAATGTGTGATTAATAATCAAAGTTGTAACTAAGTGGGGTGAAAATTGGTAAGATGTGAGTAGGGTTACGTAATATAGACATGTTTAGAAAGATTAGATGTTCGTGAAGGAGTATGGAGACAATTATGAAAATAAACTAGATAATAGGTGAAAAGATTGAATGGGTTAGTTACTAAAAATTATTATACGAATATTGCAAAAAAATTTGATAACAAAATGTTGATGACAGATGAACTTGAAATTAAACCCACGGTAGTAGGAGGGGGTGGAGAAGTTTCTTCTGTGTGCATAATTCAGGCTTTTCTATCCAAATCGCTAAGGCTTCGGCAATACAAAGTATACGGAAGCTTGTCGATTTTGGAAGGCTTCTTTTGACTTTATAGATGACTTTGAATGACTTCTCCTTGCAAATCGAATGACCAGTGTTGAGTATATGCTCAATAATGGCGCTCCTTATTGCTCCATTGTTACCTTTCCGTAGCCAGGCGGGATAGTGTTCTTGAACTCTTTTAGATAAAACTCGCATCGAACGACCTATATACCTCGCTCCGCAAGAGCAGGTGAATCGGTAGATACACATGGAAGTGGTCAAATGCGATAGTTTATCTTTAGAGTAGTTGAAGAACAATGGCCGGGAGGAAAATGTCAGTCGTAGTGTGGCAGCGAAGAATGTCCTTCTTAGAGCAGTAGATATCCTCTTCTTCAAGGTGTCAGCCAGAAGGTCACCTTTGAAGGGTACATTCATGTAGACCATCTTCTTCTGCACTGTAGTGGGTTGTTCTTTGTAAGTCTTAGGCTTAATATGCTTGTCTATAAAACGGGGTGGGTAGCCATTCTCGAGCAGTGTCTTCCTTAAGAGGGCGATCTCTTCCTCTATTGATTCAGGACTGCAGATTTTTCGGATTCTAGTCGCCAGAGATATTATCAAGTTTCGCTTGCGACTAATTGGTACCCAACTGTAGAAGTTTGTCAACTGACCGTTCCATGTAGGTTTTCTGTGTACTGATCTGTTCAAGGTACCATCGGTCTTCTTACTTAAACGAACGTCCAGAAAGGAGATTGTCTCTTTGGTTTCTACTTCGATTGTAAATTTGATGGCGGGGTGGCAACTATTGAACACTTGAAGAACCATATTTTGATCACAATTGTTATCGCAGATGACGAAAGTATCATCAACATACCTTTTGTATAAGAAGAATTTGTCGATGGTTGCTTTCAGCGGACCATTTTCCAAACTTGCCATGAAAATATCAGCCAACACCGGACCCAAAGGTGATCCCATCGCCACGCCATCTTGTTGTCTATAGAGGTTCCCATTGAATGTGAACTGGACATTTAGGGTACATCTGAGTAGGAGTTCTTTTAGCTTGGTGGTAGGTATTCCAATATTCAGGTTGTTTTCTTCCAAGTATTTGCATAGAAAACAAATCGTCTCAGTGATAGGGACGTTTGTAAAGAGAGACTCGACGTCGAGTGAAATCATACGTTTGTCTCCCACTTTAACATCTTTGATACAATCGATGAATTCAAAAGTATCTCGAAGAGAATGTTTTGAAATTCGTTCTCTAACAGGTTGTAGGAGTTCTGCTAGCCATTTCGCTATTGGATGATACGGAGATCCCGACATGTCCAAAATAGGGCGCAGTGGAAGACCTTGTTTATGAGTTTTTGGCAATCCGTATAGTCGGGGTATTATTGAACCTGTCGGTCGAATGCTCTCGAAAACATTTTCAGAGATAACTTGATCAGTTTTTAGCTTTCTCAAGATCTCAGTTAGCTGTTTTTCCGTTGCCTCGGTTTTGTCTTTCTCTTTCTCGCATACTGAGAACTTGTTGTTATCTGAGAGAATCGCCACCATTTTATCAATATAATCTTTTCTATCCATTAAGACTATACCTGTACCTTTGTCAGGGCGTGTGATAAGCAATTCTTTGTTCTGTCTCAGTTGGTTGAGTTGTTCTCTATGCTCTTTGGTCAAGAGATTGTTGAACTTGGACTTTGTATTGAGATACTGTTGACAGGAGTCTAGAATAGTAGACTTAAAATGTTTGAATTCTTCTTCGGAAGCTTTTATTACCTGATCAATTATCTAAACTTGACAAACCTCATGTACATAAACACACATACAAATAATTATATAAAAATGCAATTGTTCAGCTATGTGAATGAATTCGCCTTTGAAAAGAGTCTCTTCGTTGAACGTCTTCTCTTTTTCATATGACTCAACGCGGATTTTTAAGCTACTCAAAATTGAAATTGAACAAAAGTCAAGTTAACGACAGTGGTAACTAGGGGTAGGGGGAGAAAGTATTATACAATTAAGAAAAAAAAGAAGCAAAAAACAGACAGGAAAAAATGACATACTTGGAGTTAAGATAGGTCAAGTTCATTGTAGGTCAAATGACTGAACAAACTTCGATTGTATTCAGAGTTCAGGTCTAAATATACGAATTTTCATTGCATCTGTGGTTTGAAGAAGTTTAATTCATCTTCTTTTGCCAAGGATCACATGTATTCTGTAGATAGCTATGAGGTTACTTTATCGGTTTACTTGGTGTTCCACTTCGATTAGGTCTTCGAGAATAGAGCTTCTGAAGGGGGGTGGACCGGATCAACTTTTTTTCCCTTTATAAAATCATAAGGGCAAGTGTTCGATGATACGTTTGGATAGCGAAAATCGGGTACGGCCGACATACCTAGCTCTTCCCCAGGTGCAGAGGAATTCACAGATACTCAGTGATTAAGCCGGTCAACAGTGGCAGGTTATCCTTCACGTTCAAGAGAATCATTGGTTCCTTTGAAAAGGTCATTCGTCAATGTTGCTAATTAAAATTAGAAACATCTTTCTATCAGTGCTGTCATCTGAACGCCTGCTGCTAACATGTATCTTAGATGTGCAGATTCAATTCAGCAATACTCTCCAATAATTCAGTGTGTATTTATAAATTCACTTGCTTCTGTAGCGCTAGTTATATTAGCCACATGAAGCTCACTCTTTCCAAACGCATCTCTAAACATTATCCGGCATAGTTAGCAAAAAGACAATGTAAGACAATTACTAGCTCAATTCTCGAACACTTAGTGAACTCAAGCTATGCGGCTCCACCAGAGTCGTCTTTGAAAATTATCTAAAAAGTGAAGCCAAATGGTGCAAAGGGCATCAGGTTTCAGCATTTATGTACGATGGAGGCGCTGGCAATTCGTCAATACAACCCTGAACTCTGTAAACAGAGAACGTCTGTTCAGTCTCTTATTCTAACATGGTATTAACCTCTTCACTAGTCGTTCCATGTAAAAAGATTTAACTTTTTAATTTTTAATTTTACTTTTATGTTGCTTTTGCTTTAATAATTAATTTACTATTATCACTCTCATATGCGCCTTCTGTGCCTTTCAAACCCTCTTCACATTTGTAAAATGATGTCATGATATTTCTCTATGATCATTATATCTTTTCCATGTCTAAGTCTGCGGAGATTTACGTGATTTGAAGGTAGATGGCGGATTATTATTGTCTGAAACCTAGCAGCTGAATTTTCAGTGATCTTGCCTGGTAACCTAACAGTTTCTAGTGTTAAACTCATGCATCCCTACTGCTGAAGAGTCTATCTTACACCAAGACAAAAGGAAACTGTACTGGGTTTCAATAGTACCACTCTAACCGATACATGTTCAGTGCCTGGCTTGAGATCATTTGAATCCCTACTGAACAAAATTTAAAAACATTAATTTCATGCTCACTGTCGATGAGGTCAGCTGGAGGTCTTCTATAAGATAGGGATCATTGAAGTCTACTAATTTAATTATGATGGTGTATAGTCGAAGGTAAGCTTTCATTGACGTAAACAGTATCCTGGGCTAAGAGTTGGTTGCATTTTTATTTTTTGATAGAATGCAGTATACTGTATATAATGGCAAATCTTCTTCAGCCTCGCTTACAAAAGCCGGTGTTCCTCAAGATGCCGTCCTCTATCTCCTTTTCTTTTTCCCTTCTTCCTACACGACCTGCCTCATTCAAATGAAACTAACTTTGCCAAATATTCGGATGCTCTGACTGTATCACCGCCTATCACTTCCGAGTCTGATTGTTCCAAACTTAACAGCTTTCTGTTGGACATCAGTAAGTGGTCTAAGTCAAATGGTCTTATGTTAAATCCTTCCAAATGTCAGGCAGTTGACTTTACTTTCAAGCATCGACGTGACATACATGAAACAGTTAGCTCTTATGATGCCTGTAGCATAGATGGCACGGAAACTGAAACTAAGTCAAGCATTAAATACCTTGGATTAGTTCTTTCCTCTGACCTTTTAGGTCATCCCACATCTTATCAATCTCTAAGAAAATGTTTCGTCTCACCTTCTACATTAAAAAAGTTAAGGCAATCAGGTATCAATCAACTTTTACTTCTGCAGTTTGTAAACTCCTGTATTTTACCTATTGTACTCTGCTGCTCTCGATTAATCTTTCCTTGGCTTCTCAAAAAAGATTATATCATATTACGAAGGGTATTGAATGCTGTGAGTAGGTCTTGTGGTATGCTACTGCGTGAGCTGGTCAATATTATATTTGAGAGACATATAACATCCTGTACAAAATGGGCAAAGGATGTACTTTCAGACCCCCTGCACCACCTTTATTCACAGCTGTCTCGTTGCATCTCATCAGGTGGGACGAGAAGTCAGTATAAAAAGTTATATGCTCGTACCACTAAGTACACAAATTCTACAATACCCTATTTAGCCCGTTTTTATACGATGAAGACACTGTTAGACGTGAAACATATAAGAAGTTACTATGTAATTAGCAAAGTCGATCGACCCTTTCATTGTTCATCTTTTATGGTGTCATCCTTTCTACTGTTTAATTATGACTTAGTTGTTTTATTTTAGTTGTTATTACTATTATCACTACAATTTTATACTTTATGCATATTTTTCTTTTTATCGCATACTGTTATTGCTATATAGCTGCTATAACAACGTTTTGTTATTATTATTATGTGATGTTTATTTTTTCGTCGTTTTGAGTAAATTAGATAGAATATTGTACTGAATGCTGAAAATTCTTTTGCTGTATGATTAGTACTGTTTTTGGAATAAAGCAAAAATTATTATTATTATTATTATTATAGAATTGACTGAATGATATTTCTATTTATCAAGAATTGGCAGAATTTGGAATTCCTCAGCGATTGTAATTGGCTTGGGAGGCTTAATAGCCACTGGGTTGTTCACCTTTCAAACTGAAGTTCTAAACTGCGATCCCGTGCATTTTGAAGGCTGGAGGTGGGTAGTGGTGGTGACTACTGTCAAAAGCTTTGAAACTTGGACGAAGCACCTACCCAGAAATCCATGGTTTCCAGTAGTAGTTGAACTTAGAAATATTTTTAGGGTAACACGTTTCTCGCCCAGTGCCTCCTCATACAGTCTTTTAAACGACTGTATTACTCAAGGGTAGCTGTTTATTGCAAAATAACTGGGTTCGCTGTCTCCGAACAAATATTCGAAGTGAAACTTGCAAAAGTTTATCATGCTTTCATAAAATGCATAGTAATCCTAGAAAGTGATTACAGAATATTCCGTTACAAATTAATCTGGGGTATCAAGTACCTTATGTCATAGATGACGTCTCTCTAATTCTTTAAAGATAATGTTGACGTATATATCTCATTTCATTAGGTAAATCACGCGCTTCTCACCACTGAGCTAATAATAATAATAGTAATAACAACAATTAATAGTAATGGTGACAACAATTATCGGGGTAATTAAATGCGATCTCTGTGTGTGTGTATGATTGAATACACGTGATAAAAGCAGTATAAAAGCAAACCTACACCAAATCAATAATGTGTGCAATCAATTATAACGTGTTGATAGTGTTAATTATTTAGTTAGCATGATAAACTTGAGTGCATATCGTTTACTCCAGAAAAAAAACATGAGTGATTTTATTTATCAATTAGTTTGACAGAAGTCACGCATGCAAGTTTAATGAACACATTCCATTTGTGTATTCTGTATACTTATACTCTAATCACCATTTGAACTTATGATTTCACCGCAAAATTATGTGTAGACTAGGTGACAACATTAACGTCCATTGTGTGATGACTGAAAAAGTCAAGTAATGGATTCATAATTCATCACGTACACCTTTTTTGTTTCTTAGTAGATGGTATGTTTTGTGAATTCCTAAACCAACTTGTTGACTGTTCTCACTATCGATTCAGTGTAGATTTGGTTTTACAGTGCTTTATTCACGTGTACTCCATCATACACAAGCACTCCCTCCCACACACACAAACAAAACGATCGCATATAATTACTCCGATACTTGTTGTCATAATTAGTAGAATGGTGAGAATGGCGTGATTTACTCGATGAAATGAGACGTATACATCATAATGGATTCAGTGAAGTATGAATGTGCCATCTATGACATATGATATGAGTGTTGTTGACGTTTAATGTGTAACTGAACATGCTGTAACCATCTTCTGGAATCAATAATGTGAATAATCAAACTTTTCATTTAATGGAAGCATAACAAACTGTTACCAATTTTATTTTGGGTATTTATTTGAATAAAGAGAATTCATTTACTCTTCTCTGCATTGCGGAGTGTTACTATTATTATTATTATTATAATCCTATTGAATTCCGACAGAATAATAGGGCTTCAGCAACACGCCACCACTCTGTTCTGTTTAGTTCTGTCCTTTTCAGCTGGATAGCTCCACGACTGACTATAATCTCTCATCTTCTCACCCCCACCCTCAAATGATCTACTCCATGTTACCATCTCACTGATGACCCACTCGTCGCTTCCCATTGAGATTCCATTTGAGCGATGATCTTCATTGCTTGTGATGTCATTCGACGGCCTTCTCGATGTATGTAATCGAGTGTCGCCGGTCAGTTTTGTTGCCAGTCACACTTTCATGTTTTTAATTGCTTCAAAACCACCGCCTGACCATTCAGTCTTCAGTATGGATCCAGAGACGTGGGCAACCGTTGATGAAAGTCTGCGGTAACTTGTTGGATATCCTTTTCGTGAAGCGCACACCAGGTTTCTGGCCAGTATAGAAGGAGAAATGACTGACTGACTTCACATTTGTTTTAAAAATCCGAATCTTGTTCTTTACGCTGGTTGAGGGAAGCAGAAGATTTCCAAACTGATTCCAAGTTTATGAAGGTGTGCAACCTTGTCTTTCTGATTCTGGCTGGCTGGTGCTGATATCTTCATCCATTCCGACTGCCTATGGTTGCAACTGTTCTTCTTAACCGGATAAGTGAGGGAGATAGCCTCTGTCAAATCTATCCCATTGATGATAACTGGTGCTGGTTGTTGTTGTTGCTAATCTCACCTTGTTTACTAGCTCGCTAGTTTTCTAGCCTGTTCGAAGCCCAGGTAAAGATAGAGGGTTGAACGTGGGGCTAGAGACCCTACCCCATGAAACTAATCAGACTTCTATAGAAACTTCAGTGCATAATAAAAGCATTAAAATATTACGGAATGAGTTCCCCATAAATAATACAGTCATTCAGAAAATTATGTAAGGAGCCTTCTTCTACAGAAATTCCACACAGTGGAAATATTTTTAAGTTAAATGACGTACTTATTGAAGTCGGTCGAACAACCATTACAAATCGTGGACTTCTGAATAGTTGCTTTGTTCTAGTTTAGAACGCTTTATCAGCAGTACACACCCACCACCTCACGCAAATGGGACCGAACTCAGAACTTAATGACCATTAAGCCATGACCACGGGTTGTGTCGGCTGGGGATTTCCAGTTTTTGCCAGTTCGTGATAATATTATACCACTGTTCAATCAGGACTGGACTACATCGACGCCTAGTTTAAAAATAGGAAGTGAAGTGGTAGAGCACGTTGACCGCTTCACTTATTTGGGAAGTACCATCAGCCCCAACGGGCTGATCTCCGACGAAATCTCAGCACGAATACAAGGGGCTCGTTTCGCATTTGTTAGTTTACGCCGACTCTGGCGTAGGCGAGATGTTCGACTATCGACCAAAGGGCGGGTGTACTGCTCATCAGTCCGCTCCGTCCTCCTTTATGGATGGCTGTGAGACCTGGTCACTGAGAGTGGAAGACATGAAAAGACTAGTTGTCTTTGATCATAGGTGCCTGCGTTCTATTTCCCGTGTAAAGTGGCATAATAAGGTGAGCAACATGGAGGTTAGGCGTAGAGTTCTAGGTAAACAGGGGAAATCAATCGACGAAGTCGTGAAGCTACATCGACTGAGATGGTTAGGACATGTGTTACGTATGCCAAGCCATCGCCTCCCTCGACGAGCAATGTTAGCGGATATAGGGTCAGGCTGGAAAAAAGCTAGCGGCGGTCAAACAAAAACTTGGCCTCACCAGTCAATGAAATCCACAACAGTTGGTCTAAGCCACGTAGGAAGGTGTATATTTCCAGGCTGGGGTCCTCGGGACGGTAAAAATCTATGGTTGGAAACAATTGGTGACATGGCTCAAAATCGTTCTCAGTGGCGCAGATGCATCCACTCCCTGTGACTTATGATCTCCAATGAAACTGTTTTGTATTTCTTTATTACTCCTTTGCCTCACACATCTGCTCACTGTTTCTATTATGCTTTTCTTGTACTTTCTTCTCTTGCTTTGCGTGCTACACGGAGTGTGGCGACTTGAACTGGCGCACATTTGTGCAAAGTTCTATGTCGAAAACAGACAGACAGACAGTTCAGTCAGTATCATCTACGATTATCTGTACTAGGACTTGGCTTGGTCAACTCCACTGGTCTTGACCTCTTACTGCAGCCCCAGGGGACTGTATCCTGTTACCAAGACAATAATGATTATTAGATGAAATTTTCAAGTGTTGTTTAATACAGATTTCATCGATTTTAGGTTAAATCACGGACTGACATCAGTCAGATAATCTGTAACATTAATCAATGATCTTTAGCGGCACTTAAAGATTCTTTAAAACACTATATAACTGTATATATTTGATCACAGATTGTTGTCATTTGGAAAAAACAGTGAACATCAGCTGCGAGTATTGGATGGCTGTTTTCCCACCTTGTTTGAGACTTACAGGCCAGTCTTATCCACCGGGTTTCAAATCCAGGGCATCCCAGAAACAGTGGAGGTCCGTAGATTATTTAGTCGCCGGCACCGGTCTCAGCGGCCTACGAATCGTAACTTTTAACACCATCACACCAATGTCATCTGTTACTGTCTTCGTCATTCCTGACCGGTTGGACCCAACTGGTCACCGTTTCTCACAAGAACTTCAAGCAACTACGTCCCAAACTAGGACGAAACAGCTATCCAGCACTCGCAGGTTTGCAGTAATTTTCGTGTTCTAACTTGAAAGAAATCAAATTCCTCCAAAAATCTCTTGAAAAAATTTCTTGTTAACTAATATTTCTGAAATTCATTACATTTATTTGAATAGTTATTCATCATATCGAAATATTACTCATGTCCACTGTGACTTATCCCCCTCATCAATTTGAATAGAACAGAACAGTGTTTGAAACAGAATATGATAACATCATATACTTAGTCGGTATGTTATCATCTGTATATAACCTATGAGATATCTGCGTATTTATACAGGGAAATTTACTAGGTACTTGAAAAGACCACGTGATGTTGATTAATTCGATTTGATACTAGGCAGCGACTAGTGCAATATGCCTAGGCCTAATTCTGGTGAAGAATGAATTTTATCAGTCAAGTTTCAAATGTGGCCACCATGGTAAGTGAGTCGCCATCATGGCGCACTGTGACTTTCTGTTATTAGGTGGCTGGAGGCAATCAGAAGGACGCCCCGCCTTTTTTGCCAATTGCCAACAGACGTAACTGTAGTCATGGATGATATCATATCCCTTCTAAGATTTGAACCTACATTGCCTAGTGCCGCAGTCAGAGACGTTACCAACGCGCCATACGGGCTAGAGACTGACCTCCCTTGGGACTGTAATAAATCACTTGACTCGACTTTGAGCAGTAAGCAGTATCATGTGTCTAGTCGTTTGTTTGGTTCAGACTGGGTTTTATCTATCTGACGTCTAATTTACACTTCTGTATGACATGATTCAACAGACAACCTTTCTGTAAGTCTACGTTGGATTTAGTATCTACTAGATCTATCTGACTGAAATATCCTTTTCGATGATCCTCACAGTCAGTCTAAAGTTTCAATTATTCTCTGTCGTTCAGAAGTAAATTCGAATCGACTTTGTCAGGTTTTGTCAATACAATTACTTCTCAATCACTTCGTTAATCATTCTTCTTCGTTTGGTCAGTTGATATTTATGTGATTTTAATTTGTATTTTTGAGGAATTTGGTGATGTGCGCCTGTGCTCTGAATAAAAATAAAAAATTCTGTCAAATATTGAATGGTTGAACAAGGTATATTATTATTACTATATCCTTTAATTCCTAGAGGAACATAGGGATTCAGCCGCCCAAGGCTCCATTGCCTTCGGTTCTCTGCCAACTTTTTCACCATGCCCCAAGTCTGCCAACACGCTTTCATCTCCTCTTCACATGACCTCCTCCAAGTCACCCCACCACTGACGACCAACCCGCCGCTTCCCTTCTGGGTTCCATTCGAGCAATGGCTTGTCTAGTGATGTCACTCACTTGATAGTTTCCTCAGAGTATGGCCAATCCAAATCCTCTTCTTCCTGCTTATTTGTTCCATAATCGGTTTCTGGTTGGTTCGCTCATTGCCAGAGATCCCTGTTGCTGATGTTTTCTGACCGGCCATCTGATCTTGAGTAATGAGCGAAGACAACTAGCTGTTGATGAAGATCTGAAGTTTGTTTGAGATGCTCTTTATGACGCGCCAAGTCTCTGCTCCGTATAGTGAGTAGCACTGACTGACTTCACATTGGAGTTGAAAATCCGGATGTTATTTTTGATTGTAAGTGCTGTTGACCTCCACACAGACTTAGGAGTAATGAAAGCTTGTCTTGTTTTTCCGATTCTTTCTTTGATATCCTTGTCAGTTCCATCCGCCTGTAGTTGAAACGAAGGCGTAAATGACTTCCAATCGTCGAAATGGAAATTCGAATGGATCAACATATTTGTTGGTGACATTTTTCAGTCGTTTTTCAAGGGTTTCTGTCATATTCTACTCTGTAATTTGTGCTTCAGACGTTGCGTATTGTCGCTTCATTAAGTGATATCAACTGAACTAATGTAGTCCGCTTTATGGATAACAACTCCTTTTGCTCTTTCAGTAGGTAGGTAGATGTAACAAATATTTCATACAATTCAAGTGAATTTTCGCTCTTCTGCTGTGAGGGAATGCAGAGGGTGTTTGAGTGTCAAGTAGAATTATGCTGAAACCGAATTTCTTGAATGTTACATCAATCAATACACGTGTACTTATTGCTCATTTGCTTCTAAATGACGTTTGAATTAACTTGTCATAGCGCAGTGAGACGTAGATTCTAAAATTTGTGTGCAATGACAAATTCATAATCATTCGTACAACCTTTGGTGCTTCGCATTCTGATCAGTGATCACGCTTAATTGTAGTATGGAACCCTATGCTTCTTTACATTCATTGTACTCCCTCGACTAGTTATCTTTTAAAATGAAACTCGTACGAGTTTTTCTATTTTGATAAAATCACACGGTGTTTGTTATGCAGTAATATTTACTGATGATTACCTTTCGAACACAAATTATTACTGTTCATAATCATCATATCAAGGCACTACTCACACAACTTTCTTGCTTCATTTATATACATTTATATCCTATTGTGTGATTGAGTGTTTAAGCATGCAATGCTATTGCTGAGTTCTCTACTAAATTGCTTATGTTCGTGGCGTCAATCACTCAAACCTTAGCTGAATTCTTATCTTCTGATAATATCAATACTCCCGATCTACTAGTTTGACCCATGTAGTCGTTGATCTTACAGCCACTGTCAGGTATTTTGTAAATTAAATTATTTTATTTAATTGGGTCCACTGGGTCCTTTAGTCTTCAATTTTTTTCTAATTGAATGATTAATTCATTATTTTCACTCTCATATGTTACTTTTGTACATTTTGCCCTCTTGATATAGATTGTATATATATATATATATATATATATATATATATATATATACATTAAATTTGTCAAACGAAAATACAATTAGTAAGTTCAGACGAATTGGATGTTGATAAGAGGATAGTAACAAAAGTGATGAGTTGTCATAAATGATTGTTAAATAAGAGTTAAGTAATGGCATGAATAGTTTGATGAATGAGTTGTGCTCAGGGTGTACATGGAAACAAAATAATATACAGAATTACACAAGGGTTTTAAGTTAGAAAAATAAGCATACAAACAGAAGTAAGGTCAAATCAAACAAACAAAGAAAAGTCAGGTCAAATCAACGGAGTTGTTACCATGCGAGTAGAAGTGGTTGGATAATTTTCTTTTGTATGCATAATTCTGGTTCCACCAACTGGATGGTTAGGGCTTCTGCGATGCGAAGAGTCTCTTTTCGGCGAATTCATTTTCATAGCTGTACAATCGCAAATATATATGGTTATTTTGTGTGTGTGTGTGTATATACATTAAATTTGTCAAACGAAAATACAATTAGTAAGTTCAGATGAATCGGATCTTGATAAGAGGATAGAAACAAAAGTGATGAGTTGTCAAAAACGATTGTATTATCGTTTGATAAATTTAATGTATATATATACACACACACAAAATAACCATATATATTTGCGATTGTACAGCTATGAAAATGAATTCGCCGAAAAGAGACTTGTTAGATTGACACTCAACTACCAACCTTTCTTCTCGCTCAACAACAATTTTAACCTTATCAAATTTCTAACCGTTTCTCCCTCTGTGCTGCTGAGTACTACGCGATTTACAACTTTTATTTTTGCTTCTAGTGCCACTTCTGAGTAACTATATCAATTATGTCATCCCCTATTGCTCAATAATAAACTACTGTACATTTTTGGTAAATATACATCCGACTTTACAGCCAGCCTGTGAAGATGATTTCTTCGATGAAGAAAATTTTATTCGCCGAATTTTTTTTTAATAAGATTCCTATGCAGGGTCTCAGATATCCCTTCTTTGAGTGGTAGAACTGTAGATAGATTTTATAGGATAGTTAGTTATTTAACACCAACGCTTCTTTTTCTCTCTGTTTTATTTCCATATTTATTTTATTTCATTTGATTTTGATTACAGCTTGATTCCACACCGTATTTTTGGTATAGGTATGGAATTTTCAGCATGTGATATCGGTAGCCCAAATTTTGCAGGCCGACCATAGATATCAGGTGTGCATCGGCAGGGGATCGAACTCCGGACTATGTGCATGATCGGCGAGAGTCCTAACCGCTATGCCACCGACGCAATGTTTAGTACTATTGAGTGTCATTACTCTGTTTGTTAGACATTTAACCAAGCCTGCCTTTACAGATAACATATAGAATATGAAATATTATTGTTAGAAGTCAATTTCGTATTCCACTTGAACTTACTAAACTCAACACATACAGTTAACTGTTTTCATATGAAGTAGACATTGAGAATTTCTCCACAATGTGTAATTATTCATTACATATGACGTTCACTAGCCATAAGTTGTTCTCTATCTCTGTAAACGATAAACTTCCCCATCTGACCGCCTCCATGTGCATCTATCAGTTCACCTGCTCTTGTGGAACAAGGTACATTGACCGTAGTCAGAGGACGCTTTCCACACGGATAGGAGAACATATTCCAGCGACATAGTTTTACAACGGAGAAAGGAAGTGTGTGCAAAGCTCTATTCTGGAACACATGATCGACTCCTGTCAATCCGCAAACTCTGATCATGATTTCAAGATCATATATAGAATCCATGCTAACTTTCCGGCCTCGTTTTCTTCGTTATAGACTTTTGAAGACAGCTGAGGCCTTGGCAATTCATGACATTAAGCCAGACAGACCTGTGTGTACAAAAGAAGTATGTAGAATGCCTACTTCTGCCTATACCATTGAGGGATAGACATTTATTTATTTTGTTATTCTATGTACTTTTCCCTTATTACTACGATTATTATTATTATTTTTATTATTATCATTATTATTATTACTATTATTACTCTGAACTGTTTCCACTTGTCCCACTTGTAATCCCAAACCCAGAATTATATATTTTTTTAGTTTTACAATATTGAATTCTATCATATCAAATTTTACACCATGTTATGCAACATTTTATATTCCTCAACTAATCCTATAATTATGTATACCTTTCCAAAATCTATACAGCTTATGTACTATTCTATATATGAGATTGGTTGTTTTACTACTTGACATTTGACTATGATTATAATCACAAATATTTTAATTGGATTTCATACTACTACTACTACTATTATTATTATTTCATGTATTCACACCTTTGACTGAACCATATATATACCATTGTACAGCTTGATAATAATTTTGTTGAAAAGAGTCTCTTCGCTGAATATTGTGTTCTTACTTATTATGTGTTGAGTTACACTACACTTCATATTTATCTTAGTCGAAAACGAAATGCTAATTTCAGTACACACACATGAACACTTATTCATGTTACTCATTAATCAATGAGCTGTTTCAAGGAGTACGTCATTTAAGCGTGATAATTTTAAATCAGCTAAATATAACCTATTCTACGTAACAATTTCGTGACTTGTCTTATAATTTGTCAAGAGGTAGGTTTACTATTTATGCATCTACGTATGACGGATTATCAGATGACCGTGTTATCATCACTACGTAGGACGAGTGTAGGTTGGAATCACTTATCAGAAAGTGATGTGTTTAGAAAAACAATATGTAAGTATGTATGTATTTTTTTCTTTCCTTCACGTTACCAATGGAGCATAGTGGCTTGAAGTTTCTGTAGCACTGTTTATTTTACAGGATGGGTTGCTGGCCTCATGCTCAACCTTTCCTCTTTGCCAGCATTATTTCTGGCTCAGCGAGGTAAAAGAGTGCGTCTGTGGCCTGATATCGAACCCCGGACCATGTGCTTGGTCGGCGAGCGTCCTAACTAACCGCTATGCCACAGACGTCAAAAAAACAACATGTATTCCTTTGCTTCAATTAGTTCCCAATCATCGGCTAGCTTTAAGCTAATCTAAATTCTATTTACATCAAAATTGTATGCCAATCAAGTGGTTATTTTTGTTAATCAGTCTTAGGTGTAGCGGGGTGGTGGTGTAATTAAGAGGTCAAAGGTCATCATAACAAATGGCTAATAGACGCTAGTAACAAGGGATATCTAAGTTTTAAAAGAGGGTTGGGAATTAATGAAGAAATTTAAGATAAGTTGATTCCTAGGTGTTAGCAACAAGTTGTTAAATAATCAATAAATTTGTAAAATAGCAATAATGACTAGGAACAGTAGGATGACTCAGAAGAATTAAGTGACATACGAGCAATTTAATCGAATTAGCTAGAATTGTAAAAATTAACACAGTCAAAAAATAATTACAAGGGAAGGTGGCTACACCAATTTTCTTTTGAACCCACACACAGATTTGGCTTGTTCAGATGACTTTATTGCCTCTGCTGTATACGTAAAAGTTGTACTCATAGACAATGTGGCGAGAGGTTGTATGATATGCAATAAATATCTTTAAACGCTTTGTTAGAGTCAACTTGATGTCCAGTATCGACAAGATGAGCTAGTATTGAGCTGCGTACAGCAGCTTTATTCAGAATTTTGCCAAACCAAGATGAGAGATGTTCAGAAATTCGGTGATGAACTTATCTGATTGTAAATTCTATGTAACAGGTCCATATGGGCAGTTAAATTGGTGAGTACACATGGAAGAGGCGAAACAGGGCAATCTGTCTTTATTTCTTGAACTACGTATTGATCGAATTGAATTTTTGATTTTCCCGTCGATTGATTGGACCGAAGTGCTCGGTCTCAGGTTGACATGTCGGCTTCTTGTGCAGGTGCTTCGACGATGTCTGGGGATTTGATTTGTATACAATTGGTGGATGGTGGCTAGCACTGGAATCCAGGATGCGCATTTCGTCCTATTTGGGACTCGTCAGCTCGATCGGTTAATGAATATACAGCATAGCTTATTTGCGTTGAAAGTCATTTTGAATGCCCTTCTCAGACGCTTTTTTGATTACAGCTTGATTCCACATCGTATTTTAGGTATAGGTATGGAATTTTCAGCATGTGATATCGGTAACTCAAATTTTGCGTGCCGACCATAGATATCAGGTGTGCATCGGCAGGGGATTGAACGCCGGACTATGTGCATGATCGGCGAGAGTCATAACCGCTGTGCCACCGATGCACAGGCCCTTCTCAGACGTTGTGATAAGATTTCACTATTGACATCACCCGTGAATAGTAACTTTAGGAAGATTGACTTTTTAGGGAACAGTCGGGACCTTCGAATTTTTACTTCCTGAGTTCATGTGTTTGTTTACGAATTTAGTTAGATATTCGTCTCTACTTAGTAGATCGCGAATATTACCTAGTTCTTCGTTCAGTTCCTCGCTTGAACAGATAACTCTAGCCCGGTTAACCAGACATCTAACCAGAGTGACTTTGTATTGTAGAGGTACAAAGCTAAGGAAGTGAGTATATTGTCAAGTGGAAGTAGGTTTTCTACACAAACGTCTACATATTGTTCAATCGGTTCATTTAGTCATTAGGACCTCCAAAAAAGGGAAAGGATCATCAATTTCTTCTTCTTCCTTAGTGTAGCTTATGCTGGGAAGTGTTCTACTGAATTTATCCAATATGACTTTAGTCCCACTTTCTTTCTTAACAACCGTAAATGTATCATCAACATATCAGCAATAGAAATCAGGATTATATATATTACATCTTGAAGAGGACCATTCTTTAATTTCACCAGGAAAAAATCTGCTAGGAGTGGGTCTAACGGTGATCCCATGGTAACAACATCTGATTGTCTATACATTTCTTTATTGAACAGGAAACTTACTTTCACTGTACACCTAAAGAGAAGTTCCTTTAGAACCACTTAGCAGATGAGCGATGTGTTTGTACCCATGTCTAGTGATATCTTGTTTGGCCAACTAATGTAAACACACTGTGTATTGAGCACTTGACACATGAGGTACACCTGTTCACGTGAAATGTTGATTTGTAATAACTTCAACGTATATTTCATTACAAACGAACATCAACGAGGGAGATCATTAAAAACTATGAAGCAATGAAGACTTGTTTTAATCCTAGTTTGGGACACTTTACCAGTACTCATCCACAAAACCACAAGATGCTGCACTCATAAGCTCCAGGTGACAAAATAACCTTCTAACTATTCAACTGTTTGGTTTGAATTAAGCGGCTTATGAATTTTAACTTCCCTGGTGGATTCATTAGTATGCACCAGTGAAAAGTTTCAAACAGGTAACCCGACAACTCAGTGCAACCCGGCTTTCAATGATCTCAGTGATTGATTGATATTACTTTTTGCCAAAAATCTACACCGAAAGAAATTATTTGTCTGTCTGTCGGTCTTTTTGCATTGTTTGATAAGCAATATCGTTTTATGTATAAATTCACTTTCACTAACTACATGGATTTTGTGCATCAAGCTGTCAACTGCTTAAACTATGAAGTTTTATCACACTACCTCATCACCCAGGTTGACAAAAGTTGAGCAAGGCTGGAGCACTAGATCTTTAATTTGAAAATAGAATGATTATTACCAATGGGCCATGTTGATACTAGTCACTCTGATTATTCTGCACATTCACCAGATTTAATCCTGATCAGTTTTTTTTTTTACAGCTTTCACGTCACTTTCTAGTATATCTTCGTTTCACTGTTCCTTTCTTGCGAATTTTACTTTCCAGGGGTAAGCTCAAATTTATTTGTTTAATTTTCAAGAGTCAGTTTGTAGGGATTTGATTTATTTCAAGTTTGACCAGGGGTTGATATCAGCGAGAGAATCACTGAAAACCAGCTGTTTCGTCTTAGTCTGGAACTCCTTCATCGGTGTGCATCCACTGAGGGTTGCACTCAGGACTCTCAGGTTACAAAGCAAGATCGCATACCGTTTAGCTACAGAGACCCGATAGAAACGACCCCTAATCGGACCTGTAACCAAACAAATCCCTAGAAGCCAACTTCTGGAAATTGATCTGATGCCTACTAGTAACCTTAGGAGGTTGCCTGAATGTCCAGTGATCAGTTGGGTCGACCGTGTTGGCAGTAAGGGGTTAACACTCATCGATGACACTGGTTAGTAGTCGCGTTAAAAATCACATTATGGCAGTAGGTGGAAGGCACCGATTATCGCACCAGGTCCGAGTAGCTGAGTGGTAATCGAGACTGTCATGCACCCAGAAAATCGAAGGCGCATACTGATGAAAAGTTCTGTTGGTTTTCTAAAGGTACTCCAATTTATTTTCTTAAATTAATTTTGTGTTTCTCGTTTTTTTCGGTTGAATATATTGGACAGAAACGTTGAGTCTTTGTCAGCATGTTCACTCCTAGCCCCGACGCCTCACTAATTTTCGAGGATTCAGTTGTTCGCTTGAAGGGATGTGACTGGTTTCAGGATTTTATTATAAACTGACATCGGTTACAGGATCAACGGAAACAATCAAGGCTGTTTCATCCTAGATTTTGATTCTTCATCAGTATGCGCCCACCACACGAGGTTTGAACCCAGGAAGGCGAGCTTGTGGACCATTTTCTGTGCATGAAAAAGTGAATAATCCTTTGGAGTTTGAACTAACGGGTTTTAATTTTGAGCCTTATAAGGAACATCATCACCAATGCTGCCTAAATGGGATAATGTGAGCATCTTGGATTCCACTACTAGTCACTAACTTTCTTATAGATTTTCCACTCGATACGCCTTGTTTCAATGCATATTATTGATCTAATTTTTCTCGTTTACCATACAGTAGAATACAGATTTCTTTCACAGTTATTAAATTCCTTCATTGTTTACTAAGTAACTTTTGTTTATGTTAACATAAAAATTTAAAATTTCGCGCATTTTTTGTCGCCTAACGCTTTGTTTTTGTTTATTTCCTTTGTGTTACTCTCTCACATGCATTCTTTCTATACTCAAAACATTTTAACTGACAGTTATTTAATTCGTTAATTAATGATCTAAAGTTAGGAGTTTCTTGAACGTATTTTTTTTACCAAATCTATTTATCTTTGATTTTTAGTCAGAACAGGCTATGATTAAAACAAGAATGATGTTTCTAAAAGTGTATCCTTTCAACGTAATCCAAATAAGCAATGCGTTTTATTATATTTCAGTATCAATATTGTGGAAGTATATAAATAGCTGGTTGAGCTTAGTGAAAGTGATGTGAGGGTAAACTACCTAATTTTTCTTTCCCTAAAGGTATTTAAAGGCAAAACATGTGCTGAATAAGTTGCACCTATAAGCATCGTCATCGTAGAACAAAGCGTATAATGGTATTCAAAACTCGCTCTACCTAAACCTCATTCAGCGACTTCAGAAGGTCTTCACCAAACAGTGTTCACCGAGATGCTATTTGGAAACTACTTCAACACAACAACGTACACTGCCCATATCTTCATCAACCCATTCAACTAATGGAAATATGACAATGACACGTGTCTTTTGAAGTCAAATCGGAAGCAAGACAAGCTGGCTGACAATTACCACAACGAATGATATTTCTAATTGTGGTGGACTGAATGATGCATCAGTTTGTGGAGGATGAAAATGATGAGCAGAATACGCTGCACTTATAAGAAAGCTCTAAAGGATCTGGACGATTTGTGTCTAATATCATGCAAACTCGAAGACTTACAGCCAGCCAAAAATCAACAAACTGGCTGAAGAAGCAGTAAGGAAGGAAGGACTGCAGATGAATGAATATAGAGAAGACAGAGGAAACCAAGGCAACCAATCAACAAAAACAAGCACCAACCACTATCAACTGGAGAAATTTGAAAGAGGCGACTTCATTCACTTATCTAGGAAGCATTTTTAATGATTATTTTGCTTTGACTTTAATAATCACTTCACTATTATCACTCTCACATGTTCCTTTTCTACCTTTATATCACCCTCTTTAACACTTTTCTAAAGGACACTTCACCACCTTTATTCTCACTCAATAAAAATTTTAACCTTATCAAATTTCTAACGCTTTCTTCCTTTGTGCCGTCGAGTGTTACGTAAATATTAATTGTTATTCTTGCTTTTGAAGCCACTTCTGAGTAATTATGTCAATTATGTGACCTCCTCTCCAATTACTTGTTAATAAATTACTATACACTTTTTGGTAAATTTAAATGCGAATTTACAGCCAGCTTGTGAAGATGATTTCGTTGATAAAGAAAATATTTACTTTTCAATTAGATCCTCATCTCAGGCTCTACTCTAATGTTTTTTATGTGGTTTTGTTCTTTGAGCTGGATGGTTAATTTGCGAAGCTTTCATCACCCTACTGGGTGACATCTTCAGCGCATACTTCAATTTGAAGTGAGCTTTTAGATTTCTCCACGAGTTTATTAATCATCTCTCCTGGTGACCTTGGACATGATTGGTTGTTTATGTGTGTTTTAACGTCTTCTAGGTTACTTGCATTGGAACTGACTGTTTCTTTGACATGAACTTTGACCCTTTGTGTGTGAAGTTTCTTTCTTATTGGTTGATAAATTTTGTCTATCTCGATGTGTCTATTGATTGATGATTCACTGGAATGCCAAGCTTCTAAAAATTCTCTAGCATTCTTGTTGTTTCCTCTGTCTAATATTTGAACGTTGTCCCAGTCGAATTGATGTCCGTGGTTGTCTGTGTGTAGTGAAATGAGGGAGTGTATATCATGTCTTTTGGCGGCTAGCTTATGTTCGTGGATACGAAGACGAAGGGGACGTCCACTTTGGCCAATGTAGTGTTTTTCGCAGTTGTTACAGTTTATTTTGTAGATGATGTTGGTTTTATCTTCTTTCGCTGTTGAGTCTTTTGGTTGACATAGAATTGAGTGCAGCGACTTTGTTGGTTTGTGTACGACGTCAACTCCTAGAGGTTTGAAGAGTCTTGTAGTGATTTCTGAGATATCCTTTATGTATGGTAATGCGATTTTCTTTGTGTTCTCCTTGGTGGCTTTTGCTTTGGTAGGTTGGCTTGGAGGTATATGTTTTTTAAAGAAATTCCGTGGATATCCGTTCTTTTGGAAGACGTCCATGAAATCTTTAAATATTCCCATTTATAATATTAGAACAAGACATATGAGCGAACAATATTGTTTTCAATTAGATCTTCTTCAGGCTTTACTCTAATTTACATAGACTTATATATATAAAATTTTAACCAATGACGGTGATTTAGTGGATCAAATAATAATAGTAATCATAATAATAATAATAGTAGTAATAATAATGTGGTAAATGTTTTGAACGAAGTTAATAGCGATGATTATAATAATAACAAAATATTGTTAATAAGGCTTATATAGGTGATAAGAATAACAAAGTTAGTATATGCATATATGTAGACAATTCAATAAATAAATAAATTAGGCAAGCTCGTATACCATTCAGCCACTGGGACCCGATTCAATCGCTCGTGAATTCTAACTTCTACCAATTCGTGATTTAGCGCGACCCCAACCATTGTCGTTGGTGGGACATCCATCCACACACGTGACATCTAATTGGACCTCACTGGTCACGACTTCTCACTAGAACTCAGGAAACTCCAACCTGTAGCAAGTCACTAGCGAGCATCAGATTAACTTTCTATAGTTTTGGTTTGTAAGGATTAGTTATGTTTTACGAGTTGATCACGGATTGATATCAGTTAGAGAACCATTGAAAACCAGGGAGTACTGGACAGCTGCTGTTTCATCCTAGTTTGGGAATCATCGGCAGTACGCACCCACTGGGTTTCGAACCCGGGACCTTCCGGTTACAAGGCAAGCTCGTATGCCATTCAGCCACTGGGACCCGATTCAATGGCTCGTGAATTCTGCCGATGATTCCCAAACTAGGATGAAACAGCAGCTGTCCAGTACTCCCTGGTTTTCAATGGTTCTCTAACTGATATCAATCCGTGATCAACTCGTAAAACATAACTAATCCTTACAAACCAAAACTATAGAAAGTTAATCTGATGCTCGCTAGTGACTTGCTACAGGTTGGAGTTTCCTGAGTTCTAGTGAGAAGTCGTGACCAGTGAGGTCCAATTAGATGTCACGTGTGTGGATGGATGTCCCACCAACGACAATGGTTGGGGTCGCGCTAAATCACGAATTGGTAGAAGTTAGAATTCACGAGCGATTGAATCGGGTCCCAGTGGCTGAATGGTATACGAGCTTGCCTAATTTATTTATTTATTGAATTGTCTACATATATGCATATACTAACTTTGTTATTCTTATCACCTATATAAGCCTTATTAACAATATTTTGTTATTATTATAATCATCGCTATTAACTTCGTTCAAAACATTTACCACATTATTATTACTACTATTATTATTATTATGATTACTATTATTATTTGATCCACTAAATCACCGTCATTGGTTAAAATTTTATATATATAAGTCTATGTAAATTAGAGTAAAGCCTGAAGAAGATCTAATTGAAAACAATATTGTTCGCTCATATGTCTTGTTCTAATATTATAAATGGGAATATTTAAAGATTTCATGGACGTCTTCCAAAAGAACGGATATCCACGGAATTTCTTTAAAAAACATATACCTCCAAGCCAACCTACCAAAGCAAAAGCCACCAAGGAGAACACAAAGAAAATCGCATTACCATACATAAAGGATATCTCAGAAATCACTACAAGACTCTTCAAACCTCTAGGAGTTGACGTCGTACACAAACCAACAAAGTCGCTGCACTCAATTCTATGTCAACCAAAAGACTCAACAGCGAAAGAAGATAAAACCAACATCATCTACAAAATAAACTGTAACAACTGCGAAAAACACTACATTGGCCAAAGTGGACGTCCCCTTCGTCTTCGTATCCACGAACATAAGCTAGCCGCCAAAAGACATGATATCCACTCCCTCATTTCACTACACACAGACAACCACGGACATCAATTCGACTGGGACAACGTTCAAATATTAGACAGAGGAAACAACAAGAATGCTAGAGAATTTTTAGAAGCTTGGCATTCCAGTGAATCATCAATCAATAGACACATCGAGATAGACAAAATTTATCAACCAATAAGAAAGAAACTTCACACACAAAGGGTCAAAGTTCATGTCAAAGAAACAGTCAGTTCCAATGCAAGTAACCTAGAAGACGTTAAAACACACATAAACAACCAATCATGTCCAAGGTCACCAGGAGAGATGATTAATAAACTCGTGGAGAAATCTAAAAGCTCACTTCAAATTGAAGTATGCGCTGAAGATGTCACCCAGTAGGGTGATGAAAGCTTCGCAAATTAACCATCCAGCTCAGAGAACAAAACCACATAAAAAACATTAGAGTATAGCCTGAGATGAGGATCTAATTGAAAAGTAAATATTTTCTTTATCAACGAAATCATCTTCACAAGCTGGCTGTAAATTCGCATTTAAATTTACCAAAAAGTGTATAGTAATTTATTAACAAGTAATTGGAGAGGAGGTCACATAATTGACATAATTACTCAGAAGTGGCTTCAAAAGCAAGAATAACAATTAATATTTACGTAACACTCGACGGCACAAAGGAAGAAAGCGTTAGAAATTTGATAAGGTTAAAATTTTTATTGAGTGAGAATAAAGGTGGTGAAGTGTCCTTTAGAAAAGTGTTAAAGAGGGTGATATAAAGGTAGAAAAGGAACATGTGAGAGTGATAATAGTGAAGTGATTATTAAAGTCAAAGCAAAATAATCATTAAAAATGCTTCCTAGATAAGTGAATGAAGTCGCCTCTTTCAAATTTCTCCAGTTGATAGTGGTTGGTGCTTGTTTTTGTTGATTGGTTGCCTTGGTTTCCTCTGTCTTCTCTATATTCATTCATCTGCAGTCCTTCCTTCCTTACTGCTTCTTCAGCCAGTTTGTTGATTTTTGGCTGGCTGTAAGTCTTCGAGTTTGCATGATATTAGACACAAATCGTCCAGATCCTTTAGAGCTTTCTTATAAGTGCAGCGTATTCTGCTCATCATTTTCATCCTCCACAAACTGATGCATCATTCAGTCCACCACAATTAGAAATATCATTCGTTGTGGTAATTATCAGCCAGCTTGTCCTGCTTCCGATTTGACTTCAAAAGACACGTGTCATTGTCATATTTCCATTAGTTGAATGGGGTTGATGAAGATATGGGCAGTGTACGTTGTTGTGTTGAAGTCGTTTCCAAATAACATCTCGGTGAACACTGTTTGGTGAAGACTTTTCTGAAGTCGCTGAAGGAATTTGAGGATGAGATATGTCTGACTGCCACCGTATTCATTGTTTAATGCTTAGCAATGGAATTCGATTGGCACATGATTTGCTTTAACTGAATTGGCTTGTATCGGTCGGAGTTCTGCACACAGTGCGTGTGTGTGTCAAATATATATCACAACCTTTTGAAAATGAAGTTTTGCTAACTCACAACGCATCACTACTGATTTCTACAATCTAAAATTGGTCTTTTGACTAATTCATACTACTACGTCTGTTAGTGCGATTCTTTGGTGTATAAATGTGTGCGGCTTTTCTCATGTGACAAGCATAAATGTTTTGTAGTTAAAATAGAGTAAAAGCTTGCTCACATCTTGGCGACAACATCGCCGTCATCACCGATGCCGACATTTATACACACTGAGTATTGAAGTAGACATCACACACGTATAGATAAAGCTACACACTTGAATCCTAAAAATACTTATTTTAATCTTCAAAGCCTTATGGCTTGGCTCAGTGCAGATCATACTTTGTGGCAAGTATATTGTGATGACAACAACAAAAGTTATTTATAACACATACCTACAATCGATGGTTTCACTGATAGTATAACCACCGATAAGACCATGTGCAATCCAAAGCGTGGTGAATCAATCAGTTGAACGTAAAATCAAGCAAAATATTCAGACCAATGAGAGTGTAGTTTAATCCAGTATATAAATTACACCAAATAGGGTAGTATAACTAAGCAGGAGAGTTTGAGTGTGGAATTCACTTCTTCATCTTCTTCACTAGGATATGACAGTTTTATGTCCAAATAAACCAGCACCACCATTCAGAGGGAAAGCTGTCGTTGATGGTGTCTTCAAAACTATCAGTTTAGACGATTATTGGGGACAATATGTTGTGTTATTTTTCTATCCAGCTGACTTGTAAGTTATTAATGGCAGAATGATTTACGTTTTTTATTGGTAACTGTATATGTGAAGTATTCTGTTTAAATGGAGGTGTAATATTTTGTGGTATACCAGTATCTTTTATGCCCTGTGAAACATGAATAGATGTCAGGTAGATGAAATCAACAGATGACTGGTTCTCTGACTGAGGAGGTTATAACCAACATAATCTGCGTCAAGGATGCAGCCTTCCTCACTCAAGCAGTGACGATTTGATATCACCAAAGTAGCTGTAATGATGTTAAGTCAGTGGTCCATTTCAAATTGTCTCAAGCTAAATCCCTCCAAATCTCAGGTTATTCATTTCACTTTCAGACAGAAGCGAGACTTGAATGAGCTGGTTCATTCTCATGACTCTTGTATCGTAGACGGCAGTGAAATTGGAGCTAAGTCAGGTATAGTTGAATGCCTTGGGTTTTGTCTTTTCTCTTGCTCTCCCTCTTCTCCTCACTCTCTCTGTAGTTTTTTGCGGTTTTCTGATTCTTGTATGCTAAATATTTTTCTTTATTTCTTCCCAAACCTTTATCTTTTCTCATCTACTCTGTTACACCAGAAGCTGTAAGATGGACAAATCAGGTACAGCTAAATCGGCTTTTTAGTGCTGCTGAAGACAGCTACTTGAACTCCTGGAAGAAAAATAATGAATATTTTCTTGTCAGACTCTGAATATCTTTTCTGTACACACACACACACAACCCTGCCCCCTTTGTATTACATCAGGTGGAACTAGAATCAATTACAGAAGACTGTTGCTCGGGTGATTAAATTTAAAACTCTAAGCTACCTTCTTTGGCAGGGAATCATTTTGTGTGTTGAGAAAAGTGTAAGGCACCACACAACTGATTTAATGAGGAACACTGGGTAAATGGCCCCCTTTTATTCTTCCTTCGGTTAGTATATAGGCGTTAGTACTTCCAATAAAATTTTAATTTTCATATTTATATTACTATCGCACAATAATTATAGTGTAAATGACCCATTTTAATTATCACCCCTGCACTTTGTAATGTAAAGAGAGAACTAGATGCAATAAATATATACTGCACGCTGAATATTGCACATTGTCTCAGAAGTACCGTTTGCATTGAAGTCATAATTATCATCAGTATTGTTAAAACATTGCTACATCAGTTTGTTGGATTTTGTACAAAGATTCAGCACACAGCACAACACAGAACACACTTACGCTATTACTAACTGGACGACATTTTGGACATATTAATATCGTTCACATTCATACTAGCGTTTGCACAATTCTCTATATATTCAGGATAGGTATGTATGATGTAGGGTCAATACACAAAACTGAATTAATTAACTCCTCTCTCCGTTTTAATGCATAACCTTTAAAATTTGTGTGTGTGTGTGTGGTGTGTAATTACGTGCAATCAGCATAACTCAACTCCTCTCAATCTCACAGTTTGTCTACTCTTGCCTCTGATGTGTTCTTCTTTATTGTTCACAATTATTCTTTCCCGGATTGCTTAAAAAAGACTATGTTATGCTTCGTAGTACACTGAGGACTGTCAGTAGGGCGAGTGGTATCCCATTGGGACATATCGTTGACAGTGTCATTGGTAGGCACTTGATTCCATGTAGCAAATTTACTAAAACGGTTTTTGTCAGACTGTGAGCATCCACCTCGGTAACCTCAGCTTTCACCTTGTATCTCCTCAGCTAGGACAAGAGGTCATCTCAGAAGACTTTATGAGCTCACGTCTAAGTATACGAATACTACGATACCATATTTAGCAGGTATTTTTTCGTGATGAAAATACTATCAGACACGAAATGGTTAACTCACCTACTTTTCACTGGTAAATAAACAATTTTCTCCATCCTTATATAAACAAGTTTTACTTTTATTTTTTCCGTTGTATTTACAGTGTTGTCATTTTTAATATGTTTATTTTTTTTTCATAATTGTAAACAATATTTATGCTCTGTAATTACTGTTATATTTTTGCTTTTCTCCTTACTATGATGTATCACTAGATTCAATACTCTATAACAAGCTAAGATTTCCATACTGTATCGATAATACTGTTTTAAACAAACCCACTGTTAATTTCATTATAGTTATTATTCTCATTTTGTACTTTGCAAATCTTTGACATTATTCCTACTGTAAATGTGGAAATGTTCCTGTGGTTAGATGCAATAGTGTGACAGATGCTGAAAATGCTACTCTATGTATCACATGCCCTATTTTTGGAATATGGCAAATCACATTTATTCTTATTACTATTTTTAAAAAAGTGCATGAATTTTATTGGACGACCTTTTCTGAAGATTATTCATTTTACCTAGCGATAGGGCTAACTCTTTTTCTTCTTCTTTTACTCCTTTTTGCATTTCCAGTGGAACAACATAAGGCTTCAAGCTAAAGGCTCGAAGTTTCGGTAACCATAGTGTACATTTATACAGGATGAGGTTGTTGGCCACATGCCCATATCCGACTATCGACCAAACGGCGGGTGTACTGCTCATCAATCCGCTCCGTCCTTATTTATGGTTGCCTGTGAGACCTGGCCATTGAGAGTGGAAGACATGAAAAGACCAGCTAGCTGTCTTTGATCATAGGTGCCTGCGTTCTATCTCCCGTGTAATTAGGTGAGCAATATTGAGGTTAGGCATCGAGTGCTATGTAAGGAGGGGAAATCAATCGACGAGGCTGTGACATTACATTGACTGAGATGGTTAGGACATGTGTTACGCATGCCTAGTCATCGACTGCCTTCCTCGACAATGGGCAATGTTAGCTGACATAGGGCCAGGCTAGAAAAGAGCTAGCAGTGGTCAAACCAAAACACGGCTTCATCGGACAATGAAATCCACAATAGTTAGTTCAAGTCAGCCATGTAGGAAGGTGTAGACTTCCTAACTGGTTGGGGTCCTTGGGACGGGAAAAACCAATGACAGCTGGAAACAATTGGTGATATGGCTCAAACTCATCGTTCTCAATACCTGGTGCAGATGCATCCACTCCTTGTGATTTATGATTTCCAATGAAACTGTTTCGTTCTTCGTTATTACTATTCCTTTTTCTCACACCTCTGTCTACTGTCTCTATTACGCATTTCTACTTTCTTCTCCTGCTTTGTGTGCTACATGGAGGAAGTGTCGTGACATGAACTGGTGCACATCTGTTCAAAGTTCTATGTCGAAAACAGACAGACAATCAACAGCTGCCTATCCTTTCCACGGAATATTATACGATTGACCCAAAGGAGTAAGCAGCTAGGAATTATTGCAACGAATGAACCCATCACCCAATAAATAGTTGATTGTTCGCACTCTGTGGAGAGTGTGCTGAATGAAACCCCAGTAGGAAACGAATCTCTGATAGTAAGTCTGAGTGCTCGATGGAGTAGATCGTGTGATGAGGAAGAAATGAAAGCTTATGGACATTCGTAGAGCCATCTAAAATGGACTACTGTGAACAGACTAACATGGAGGTGTGATACTGAAGCCTTATTTTTCACTTGGAACCCAAGGGAATGATAATTATACTACTCAGTACCCGTCTATAATGAGCCAGTCACTAAAGTCGATGTAGATGACGGGGGGCGGGGAGTTCAGCCTGTAATTAACTGTCTGTCTGTTTTCAACCTGGAACTTTGCACCGATGTTCAGCAGTTCAAGTCACCACACTCCCTTCATATAGCACACAAAGCAAGAGAAGAAAGTAGAGATGCAAAATAGAGATATGAGACAAAAGGAATAGTAATATCGAAGAACACTATAGTTTCATTTGAAATTATAAGTCACAAGGAGTGGATGTATCTACGCCATTAAGAACTTTGAGTTTGACCAATATCACCAATTGTCTCCAGCCGCCACTGGTTTTTAACACCCAAGAGTACCCCAACCAGTCAGAAGTTCACATCTCGCGATGTGACTAGCTGGCTTAAACTAACTGTTGTGGATTTCATTGGCTGATGAAGTCATGTTTTCATTTGACTATCACTAGCTGTTTCTTTTCCAACCTGACCCTATGTCAGCTTACATAGCTTACATGATTAGGTTTCCTAATGTAGATTTCAACAGCCAGCCTCAGCAATATGTAGTGGACAAACTCTTAAGGTGAAGTTATGATTAGTCAGTATGCAGTAAATGACTTTGAAAGCCACTCTAAAATCAGAGTTGTGTTCTGCATCCACAAGATAAGATAGAATAGCTCTATGAATAGATTTTGTTTGTCTATGCAGGATGGCGTTCAGAAATCTGACGAGAAACACGTCCAATTGTCAGCCTATTTCACGGGCTTCACAGGAGCAGTCAAACTGAAATCCTCTGGATCTGATTATATTTTTATCTTTTGGTAAACTTAGTGGAGATGGTCCAGTGTATTTGAGATGACAGTCTTTACATGGGGATTGGTAAAATTTACATTATTTCGCCTATTTTGGTCATTTTCATACTTACTTTAGCAACGTTTGCTTATCAGTGTGATTTGGTTAGAGTGAATGCAAAGGGCTATTCACATGTCTATAACTTGACATGATTATCAGCAGTAAACTGTGTTTCAAGTGTCATTCAGTTATGCATACATTATTCCCGCATGTGATTCCGCATAAATTTATATAATGTAGAATTAGTGAAGTTAAACTTTCACATTCATATTCTAACTCCTTGTCTTCATAAACTGAACTTATTCACAACAATTTCCACTGAACAAAATAGCGTGCATCTTGATTTTTTTTTATCACCTACAGCACATTTGTGTGTCCAACAGAGATCATCGCATTCAGTGATCAGGTGGAAGATTTCAAGAGTCGAAATTGTCAAGTGATCGCCTGCTCGACTGATTCTGAATACAGTCACTTAGCATGGATAAATATGGATCGGAAATCAGGTGGATTGGGAGAGATGAAAATCCCCTTGTTGGCTGACAAGACAAAGTCAATCTCGAGAGCCTATGGTGTGTTGGATGAAGAGGAGGGAAATGCATTCAGGTGAGTCATAGTGAATAGTGATCAGGGCTAGTGAACACAAGTATCTTGTTTTGGATTATATTGATATATTTGTTTTGCGCATAAACCCTCAAATATTTCAGTGCATCTACCGGTGTATTCATAGTAACCATAAACAGTAGCATAAGACCACTTCAACAAAGTTCTGTTGCTAAGTGTCTGTAGATTGGCTCGTTGCCGAAGTATTGGTGATATATTAGTCACGATTAACTCTTCATTGATTTCACATGTTTGGTATCTTCTACTACTATGGATAACTAAGTCGAAATAGTGCACAACCGTAAGTATGTTGCTTTACTGTGTGCTACGTCATGAAGAATAGGCTCATACAGAGGCATTTCACTGCATTTTGATCAAGGTATTAGGCACAGAGCCTGTAGTCACATAACCCCAAAATGTAACATACACATTCCTAGTAAATATGTGAATACTCAAATTTGTCAATTGATAAGTCCCAGGCTATTTGATATATTACAGTCGATTAGAAATCGATGATACATATATGTATATGTTATTCCCTTGCGTTCCGAGTAGAACATAGGGCTTTAATAAATGTCTCCAATTCGTTCTTCTTTCTGCAGTCCTCTTTAACTGGGTCCACGAATGGCTGTAATCTTCCATCCTCTCCTCACGCAATCTCCTCTATGTCACGTTCGTACCGACAACCCAATCGTCGCTTCCAACGAGATCCCTCACGAGGACCTGACGTGTGATGTCATTTGGCGGACTCCTGAATTTATGACTGATCCATCTGCAATTTCTCCTACATATTTGTCAAGTGATTGGCTCTCGCATGTTGGTTTGTTCCACTGCAGAGTTCCTTGTTGCTTATTCTTTCTGGCTGGCCATTTCATTTTCAGTATGGAGCAAACGGAGCTGTTGATGAAAATCTGCAACAAGCTGTTGGAAATCCTTTTTGTGACGCGTTGGTTAAGTTTCTGATCCGAATAGAAGAACCTACACTGACATCACATTGGTGTTGAAAATCCGATTCTTGTTCCTTACGCTGAGTGCGGTAGACTTCCAAACTGGTTTCAGGTTAATGAAGGCGTATTTTGACTTCCGATTCTGAATTTGACATCTTCATCCATTCCTCCTGTAGTTTAAACTGACGCACAATCCAGTTCACCACAATTAAGAATATCATATATATATATATATATATATATATATTCCTATCCACTATCATCAGACCAAGACCTGGTAATACTGTGTGGGAATTAACTTAACAGCACAGAAATATTATATAACTTTATGTATTTTATTTATATTCCAGAGGTTTATTCATCATCGACAAAAAAGGTATTCTGCGTCAAATAACAATCAATGACAAACCAGTTGGAAGATCCGTCGATGAAACACTTCGACTACTTGATGCATTCCAGTTTGTTGAGAAGCATGGCGAAGTTTGCCCTGTAAATTGGAAACGTGGTGAACGCGGAATTAGAGTTGATCATTAAGTAACGAATTGAAATAATTTGTTTACAGTCGTTTGTGATGCCTGTTTACAATTTTGTCTGATGTCCTCCTTCGGTGTGTCGACTACTGAATATTCATATCAGTAATTTATACTGACAGTTTATTTTAAATAAAATATTATTCAATCGATTTGTTTTGTGTTTTTAAGTTACTATTGCATACGGGCGAATTTACACCAGCAATGATGCCGGTCTGGATTCTTCATCAGTCGCTGGTTGTTCATTTCTGTTTGAATTTCCTCGTATTAGTCTATTCGTCTAAAGGCTGCAATGACATATTCAAATATCCAGGGATTTGGTTGGCTACAAAGCTGGTCTCAGAAGCAATGGAACACCTGAGCGTAGTGGATATCTGTTTCATTCTAGTCTGAGATATTTCAGCAGTACACTTCAACTGGGGTTTGAACCCAGGATTAGTGCTGGGCTGGGCCTGAGCAGTTGCATAGTCAATGAGCTCGCCTTGTAACCACGACGTCCTAGGCAAGAACGATAGGTAGTTGAATTTCAGATTTTCCCTTCGATTGATTGGACTGAAGTCCTCAGTCCCAGGTTCACATTTTGGCTTCTTGTACAGATGCTTCGACGATGTCTGGGCATGCAATTAGAATTTAATTGTTGGATGATGACTAGCAGTGGCATTTCGTCCTAGATTTGAGCTTCGGTGGGAACATCATCAGCCACTGGGGAATGCAGGTACATCCAGTGGACGAGTCCCATCCTGAATTCAACTGCTAGTCACCATCCACCAGTTCAGAACAATATTCGTAGCGGTCACCTGCACTATCTTGGACAAGGAGCCGAGTAATTTAATCAGGAGGTCAGGCAGGCGATTTCATGCATCATTTGTCGGTGGCACAGTGGTTAGGACTCTCGCCGACCATGCACATGGTCCAATGTTCGATCCCCTGCCGACGCACACCTGATATCTATGGTCAACCTGCAAAATTTTGGCTACCGATATCCATGCTGAAAATTCCATATTTGTACTAAAGTATAGTGTGGAATCAAGCTGTAATCAAAAAATTAAAAATATATATATTCGCATTTTATTATATTATTATTTTGGTATATCCATTTGTCATCAGCCAGTTATACAAATTTAGTTTATGCTCAGATAACATTGAGCAGATTCCTCTACAGATCATAATGTGGGTAAATTCATTGCAGAAACACAGAATGGAGTGAAAAAGCTGCGCACTTATACTGTCTTTGACTTCAGAATGTGTCACAACTCACCGTAAAATACCAGCTATCTGACCAATAACCCACCAACCCAAATTCATCCATTTTGATTGACATCATCGATCAAAAATAAATCAAATAAAGGGTCATAGATATCGACACTTATATAAATGCCATTCCCTCGCCTGGTGAAACACAAACTAAACTTTCACTAATCTATGCGGTGACAAAGAGAGATTATTGTGCACACAATCACATGTGCACAACAATATGATCGATAAATAACATAAAAGCTACAAACCGCCACCATAATAATAATAATAATAATAGTAAAAATACCAATAATCATACAAATGAAATGGATTTCTCATAATATTAACAACAGTAAGTCAATATATTGAGATCGATGAAGTCAACAACTCAGTATATAGAAGAACTGCAAAAATGCATTGGAAAGAATGAGAGTCGTTGACCTGGTGGCATTGTTAGAACGGTGAACTTGTAGACGAGGAAGAGTATTTAGGATTTAAATGAGTTGATACTGGTGATTGAGTAGTCTTGATGATTTCGGTTCTCGCCTCATTGAAAAATGAAAAGAGATTCTCCATATAGTCGGCAAACTTCAACAATAGCGTCCCAAGTGATGGCAACGCACGAGCGACCTTCAGCCAACCAATCATAAAAATGAGGAATTTTCGCACAAAATTTGACGTATATTCACACGCAAATGCATGAAAACATATTAAACACTACGGCGATGGGGATAGCTTCTGGCCAACGAGTGAACCAGTCGACACATGCCGACAAGTAAGAGTGGCCATTTGATGGGTATGGGGGACCCAGCAAAGTTCAGGAGTGCGAACTCATGAATGACCTTCAGCTGTATTCACGAAGATGACTGCAGATAAACTGCTTTTGTGAATTGCGTATCTCTCTCATCCTCTTTGCAGTCTTCCGAAAAAGCCCGCGGTTGAATTATTATGGTTTCCAGCAAGAGGATAGATTACTGGTTACCAGGAAAACGTGGATAATAAAACAAATTAAAATAAATTACATCGACTATAAATCTATCCCTAATCGCAACCCTAACCGTAATCCTGACCCTTACACTAAACCCAACCTTAATCCTAACCCTAATCATAACACTTATTCAAACCCTAACCCTAATGGCAATTATAACCCTGATCCTAATCCTAACCCCAATACTTACATTAACCCTATTCCTAACCCTAAAGAGCTGTTAACACATTGTTCAAACAGTACTTAAAAACGTGATCTGGGTGAAATTTGCTCTTAAATGAATGAATAGCGTTGATATTTGAGCTATGATATTGACAGATACCGTTAGCCAATGACTAGCATGCCTTCAAGGTCATTGAAGCGTTAACACTCCTGGGACGCTATTGTTGAACTTCTCCATAAAGTCCTGGGAGCTGAATGATCAATTGGCAAACCTACCAGAACATTTTGTATTTGATCCTCAATGGGATCATGAATGCATACAACCAAGGAGTGTCTGTTTAGGCTGAAACAACTGTCTGTTATTCACTGGTCTCATACATAGGCGGTTAAATAGCAGAAGGCCCATTACTCAAATAGAAGATACAGAGGATTTTCAGAGAAGGAGGAGTAATTAAGATTTCATTGAGTCGACACTGGTGATTGAGTATTCTTGATCATTTCAGTTTCCGCTTCATTGAAAAATGTACTGAGATTCTTCAGATAGTCCATAGAGCTGAATAGTCGTTAGACTCATCTCGTAACATGATGTAGCTAGGCTCAGTCCGCTGAGATGGCACTGATGTATCTCGATGAAGCGTCCCAGGCCGAGATGGAATACTTGTCCAGTGGTTTTGTTTATCAGCAGTTCAACAGCAGAATGCTTAGGAGATACTTGGGAGAATAGGGTTGAACACTTTGACGACGAACGCCCAAACGTCGTTTAGTTCACTAGACGGTAGTAAGCCAGGAAAAGATGGGAGGTTGATAGTCGTGTTAACAACCTCATTCCATGAAGGCAACACATATAGTGTTGCAAAATATTGCATTAAAACTATGCGAATTAAATAGTTATTGCAATTACACGTGATTGTTTGCAGGAGTATGAGTGATTTCTGGTGAGATCATGATGGTCTTTAGTGGCTCTCTTAATGATGCCATATAATGACCTAACTCGAATTCAATCAAACTCCTACGAAATACCCTTTGAAAATTATTCCTGCGGTGGCTAATGACTTGAATACAAGATAAAGGTATCTAGAAATCCAGTGAGAAGCCATTACCAGTGGGATCTAGCCGGCTACTTGCTTGAGGTGGTGCTTTATACATTGTATAAATATTATTCCTTGTTACTATTCCCCTGGGTTCTCAGTGGAATATATGGCTCCAATAGTATATATTCATTTTGTTCTGTTTGCTCTGGTCCTGATTAGCTGGCTTCATCAATGCTCAGAGGCGTTCATCTCCTGCTTATGTGATATCCTTCATGTGCCCTTAGAATACATGATTAACTTACTGTTCCCCATTAGGTTCAGCTTCCGATCGATCTCCACTTGCTTCAAGATATTTGTTGAGCAACAGGTGCTTGGTTGGGGCTTTCTTTCTTGTTGACTGTCTGATCTCCATTATGCCGTTGGGCAAGGTAGGTGTTGATAAAAGTCTTCAGTTTGTAAATGGATATAATTTTTGTGGTTCCAGTACCGAATCTCTGAACAGTATAGAAGAACCGACTTAGCAGTAGTGTTGAAAATCCGAATTCTCTTTTTAATTTTGAGTGCAGAAGATTTTTAGATGGATTTCAGATTGATAAAATTCTGTCTAGGCTTTTCATTTATGGTTTTGACATCTTCATGCATGCCGTCTACATTTGAAACAATGCTGCCTGGATAGATAAGTGAAGTGAACGACTTCTTTCTAATTGCTTACGTCGATGATGATTAGCTCTTGTTGTTGTTGTTGGTGGTGGTGGTGGTTGTTCATCTTCAACACCTCTGTCTTCTTTATGCTCAACTGAAGTCCAATCTTTGCTTCTTCTTTAAAAAAAACTGTTGACTTGTACTGTTATATCCTCTTCGAATCAGTATGACATTGGACATAAACCATCCACGGAATTCATTATTATTATTGTTCCCCTGGGTTCCTAGTGGAACATAGGGCTTCAGGTGCACGTCTCCACTTGCTTCTGTCTTGCTTCCGCTGCACTTTTCACCTGCATCCATGTTAGTTAGTCCATACTGTTTCAACTCTTCTTCATACGATCTCCTCCATGTCACCCTCGCACCAACGTCCCACTCGCCGCTTCCCTTTTGGGTTCCACTCGAGGGCCTCCTCTCAGCTTCGTTATCATACCATCCATCAGGATTTTGATATCGCCATTTGAGACGTTGTCCATAACTGTTTGTAGTTGTCTGTAGAACGCCTCCTTCTTCTCTTGTTGTGAGACGTTTTTAGGCGCATAGCATTGGATGATTGTAACCTTCCTTCCTTCCTTCCTTTTGAGTTGAACCTGGCTATCATTATCCTGGAGGAGATTGGTTCCCACTGCATGAGAGCTTTGGTTGCTGTTGGTGACATCGTGATGGCCACTCCCTCGGAGTGCTCGTGATTGTCCTCTGGATGGCCGGAATAGATTATTGTCTCCCCA
The DNA here is from genome assembly GCA_944472135.2 of Trichobilharzia regenti. Classification (NCBI taxonomy): domain Eukaryota; kingdom Metazoa; phylum Platyhelminthes; class Trematoda; order Strigeidida; family Schistosomatidae; genus Trichobilharzia; species Trichobilharzia regenti. The sequence goes on along the minus strand of OX235266.1, from coordinate 19,896,964 downwards.
GTTGGTAGTTGGCACCTTCCATATCCGTTCCATCTGCTTTCGCAGATCCCCAACACTTCTATTCTGTATCTCCTCATTTCTGCTGCTACCTGGAAAGCCTTTCCAGTTTCGTACATTGTACAAAAATTCCACATCCCCATCCTTATTTTTGCTTTCATTGAAAGAAAGCACATCGGCTGACTGACTCCCCGAAGGCTTTCGCCAGCCCGCGTCATTTCACTTCCTCGATTCCAGAGAAAAATAAGGTTATTGTTTATATTTTTAGAATTTTTAATATATTTGAGCGTTAAATTTTCTGTAGCAATTTGATTATGTTTTGGAGGTGGAGTCATTAGCACCACACCCTAACCCTCTCTCTTTATCTGGACTTGGGATCGGCTAGAAAACTAGTGAGCTAGTAATCTAGGCGAGGTTAACGGAATTCCTACTTTCTAGAATCTTCTTTTGGTGCATAATATTTCTGGTACCTCAGTCTCTAAAGCCACTCGCGTGATATAACCCACCAAAATCTGGAATAATATCTTTGATATCGAATCAGTGGAGGTTAAAATTTATTGTTCGGCCATTGAATTCTGTCTCAGTGGCTGAATACTTAATAGTATAGCCTCGATACAAAATAGTTTCGGCCTATGAGAATTTATTTTCTTAAAATCTCGATCCAGAATGAAACAGGCATCAAATACTCCTTTGTTTTTCAATAATTCTTTTACCTATCACAATTTGTGACCTAACTTAAAGTAAGCTCATTTTAACTGGCGAGAAACAAGGTAAGAAGTGGATAAAAAGAGATCCTGGGAATCAAGACAACAGTTCATGATGAAAACCTCCAACCAATTAAACTAAATTTCTACAAAGACCAATAGTTAAAAAATTCGTCTAATGCTAACTAGCCATTGGCCCTATTCACGTAGTAACCTGGGGTTCTAACGGGAAGCTGTGATCAGTAAGGTAAAGCAGGTTGAAGATGAAGCAGTAACTCATCGAAGAAGATATTGTGAAGTGGTCATAACCAGAAGGTCATGGATTCAAACCCATGCAGAGGGTGCATACCATTGAAGAGTCCCAGAGTGCGACGAGACAGATGTCCAATGCTCACACGTTTACCAATTGTTTTTTAATTGATGTCAGCTGATGATGAAATCCCCCATTCAATCAAAAAAAAATCCCAACAAAAACCAATACTTGAAAGTTGAATAATAAGTTAACTAGTGAAAGTTAGCAAGAAGCTATCACGAGATGCATTACTCATACAGTAACGACGATAGAAAAGATGAGTTTTTGAATACGCTAACTGTTTAATAGTTATACAAGGAAACTCAGGCACTTATGATTCAATTGAATTTGGCAATATAATCACCATCATACAGACAGTAAAGTTATAATTTCAATAGATTGCGAGACAGTTACAGGAAGGTATTATATCTGACATTATAAACATGCAAATGTAGGTAGGTATTCACAACAATAGCAGTTCGGCTACTCAGTAGCAGAACAATCGGTAAAGATACCACGCGTAGTATAGTTTTCAATTCCCGGCTGATGCACACCTTATCTCCTCATTAATCAGGTATCATGACCTGCACAGTGAGAAAGCTGGGTGTGAGACTAAAGATCCCATCGCATAAAAAAATTAATGTCACTATTACTGAAACTTCAAAGCTGTAGCCCTGTGTTCTACTTGGAAATCATAGGAATAAATAAAACAATAGGGATTAATACTTTCTTTCAAACACGCACGAATATTTTTAATTACCCTCTGAGAGTATCATCCGTACAAATCACCATTTCTCGATTAAACCTAACACTACATAAATTTTACAATTGAGTGGGTTGGAAAGAGATTCCGAATATGGTTAAACTGACGATTTGATATAGGCTTTCAATATAAGCCTGCATTTTCTGTTCATCGTATCTACGCTGCTAGTCATCGAAACATCTCAGTATGAGAGGGCCTCATTCTGTTATACTAATAAACAATTGCATAACCTTGCCTATTTTATCCGGTCGATTGCTGGATGGGTGAGTTTTAGGGGCGCACCACCCTTGAAATCTAAACTGGAACCGTCGTGTGACTAATGGGCCTTCTATAATTGAACAACCGATGTACTAGACCAGTGAGTAACAGAAAGCTGTTTCAGTCTAAACTGACACTCTTTAGGTGTTTGCACTAATGATCCTAACACTATCTGGAGAATGTCTTGACACTTTCCAATGAAGCGGAAATTGAAATCATCAAGACTGCTCAATCACCAGTATCAACTCAATGAAATCTCAATGACTCTTCCTCGTCTACAAATTCACTCTTTTAAGAGTGTTGTCAGATCAAAAACTCTAACAATGCCACCAGATCAATAACTCTCATTTTTTCCAATGCATTTTTGTAGTTCTTCTATATACTGAGTTGTTGACTTCATCGATCTCAATATATTGACTTACTGTTGTTAATATTGTGAGAAATCCATTTCATTTGTATGATTATTGGTATTTTTACTATTATTATTATTATTGTGGTGGCGGTTTGTAGCTTTTATGTTATTTATCGATCATATTGTTGTGCACATGTGATTGTGTGCACAATAATCTCTCTTTGTCGCTGCATAGATTAGTGACAGTTTAGTTAGTGCTCACTAGATGAGGGAATGGCGAATATAAGTGTCGATATCTAAGACGTTAATTGATTTATTTTTGATCGATGAAGTCAATCAAAATGAGTGAATTTGGTTAGTGGGTTATTGGTCAGATAGCTGGTATTTTACGGTGACTTCTGAAGATAAAGCAAGTAGAAGTACACTCGATTTTCGTACTCTGCCGGGTGGATCGCAACTCGATATGCAAAAGTCATATCATAATGAAATACGAATATATATGTATTTATGATACATGATAACTCTTGCTTGATCTCTAGATTGAAGGTGTTTCCCTAACACATTCCTTGCTGCATTCTCATTTTTGGATGAAAACAGAGATTTTTATCAATATGTGGGACGTGGTGGTGAGAACAGAAGCTGGCACCATTTTCTACATCTTTCAATGACTTATTTCGAGGGAGAGGGTTGTCCTCTTATTTCACTAGGAAAATTTCTTGTAGTGTAGGTCCTGATGATGAAGCCATCTAACCAATAAAAGATGACTATCCTAAAAACTTTTGTCGAAGGAAATGTGTAATTTTTCTGTACACCACAGAAGAAGCCAGTTTTATAACATAACGAAAAATATCAGTCTTTGTTCCGTGATCGGTCAACTAGTAAGATAATAAGTCTAATGTTTCCGCTGGAGACACATTGATGAATCAGGACGACGAATAGTAGATTTTCATCTCCTTTTGTATGTATTTCTAATTCACTTTTCAGACTCTGAAATGTATCCTTAGCATATCTTGACGAATTTGTTGTGGATCGTCTGCCAAACGTTTATTGACAGTTTTACAATTCCATGATTCAATCATACAGACAAACTAAAGATAGTTTCGTGAACGTTAGCATGTCGTGTTGTTTGAAATTTGAAGAACCAAATTGTCAGTGATCGAGGTGTTTCATGTAAAATCATTAGAATGACATATTTGTTTTACAGGCTGCTTTTGAGTCACTAATGTTCGATAACTCCTGAAGCTTAGAACGATCAGTAAGTATTAGCTTCGTTTTATTTAGGTTACTGGTTATATAAATGATCACAGTCCCTGGAACGTCATCAGGTTTAAAGATCCATAATGCGCATGCAGTTTACGTTAAACATTGTATTCGATTTTGGCCTGGATACTGTTTGTATTCTGCCTACAACTAAGGGGTTTGTAAATACAGTGAACTAATCGAAATCCATGTCTTTCGACTTTCTCACCTCTTGGGCGTACTGCATATTCAGTATCTGTGTGAAAACAGAGCCTGATTGACCATACTGCATCTGGTGAAGAACATGAGACTCAGAAGCAATAATTAGACTTCGCTTTATCAGCAGTGATATTCAGGAACTTGTCAACTGATCTGGATCAACACGTTTTCCGCTTCATACTTCGAATAGGAGGCATTTTCTGTTTTGGAGAGAGGAAAAGTTTGTTTGAAATCCTCTAACAGTTTTTCTGTGGCTCAGATTCGCCCTGAGGTATTTCCTGTCAGCTGTGGAACGACAGTCTTGATGTCGTCTTGATGAACAAATCAGGTTATCTAAGCAAACTCTCGGTGATACTATTTGATGATAAAAAGTTTCAGTAACAGTCTCCACAGAAATATCCCACCGAGCAGACGGAGCTCCAGCCAAGAAAGATATTGAAGAAAATGAAAGACGAATCCATTATCAGTTCAAAACTTTACGAACAACTGCGCCCATCTGGTTCTACAACGCCACGCATGTACGGCTTACCTAAAGTGCACAAACAAGACATCCCACTCCGCCCAATACTAGATATGATAGATTCCCCATATCATACAGTCGCGAAATGGCTGGTGGAGATTCTCGGACCGGTGGAAGAGAAGCTGTCAGGACACAAGCTCCATGACACATTCGACTTTGTTGATTCAATCAAGAATGTCAATGTGGCAGAAAAGAAAATGGTCTCCCTGGATGTCGTGTCTCTCTTCACCAACGCGTTCCACCGACAGAAACCGTATGCTTCCTTTGTGACTACATTCAATCAAATGGCATCGATGTCGGTATACCGATCCATTACCTGAAAGAATTGTTACTTCGATGCACCTTCAACGTATACTTTAGTTTCAACAAAGAAATATACAGGCAAGTAGATGGAGTAGCAATGGGTTCTCCCCTAGGACCCCTCCTAGCCGACTGCTTCATGACTAGCTTAGAGAACAACGCCTTATCACCAACTATCAATGACCTCCATCTCTACAAGAGATACATCGATGATACTTTCATTATTTGTGATGGGAATTGTGATTTAAAAAACCTGCTTCAAATCTTCGATAACGCCCACCCAAACATCGTCTTTACACTTGAAACTGAATCCGACGGAATGTTCCACTTCCTCGACGTCCATCTGACAAGAAACGCCAACAACTCTCTGAAAAGGTCCATATACAAAAAGCCTACATGGAATGGACAATTCATCAACTTTCAAAGCTTCATGCCCCCAGGGAAGAAAGAGGAAATTGTTATATACGCTCTTTCCTTGAGGATTTGGAAGATATACAGCGAGAAAGTGGTTGAAGAAGAACTGCGTAGTCTTCGAAAAACCCCGATGGAAAACAGTTTCCCGCCCAGGTTCATAGACAAGAATCTCAAATCTAAGAAGACTTTCAAACAAGTTCAATCCGTCCCAAAGAAAATACTTTTGCTTAATCTAGAATTCAGAGGTGATATTGAAGTAGAAATCCTTCGAAAACGCCTCTCCAAATCATTGTGAAAAACATACTTCGCCTGAGCCTACAACTGACTTTTCCTTGCAAGAAACTGTTCGGCCAGAACACGAAAGACAAGCTGTCGCATTGGGCCACCTCAACGTGCATATACTAGTTTACTTGCTCTTGTGGAGCTGCGTACATCGGCCTTACCATGCGTCAACACTACTCAGCCTGGTTAGTAAAAAAAGGAGACCGGAAGCGTATATACAGTTCAGTGACAGAACATCTGGTCAATTCAGGACATTCAGCGCCTTTCGAAAAATCCTCCAAATTAATATACAAGATTCAACCAAACCTATCAAAGGGAGTGAAATCAAGACATCTGGGCATAGCTGAGGCGCTAGCTATCCAAAAGCTCAAACCCACGCTTTGTATCCAAAAGAAATACGTCCAACCACTGCCCTGACATGGCCACAATAAACAGGTAATTTTTTAGTAATGACCATCCCATTGCCTTTCTTATCTAAACTTCCTGTTTATTCATGTTATTTCAAGTTTTTCTTAATCCCTGTTTACACTACCATATTTTCATACCCAAACTTCGTGTTTATTTTGTCATTTTACTATTTCTACATATTTAATACCTGACTGCATATTCATCACATTAGTTTTTATCCAAACATCCTGTACATTTTGTTATGTCTACATTTCTAACCACTAATTGCACAATGTCAATCTTCTTAGTTATTATGATGCTACTTTGTATGTTTTATCCGTCCCCTTGTTTATTATGACATTCTAATTCCTAATTTTAAGTTTTATTAATTTGACACTTGACTGGAAATTATTCTGGAGCTTTCCCATCCATCTGATACAAGTACACGAATTTAGAGCCTGGATGATAACTTCGTCGAAAAGAAAATTTTCTTCGCTGCAACCGTCTTCTTGAACAACAGTAAACAAGGAAATCAGCAGATGTGACTGTCTATGGCACGAAGATATCTGAGTTGAAGATTCTATATCTTTTATAATATTATGATTTGCATTTTTGGTGAAATGGCCTAATGCATAAGTTTAGAGTGTCAATCTGATTCCTTTGTAGCCAGGTGTATTGTTTATTTGACGCATAACCTCTCTAACAGAGTGGAAGAACTCCATGCTGCCTGACTGCATGAAGACAACAGTAGCTGTAGAAAGAGTACGACAATTGAACACATAGCCAACACTGCTCATTCCGTCTGGACAAACGCCGTCTCCCAAATTTAAGAATAAACCACCACAGACTATATGTCTAATTTTCCCCTCTATTGCGTTTCGGTTGTTTGTTTCTTAACTCTTCATAACACTCCCGAATTTCCCCCGAAACCACTGGTAATTTCTTATTTCCCTTCATTTCAACGTTAATCCCAATTACAAGTCATTCCTATCCGTTTCATGATCATGTTTTCGTTATCATTCAGTTCTCTGAGATGCTTTTGATGTTGTTTGAAAAGCACATCACGAATGACGGTTTTATGTAAATGGGTGATTTGAATAGGCCTACACTGTCTTGTGAGGTCGAGATCAGATCTTTCGCTTGGTTGATCGAATACTCCAGTTGGACTTTCGTGCACAGTTCATTCACTTTTGTCGTTGCATAACAAAATTGAGATCCAAGTGTTGAGATGTCAAATAAGGTGTTGTAGAGTTTTAAACTTAATTATCCGAGCATATAGTCTTCTGTAGTTGATTTCAATCCCACTCGATGACAAACAAGGACGCAAATGTGTGTGGAGAGGATGCTCAGAGTGCGACAAGATAACAACCAGCACTAATCATCACCAACGGGAGATATCTAACTGAAGTTACTTCCTGGCTTCATTTATCTAGGAAGCACCGTTTCAAACACAAGCAGTCGATACAGATGAAGATGTCAACACCAGTTAGCCAGAATCGAAAAGGCAAGATCCGCTTTCATCAACGTGAAACAAGTTCGAAAATCGTCTTCACTCACACAGTGTAAAGAATGAGATTTGGTTTATTCAGCACAAATGAAGAGACAGTGAATTCCTCTATACGGGTCAGAAAATTGCACTGCGTGTCACCAGGAAGATTTACAACAGGCTACTGCAGAGTTTTATTAACAGCCGCCGCCAACTTCGCTGGCTTCTCACTGAAGATCGAATGGCCAGAAAGAATAGGTAACAAGAAACTATCTGCAAAAAAGGAGATATCGTTGAACAAATATTTAGGAAGAAATCGAGGCCGTTACACGAAATCACGCACCACACACACACCAAAGTTGAATCCAAATGTGAAGAAACGAGTGAGTCATCGGTGGGACGGTGATCTGTAGGAGATCGTTCGATGAGGAGGTGAGAGATTATAGGCAATCATGGATACAGTTGAAGAAGACTGCAGAAAATAGGAGAAATTGCGGATGTGTTGTTGAAGTGCTTTATTCCACTCAAAATCAGAAGCGATAATAATAATTATTTTTAACATACTTATATGTCGACACTTGGTTGGTGAATATTACAGTCAGTCCAGAGATGAGGATCTGAGTGAAAAGTAAATATTTCTTCGCTGAATCCGTATGCTTACCATAGATGGATTTCAGTAGATTTATTCACAATGATTCAGTTGCTAACACATACCAGTCAGTGTACAATCATATTGTTCCAGACTTCCCAAATGTGTTATAGGGAAACGACCAATTTGAGTTGATAGGCAGTAATGTAACACTACTTACTGGTTCTCAAGTGGTACACCATTGTACACATACAAAAGTAATCATAGTTCAGCAGCTATTAGCTACTTCCACATGTGAGGAACATGTTAGACGTAAGTTTCACTCGGATGTAAAGGGAATAATAAATAAGCGAAACATGTATACCAAATACAGTTGAATCAGGAGATGCCAAATACAGAGAATGAATGAAGTGGTTTGTTATAATGATTGCAGTTCTGTTGAAGCTTATTACTACTCATCAATAAACAGTAGTGTAAAGCTGAACACGAAGAAAACTGATAACAGTTGAATAGAGAGGTCACCTAATACTATAATTACCATGCATGTTGAGCGTTACTACAATCTTCGGGTGTTTACACTATTCAAATTGCTGTGTCATTCATTTTTCATCTCAACCAGCAGACTGCACATCACCTTCTGCTGGGAATAACTTTCAAAGCTAAATTTCAGAACTTGGATGGTGTACGATATAAATGCTTCGACTGAGAGAATTTAGCTTGAGATCCTGTGATCTACATAGAACCTGATTTTCTGATGGGATGTTCAAGACTATCTCATGACCAGTGGGGTTAGAGAGACTGGGACATGGGTGATGGTGAACAATCGCCGACATTACCATTGTCTAGTGTAAGTCACACTAAAATCCGGAATCAACAGAAGCTAGAATCCATGGGCTGTACATTGTGTCGACTCCCATTGGCTGAAGAAGAGTTAAGGTTAGGTAAGACATCTTTGAGTTTCTAGGTCAACAACGGACGGCTACTGAAGGATAGACACAGATATGAAGATTAGAAAGTTTTCTTGATCGCCCTGGATAAACGTTGCGATGGAATCTCCGCAGGAGTATTTCCTTTGAACTAGAGACGTAAAAACAAACGCTTTTTCTCCACTGTTGATGTTTACGGCTATTGTAAACTATGTTGGCTATAATGAACTTCTCTGGATATTCGTTATCGCTGAGAATGTATCGGATGACCTGGAGTTCTTTCTACACAGTCTTTGGAACAAATAGACCTCGCTGTAAATGCTAAGCACCTGATTAGATTACGTTTGTATTTCATCGATAAGAAGCTAAGGAAGTGTGTATACCGAGCTTTGGTCTCTAGCTTTCTAAATATGGTTTTTTAGACGAAACCATCCTCTCTTCTCGTTAGTATGACGTCGAGGAAGTGTAAAGAATCGTTGCATTCTCCTTCGTAGGTGAAATGGACCGCTGGGTGAGCATTGCAGTCTTAACATCTCCTGTTTAACACAGATCACTTTGTACTAGCCACTCACATGACGCCTTTTATTACCTTGAACTGACTTGTCAATTTTGTAATCGATTTCAGCCCAGAGCACGTTTGTCACACAAATACGACTATTCATTTTGACACTCCATAACTACTAATCGGTTATTCTACGTTAAAAATGTATCCGCCGAACAACTGCCCTTTGTGGTAACGACAACAAATATTATATCTAATTATTGTGAGAACCTGAAGAGGAGAAATTATTGAAAAGAATATTCTTCGTTCAGACTGGCTCTGAATTCATAATATGGGAATATTTCACACTATCAAAATTAACATTGTCTAGTGTCAGTCGGACTAAAATCCGAAATCAGTAGAAGCTAGAATTCTTGGACTGTACATTGTGTCGACTTCCAGTAGCTGAATGGTCTACGACGTTGGCTTGTAGTCGGGATGTTCTGGTTCCGGACCACAATGTCTTGAGCAATACTACTAATTAACAGGCTAGGATGAGACAGCTGTTTCCTTAACTCACTGTGTGTTTTTTCATCGCTTCTCCAACTGATACCAACCCATGGTGAAACGTGAAGTTGAAAGCTACGAAACGTCAATATGTCTTCCATGAAATGAATTCAGATATGAGTGTTGATTTCGAGACGATCGGGAAGGTGAGATGAATCTGCATCACAAAGAAATCAATCTGGGAATGCTTCACATTTGACATTAAGTATACAATTCAGATTTCTAACTCTGATATCAAGCGTTCGCGGGTTATATATTGTATTTCAGAGAATAAACGAATCATGGAATACACTCGAGACTTTCATCAACATCAGTCTTTCCTAAGTATTGGATGTCGAATGGCTGTTTAGAAAGGATTTGCAAAAACGATCTCTCGCTAACCAACCGAGAACCTGTCAGCTAACCTACATGCAGAACTAAGCGGAGGTGGATAAAACCAATGCAGAAGGATACCCTGAGTAACGTCAGGCATCAGGCCATCTCTCAAGTGGGACACGAAAAGAAATTGATGGGTGGGGCATGAATTTGACAGCGACATGGAGGAGATCATGTGAGGAGGTGAAGAGAGCATATAGGCCCAGTGTCCTACTCAGATCCTAAGAGTATACGACTTCTATTAATAGTAATAGCGATATAATAAGTAGAATAAAGTGGTGAGAAATAGAGAGACTAAATTCACTTCACAACATCCAATATCAGTACATTTCATACTACTGTGTGAAAATCGCATGTGAGATTCACAACCGAAAACTGAGGATACAGTTGGAAGTGCTTTTAATTGCCTGTAAACATGCATATTTGCTGAAACTGTTCTCACACACCACATTTTGAATTTATTTTGTGATTAACACAGGATACTTCCCTGAAGTGCTCATTTACTTAAGTGCAGTATATCTCTTACAAATAAGTAAATGAGAGAACTTGGTGACCTGATCACCATTGAAGTGTATAATTGTATTGATGCAATGAAAATGGATGGTGAATCGTGTTTCTTGTATTTTGTGAAATAGGAGTTTGTATATATATATATATATATATATATATATATATATATATAGATCATGGAAAATTCCATTTGTAACATATAGAAAATCAAAACAAGTGATTCAGCGAAGAGACTCTTTTCGATGAATTCATCATCAAGCTGTACAATCTTGCGTCGGTGGCACTGTGATTAGGACTCTCGCCAACCATGCACATGGTCCGAGGTTCGATCCCCTACCGACGCACACCTGATATCTATGATCGGCCTGTAAAATTTGGGCTGCCAATATCTTATGCTGAAAATTCCATACCTGTACCAATAACATACGGTGTGGAATCAAACTGTAATCAAAAATAAAAAAATAAGAAATAAAATATATGTGGTTTATAAGAAGTTATATCCGGTGAGGAAATTGAATCATAGGTGTGAATGCATGAAATAATAATAGTAGTAGTATGAAATACAATTAAAATCTAAAATGTTTGTGATTATAATCGGAGTTAAATGTCAAGTGGCAAAGCAAATTAATGTCATATATAGAATAATTCATGGGATAGCTAGAACTTGAAAGAGGGTGTGCAGTTATAGATAGGATTAGTAGACAAATCGAAAAAACATTACGTAATATTGTGTGAAATTTGATAGCATAGAATTTAACGTTGTAAAAAAGAAATGATTTAGAATGACAAGTGGGACAAGTGAAATAATACCGGAGACAGTTCAAAGTGAGAGTAGTAATAGTAAAAATTAACGTAATAAAGAAAAATTATACAAATTGAATAGACAAAATGAAATACTGGTAGGGTCAAAATATGATTGTGGATTACCACACGAAAGTTCGAGGGGTTGAACGAACATTTTCTGTACACAGAAATCTGGCATTTCTTTTTCGACAGCCAAAGATGGCTTCAGCAATGCAGATGAGTTGGGTAGATATTGATTTGGGTAGATTACTTTTTGACTTGTAGATGAATTTGAAGGCGGAGGGTATAGAGATAGAGTGATCATTACCGACCAGATGTTCAATGATCGCGCTCCCTACTGCTCCACATCCACCTCTTCGTAACTAGCATGCAGGATAGTGTTCTTGCGCATTGTTGAAAAAAACGCGAATAGAACGACCGATATACCTAGCTCCACACGAGCAAGTGAATTGATAAACACACATGGAGTTGGTCAACAGTGGGATCTTGTCCTTCAGGCTATTGAACAGTAATGGTCGACTAGTAAAGGCTATTCTCAGAGATGCAGCAGGGATTTTTCTTTTCAGGGAATGTGATATCCCTTTTTCATTATGTCGGAAGCTAAGTCCCCTTTGAATTCCAAGCACATGCAAATTATTTTCTTAGGTACGGTTTATAATTCAGGTTTTATAAGATTTGCGTGTATATTCTTATCTATAAGACATGGTGGAAATCCATTCTCTATAATAATTTTCCTCAAAATGCGTAACTCAAGTTTTCAAGTTCTCTTCATTCTATGAGTTATTCTATATATGACATTAATTTGGTTTGCCACTTGACATTTAACTATGATTATAATCACAAACATTTTAGATTTTAATTGTATTTCATACTACTACTATTATTATTTCATGCACTCACACCTATGATTCAATTTCCCCACCGGATATAACTTCTTAAAAACCATTTATATACATCTCCACTGCCAGGGAAAATTACAACGAAACTGCTCGCCAGTAAGCCCTAGTTGATTTTCAGTCGTTCTATAACTGATGTCATCTCGTGATGCAACCTGAAACCGTTGAATTCTCCTCAAATCAATGCTGAGGAAAAAACTTATCCACATTCCAATGCTGCCTGACAGGATGATAGACTTCCCTGATATTCTTGTTAGTAATGGTAACCAGTGAGATTCAGAAAGTAGGGTATCAGAAGAAGTAGTCGCCAATAACATTGACTAGAGGTGGTGTTATCCATCACCAATTGTCGGTTGATCTGTAGGAATTTTATTCGTTTTAAATATGAACCAAATCAATATAAGTTGAACCATGATTGATAACCCCCTGGAGGTACTAGAAAGTTGTTTCTACCTAATTTGAGAATAGTCGGCAGCAAGTGGACTCACTAGATTTTGAACCCGGGAAATTCCATTCACAAAGGAAGCTTGCAGACCACTCAAGCAATGAGAGAGACACCGTCCAGATGGATTAGACACACAATGAGGAGACTGTCCATGGTTATCACACCTGCTTGACAAAACGTTGAGCTCAACCCAAATAAGAAGCGACGAGTTCAGCTTGAATTCGAGTGAAGATGAGATGGGAACTATTAAGCAATCGTGGGGTCAGCTCAAGATGACGGAAGAAAACAGTGTAAGTCGAGAGATGCTTTGCAAGTCCCAGGTTCCACTCAGAACCTAAGGGAATAATCACAACAATACATCAGGTATGAAATGCATGCATGGATAGATGTATCGGTGAATGGATGAATCACAGTACACTGAGGTGCGTATAAGTAATATTGGTGTCAGTTGAGCAATACAGTTACCTCAATGTAAGGTACGACGAATTCGGACTCAATACAGACATTTAACTCGCCCTTGCATATCATTCACCAGAAGATTTCGTGATGACAATCAGGAATTACAGATATCACATTACACTATAAACACTAAATTAATCTCATTGGAGTTGTCGGTGATATCTGATGATGTTGCTGATGTTGACGCAGTGAACTGACGCAGTCCTTTCTCAATTAGAAACAAACACACAAACGAGCAGCGACTTACCAATAGTAAACAGATTCATTGCTATCATTCGCTCTAGTTGCATTCCTGACATTCGCAAACATTTCTCCTCAACATTCTCTGGACAAAAAGTGATAGAATGAAATGATTAAATCATGATTAAATCCTCCATGCAATCAAACAAAAAAATCCCTACAAAAACCAATACTTGAGAATGAAATGAGGCAAACTTCAAGATAATTCAATCAAACAGTCAACATGAAATGGGTGTTCTCCATGTCAACATATTATTGCGCATCCCGAACGCACGCACACATACTTGAGAGGGGAAGCCGTTTCAGATGAGGCTAATTATTCATCATGTCTGAGTAATTACTCACTCAGTTGTTGTAGTTAATTTCAGAGTAGAATTTAGAGATTATGGAAAGAAAATTGATCCACGTTGGATGAGTGTTCCCCAGTGTAGTTTTGTTCACTGAGCTTGATGGTTCAGTTGACGAGCTCTCATCGCCTCACCACACAGCATCCTCAACCGCTCGAGAGTCATCTCATCCACTCACAACAGACTACCACAAATCATTGCTTCTGTATCATTTGAGACAACAAAGTGTGATGCGTGTTTGAAATTTGACATTTGTTCAAACATCTGTTTACCTCTTCATCGGATAAAATCCTTTTCAATAAGATTTCCCAAGTCTTCTCCGGCAGTTAGTTCATCTATAATGAAGAGCAGAACTCAATTCTAATGAGAGTGTCATTTCAATATTTTTAGGTGAAATTTGAAGTGAATTACTCGTGGGTCTGATTAAACGTGTACAATTGGAGTGTTTGTCGGCATGTGGTGTCAATATTGTATGTGTGTATGTACATTAGACGAACACTTGCATAAGAGACATTTACTCTGTAGGAACTCAGTACACGTTAGCGCAATATATCGTTGACTATCTACCAGTGAATGCATTGCGATTGCTGACATTTTCTCTAAAGACTCTCCCACCTACTCGGGTCAGTCATTCTACACTGAACTCAATCCATGTGAATAAGGATAAGTGTGAGGCCAGAAATCCCATTTTACGGAAAACGCTACAGTTATTGAAACTTCAAAGATTACGCTTGACTTCGTATCTTCCGTTCGAAGCTCTAACGAATTGAATAACTAACTAACCAGATCAGCTTCACTATGGAGCGAAAACGTAGGCTTTGGATCAAAGTCTTCAGTAGTCTGTTGGATATGCTTCCAGTGAAGCGCATTTCAAGTCACTCAACCATATAGAAGAACTTAGTCAATATTGCTGTTGAAAATCAAAATTTTGTTCATCATGCTGAGTGAAGTAGATATGTGGACTGATTTCCGAAGGAATAAAGTCTCTCTTGCCCTTCCGATCCTGACTAGATTTGACATCCTTATCCATGAGGGTGCTTGTAGTTGGTACCACATTTTCTGGTTGAATGAGTACATGCAGTGATCTCTTTGGAATTCTTCACAGTGACAGTGACTATTGTTGGATGCAGCTTCATTTGGCTGATTGTTTTGTTGTTGGTTGGTTTGTAGGTTATCTTTTGTTATCCGTCTTCTCCGTGTTCACTCGAAGTCCTGTCTTCGCTTCCTACGACGTCTTTCAAATCGTTGGTCATCACCTGTAAGTCTTCGAATTTTTTTGACATTCAGCACTTATCTCCTCCACGATCCACATACTACAGAGTCCTCTCGTCGCTCCAACATATTCCTGTCTTCACGGATTCTGCAGTCTGTCAACTAATCCGTTCTAACACGATCAGAATCATCACCGTAGATAGTACGTGGCCATATTTTACTCCTGCCTCTACTTCAGAGACATCTAACCAATTTATTATCATTATATCCTTTAATTCCTAGAGAAACATAGGGCTTTAGCTCCACATCTCCATTGCCTTCTGTTTTCTGCCAACCTTTTCGCCTCCTCCAAGTGTGCCCACATGCTTTCATCTCCTCTTCACATCACCTCCTCCAAGTCACCCCACCATGGGACGACCAAATCGCCGCTACCTTTCGGTTCCACTCGAGCAATTGCTTGTCTAGTGATGTCACTCACTTGATGGTTTCCTCAGAGTATGGCCAATCCATCTCCATTTCTTCCTGCCTATTTGTTTCACAGTCGGTTACTGATTGGTTTGCTCCCAGAGATCCCACCCTGTTGTTGACCTTTTCTGGCCAGCCATCTGATCTTGAGTGGTATTGAGCGAAGACATTTGTTAATGAAGGTCTGAAGTTTGTTTGAGATGCTCTTTATGACGCGCCAAGTCTCTGATCCGTATAGTGAGTAGCACTGACTGACTTCACATTGGAGTTGAAGATCCGGATATTATTTTTGATGCTGAGTGCTGTTGACCTCCACACAGACTTGGTGAGAGTAATGAAAGCTTGTCTTGCTTTTCCGATTCTTGCTTTGATATCCTCGTCATTTCCGCCCGCCTGTAGTTGAAACGGTTCTTCCCAGGTAGGTAGTTAGGCGAAGGAGGTTGTTTCTTTCAGGTTCCGTCCACTTAAGCCGACTGTTTTCTGTTGTTGTTGTTGCTGTTGCTGTTGGCCAGGAATCTTCATCACCTCTGTTTTCTCTATGTTCACTTGAAGTCCTATCTTTGATTCTTCTTCTGCCAGCTTGTTGCTTTTCACTTGTTTATCTTCCCGTTTGTGGGAAATCAGACATACATCATCGGCGAAGTCCAGATCCTCCAAATTCTTCGTGTGGTTCCATTTTATGGTTGTTTCCTCATTCCCCGTTGTCTGTTACATTATCTGATCTACTGCAATCAGGAAGAGGACTGGCGATAGTAGAAAGCCTTGCCTCATTCCTCTCCTCACTTCGAAGGCTTCCGTAAGTTTCCCGTTGCGGATTACTTGACATGCAGCATTGTTGTATAACTGTTGGATGAGATGCATAATTGTCCATGGCACCCCTTAGTAGAGAATTTATTTGCCACATGACCTCTCGATCGACGCTGTCAAAGGCCTTTTCAAAGTCGATGAAGTTGAGATAGAGAAATGACTGCCATTCCAAGCTTTCTTCAGTGATGATCCGTAGAGTGGCGATTTGATCAGTACATGACTTGTTTCTCCTGAATCCAGCTTGTTCCGGTCGAAGTTTTTCATCCAGGTCCATGTGTTTGATTCTCTCCAGAATGATGCGCCTAAGAATTTTCCTTGAAATGGATAGAAGCATAATTCCGCACCAGTTTTGCATTGCCTTAAGTCTCCTTTCTTCGGTAGTTTGAATAATTATCCTTTTTCCCAATCACCGGCTACCTAGCCCTCTTTCCACACCTTCACCAGTAATGGCGTCATCAAGTCCGCTGTTGTCTCTGGGTCCACATCTAACCAGTTAACAAAATAAAATCTTACTAATTAACTAATTGAGTATCACACTAACTTACCCTGAACTGTCTCAATTTGCAACTAAATAAATAAACACATATAACTGGCCAACGTATTCATTAACTAACTTGCTTGTTTGCGTACTTTCTGTGAGTAGAGTAAAATTTATTACAAAAGTACTCATGTGAATTACCCCAGTTTTATTACGAAATGAAATTTTCAGGAATCTAATGTGTGAGAATCGTTCCAATGTAGTTACACAGGTATCCTGGTAATTATAAGCAATTGTTATTGTGACCTCAAATTTCTGTTGTAAATTCCATATGAGAGATTTACGCAGTTACACAAAATGTTGAGAAGTGCATCAAAATTCCCATACACAAACACACTTTTTCTCTCTTTTTTCTCACATTCACTGACCACCTGTAGGATATAAATAGGGCGGTGATTATTCGTTTGCTAATCAATTCAACATCACTGCACACCAATAACATGATTGAGAAGCATTGCCTGATAGTGGCGTTTGTTTGGACGTTGTTTCAATGTAAGTGATTCTCAGTAGTATCACGTAACTTTGTATTGTATGTATTGCACTAAACTCTTTTTTATGATTCCAAATTTCCGTGTGTGTTCAGCAAACGGTACACCGCTTGCTTACATCCAACTCATAATGTACACAACGAGGTTGTTTTGCATCCTCCTGTGTCTTCTTTTGACATAACTGAACAATAAAGATGACCGTTTTCAATAACGCTGAGTAGTTGATACCGATAGATTACAATTGGAAGTGCATCTGTGAGAGATTGATAATATTCTGCACGACGTATCTTCGACACGACCATTGTGATTCCACGAGTGAGGGAGGAAATACCTCTGCTGGCCACGGCCTCTAATTTTATCTATCTCTTAACCTGTCTACATTTGTGGATCAATTGAGGTGCTCCTGTGGAGCTAGATATATTGATCGTTGTTCTAGACAATTAATTGTTCGTTAAATAAATGTTGGTTGAATAAATTTCTATTGAGAACAATTCAGTATGAGACCACCTCATCCAAACAGGCCACAACTCTAACATTGCAGATACCTTTTCTCTCGTCTGTCGGATGGCGAATAAATCGCCAAAAGGCTCTAGGGTACCAAATACTTCAAACAGAAGAGACTATTGGAATTCGCTTAAAACATCTGGGTCTCTAAATGGTAAAGAATCATCTTCAGCCACTGCTTCTGGATCACTTAACCTTCTGTGGAACCTACAAATATGCCTTGTTCTTTAATCAGTCTTTTAATTTGACACCTGTGAATGAATAATTTCACCATCGTTTGTTTTTGTTTTGTCAATTTCGTTACAGTGTCCTATGTGCTGTGCAATGAATTATCTCCGGTACAAAAGAGTAAGTTGTGGTAACAGTGTTGTGTTGACGACATGAATTTATTTTCGACTACACTAAGTTGGTCCTGTGCAGACTGATTAAGAATTAACTTTTTTGCAGGAATTGAAGTTGATGAATTATAATCCCCGTGTATAACTAACTATATGATCACAAGTATACATGTACAGAATGATAATGAAACGAGAGGAGATAGGAGACCCGCAAAGCGATTTTTCAAATTAAACAATAATGTTCGGCTAGATCTAAGGAGAGTAGATATCACCGAAGGGTTGGTGATTCGGTCAATGTTAGGCAGGTTCCATAATGTCCACTGAGTGAACTTAATCCAGATTTGAGGAATGAACACTTCCACGTCTGGAGCCATTCACTTGAAATATTGATTTCAATTTTAGCCGCTTTCCAGCAATCTACATCACATTTCACTATTTCCAATTGGTATTCTCTATTCGAATAAATATGTTGCAAGTGGCGTAGACATCTTTATTATTATCATATCCTTTAATTCTTAGAGGAACATAGGGCTTCAGCCACGCGTCTCCAGTGCCATTGAAGTGTTCAGCCCAGTGTTTTCTTTGCTCCACCTCTTTGGTGATTGACCTTCCATTGTCATGCTTTACTGGCTTAATCTGTGTCGAACTTTTGCCCGATAGGTGCCTAGTTGTTTGGTAGAGTGTGGCGAGGTCTCCTTTGCCTGCACTGCAGCTTGTTCTGCTTCACTTTCCATGGCTTCATAATATTTTCTTTTGTCTTCTCTGGCACTCTTCTTTACTCTTTTGTTCAGCGTGTTGTAGCTTTCATTCAACTCCTGTTTTTGTTGCTCGTCGATGCACTAGATAATCTTTTGTTTCACCATCCTCCTCTCTTCTGTTAGTTTCCAAGTGTCTGCAGTGGGCCAATGTTTGTCCCGTCTCTTCTTTCTGCCTAGAACATTCATGCAGGTTTGACTCCACACCGTTTTCAAGTTGTTCCAGTGCTTTCCGATGTCGACGTCCTCGCTAGTGTTGATTTGTGACTCGAATTTGTCCTTTATGCTTGCAGTGAAGATGTCCTTTGTAGCACGGTCCTTCAGTTTTTGAGTGTTGAACTTGGCTTGTGGTCTATCTGCAGCTCCTGTTTCCTTGAAAGCTTTTAGTTTGTTTGGATTGTCCCTTGCACGAGATAGTGGTCTGACACAACGTCTGCTCCTCTTCTAGCTTTTGTGTCCAGTAGGCTGCGCCTCCACTTCCTTGAGCAGTATTGAGATGAAGTTAATTCGGTTTTTGGTTTGCCCATCTGGTGACATCCATGTAGCCTTGTGGATATCTTTGTGTTTATGTACACTGCCATCAATCACTAGTTCGTTGAAGGCGCATAAGTCGGCGAAGAGTTCTCCATTCTCATTGATTTCTCTAAGAGCTTCTCTACTCATGATGAGTTCCCTTCCTGTGTTGTCTGGTCCCAGTTTGGCGTTCATGTCTCCCATTAGTATTTTAATGTCACCAGCTGGAGTATTGTCCATTGTTGCCTGTAGTTGCCTGTAGAATTCTCTTTTGTTTTCGAGGTCTGCGTTGTTTGTGGGTGCACAATTGACATAATTGACACTTTCCTTCCTTTGGAGTTGAATCTGGCGGTCATTATCCAGGGCGAGATCGCCACCCATTGCATCAGGCCGTGTGGCCGTTGGTGTCATCATGATAGCCACGCCCTCGGTGTGCGTGTGATTATCTTCTGGGTGACCGGAGTAGATCACTGACTCACCCATGGACAATTTGGTGAGTCCATTCCCGTTCCATCTGCTTTTACATATTCCCAGTACTTGGATTCCGTATCTTTTCATCTCGTTTGCGATCTGGGCAGCTTTGCCAATCTCGTACGTGGTGCAGACGTTCCATGTCCCCACACAGCCGTTTTATTTTGTCGCAAGGAGATTCATCGTGCTGAAGTTTCTGTAGCAACTTTGTTTACAGGGTGGGGTTGCTAGCCTCACGCCTGAGAAAGGAATTGTTACATCAAGGAATAGAAATTACTCTCTCTCATTAGCAGGTATCACTTAGGGAAGTATGGGCGGCGTTCTCCGTCATCAAGGTTCAACTGATTTCTACATCAGAATATGTAACACAAAGATGACGTAGGCCAGCGTCAGACAAGACTACTTAATGAAACAGTAGGATAAGAGGAGATCTGACGAGAGAATGCATATGTGTTTTGAGCTGAATACGCGGCCTTTTCAGCACATGTTCACTGAACGCCCTTCTCCACAGTCACTTTCAAATGGTCCTTTCACATCCAACAAACTTCCAATTCCTCCTTACAACAAACAGGGAAACCATGTCATTACCAGTATTTATATTTGTCAACTGAAAATACCACCTTCAACTGTCTTCATTTTGTGTTTCCTTATTTTCTATCTTCTAGACGAATTGGACACGCTGATCAAGCGTTACAGTGAACTCTATGGCTCTTACAAGTCAGCTGAATGTGAGTGAGGTTAATTCTAGCCTATTCAAGTGTTGGTTAGTAGGCATATGAATGATTATTCATGTGTGTTATCGTATTGAACTCAATTGTAGAGCATTGAAACATTCACGGAGTCATGGACACCTACCTGATCCTTCTTCGACAACACAGATCAGTAGGTGTGCATGTTTAATTGCAAGCCCATTGATGATGCACTCATTGGTACGAGATTCCGTGACTGACCAATAAACTCTAACTTCTGCCTATTTGACATATACAACGCAAACACTAATCAATATAATTGGCGAGTATTTGTAGTCTGAACCAACTGGGTTAGATTAGTGGTGGGTGTAGTCGTGAGCTCCTTCCACTAACCACTTTCAAAACTAGATTAAGACGGCCGTCTCTGGTTTGTGATGCCTCTCTAACTGACACCATTCACTACTTGATCAAACTTGAAGGGATTCTAATACACAAGGAAGTTCAGATTTCATGCTGAATCCCCTTTTATATCGTATGCACATTATCTGCAAACCTCACCAGCACATGTCTATTAAGTATTTTGTTAACTTCATGTAATTATTACCGATCGAAACCGACTGAATAGTAGTCTGAACTCAGTGAACCTACTGTATCGATATCCGGGACTTTCCTGAGAGACACCCAGTCACAAAACACTCAAAAGACAGCAAAATATGATTATTCCTCGATAGATTTTTGAATAAAACAAAAATGAAAATTTAAAAACTCGATATCTCTTTGACAGTGTCAAGTTGTCTTGCTTAATACAAAACCAACGCTTAGAATAAAGAAGGACATTCCCAACACTGTGGAATCATAGCTCTGTCAGCAAGCTCTGTTGCGCACTAAACGTTTCTCGTAAACAGTCCAAAGTCGCAGTGACTTTGACTCACTCAAAACATCTCATTGTATAGCAACACGTCATCAATTTTATCACACACTCGTAAGAGAAGCACAAAGAATAGAGATACAACGGGGAGCAATACAAGTGGTATTGATAAAATCAACATTTGACATTGTAGTTTAGGAGAAGCACAGATAATCATCATGAAGATAGATGATTCGTCCAAATAAGTTTGAATACTGTGGTTGGACGGATCAGGGAGATTTTGTGAACAGTTACTCCGTCACAGTGATTACTGGTGAAGTATTTGAGTGTATTAATCTGTTTTCCAGGCGTAGCATTACTGGCAGTCAGAACACCAGAAATCGATTGGAAAGTGGAGGATTTTAACGATGGTGAGATATTCAAGCTAATTTCAGTGATAATATTGATGATGATGATGATAATAACGGTGATATTTTATTCAATGATAACCTGTTAATACTTGTCTAATGACGCGAGAGATTGTAGAGCAGAATTCAGGATGGGTTACATTCAAAAGTGTTTTGAGTTTTGCACCTAAGCCAATGTTCCGTGTTTGATCACTGATAGATGTCAGGTAGGGAAACAGTGACAACGACCTTTAAATACCGTGCGGTAATTTTATCCTAGTTTGACATTCTGTAGGTCATCCTGCAAATGGACGGATCCGACATTTCAACTCCAGTCGGTGCATACTTCCAAAGAGTCTCAAAGTAGGATGTAGCATCTCCCAAGTACTCGTGGTTGGTTTTCAATCTTCCCCTATAACCGACATCAATCTGTGAACAAGCCTGAGACGAATCAGGTCACTACAAACCTTATGTTGAACATTTCTATTTTAATTTATGGCGATTCTGCTGCAAGTTACGGGTGAAACAGTCGAAGTCTTATTACCACTGTATTGACAGAAGGCAGAGGTATTTTGTGGCAGGACTGTTTATTCATTCCATGAATAATCTCCATTCAGACAATCATTGAAAAAACAACAATTGCTTCAGTAAAGAGTCCTTCGATCAGCGATTTCATTTCGCTCATTCGCATTACGATCTTTGCATTTAAGTATAATTTCTCTCGACAAAAGAAGTCAGATAGCAACAAAAGTGATTAGTTTTCACAGCCATGATTTTCAGTGTCAATCAATGTTGTAGTTACAGTTAAATGTTAGATATCTGAATTGCGTATTAGAATGATGGATTATTTATATCGGTGATTTATAACCAGGATGCGAAAACGAACAAAGGTTACTGTGGTTCCACGTAGGAGTTCGTACGGAATACAAGAGTTAAAAAGGATGGAGAAAGCAAACAGGTCAAGAAGGTTGTTAGCATGCAAGTGGAAGTGGTTGAATAATTATTTCCTTTTGAATGGCGAGCTTCGGTTTCTCTGTTTGAATGGCTAGATTTTCAGTAACGCGTAGACGAGAGTGTATCACATTAAGCAGTTGATTGTTCTTCATTTTGTAGAATACTTCGACGGCGGAGTTTGTTGTAATAGAATGACGACTGTTTCATCAAGTGTTCAACTATAGCAGTCCTCAAAGTTTCACTGTTGCCATTCGTTCCATTCGTAAAATATTGAGAATGAATTCGATTCTGCAGCTACTGAGGTCAATGATTTCGTCGACGAGGGTCTATTTGCTGTAGTTGTTCTTTTCTACTTTCTCGAAATTATTTACACTGAACAATGACAAAATGCAGAAACATGGCCAAACCACTTCCTGCCACTTCCACACATGTGCTGAGATTTTTTCCATATTGCTGTTGTCAATGTTGTCCTTTCTGTCTTTCAGTGATAACCGATACCAAGTATCAGACATTTGCGAAGAATGTGGTGGAGTATTTGAACAGTGAGTGCTCATGTTGACTGTCAATGAATTGAAGGCATAATACACCATTCAACAATGTCAATCACGTTTATGATGAAACCATAAAAACCACCTTCTACTGATCGACTCTAATGAGTACATGTAGAGCACTTGCATCAACAAACAGTAGGGCGTGTTAGCCAGGTAGATCACAGTGATCTGAACACTACCGAATAACTATTTATCCCCTTCTGGCGACTAGTTCATCAGCGATGTGACCAGTCTGACTCGGCTCAAACCAGCCGATTATCGGCTGGCTACTTTGGCGAGCTGGTAATATATCAAATCAAATTTGCATTGCACGCAGTTCAAAGAGGTGAAATTCCACCACTCAGTTTTCTTAGAAAACGGAAATTAATCACCAATTCAGTAAATGTGAGTGTGTAATCTGCTTGATATCATAATTAGTAATCAGGGAAGCCGGTCTAATTGCATAGCAATACATGCTAATTATTTCACTGTTATGAGTGGTGTCATGCATTCCATAATGAATAATGGCTATTTCGGGAGTGGAAATATGCGCGAATAATCACCTGGAACTTGTGTAAACCATGAGCTGATTTTCAAAATGCCAGTTCAACATTGTGAGGCTCAATCAGTGGATATGTTTTCCACTGTGACAATCACAAACACATATCTCTCCAACTACACGTCATCTCCATTTTGTGTTGAAATGACTCACGAATGATATTTTCATTGATTACAGAACTGAAAGACGACTCTTTCTGGAAGAACGTGAATGGACTATCGCAGTTCCGTGAGGAATTTAAGGGTATGCTTAATTTTCACAATGACCTTTTATCACATGAAGTAGACTAGGAAACCTTGATATTTCATTTTAAGCAAGTAGAGACATTGACATGATAACCACTTGGAAGGAAATATTTCGAAAGCTGAGATCCAATCACAGTCAAACTACTTCCCCAGTTTGACCAACAAATAATTGAAATCTGTTTGAGGGCCAGTGGAAGGTATCTATGAGAAGTGAACAGCTGTTTTGTCGTAGTTTGACACTGTTCAACAGTACACACCATTGAACCCACATATTGGTGATCAAAACCAGGAGCTACAGGTCCCGAGATGAGATCTCTGACAGTTCAGTCATTAGGATAAGATGCAATCACCCACTCATGTATGTCTATATCGTGCCGTGTGTTCGATCTCTGGTGAATGGGCTAATGGGCTCGTACTTCAACAGCGACCTGCTTAGACCTTTGGCTGATAAACCACCCTTCATCATCTTGCTGCGTTCAATTTCATCTATTAAAATATGACCTCAAGTCTTATTGTTCACTCTCGCGGAGATTCGAAATTGGAGAAAAAATGTGGATTTGCGAATTCTGAATTAACCCAGGAAAAAGCGTAGTTCTTGATGGTTCCTGAGATTATGAGTACAATCTACCGTGCTCTGTCCAATGAAATTATCTGTCTGCAGTCTCATATGTCTTCTCATGCATAGCCAATACGAGGATTCTTACTCTTCAAGACACCTGGCTCTGTGATCAGTATGGTGATAATTGAGTCTGTCTCAATGGTTTCAGGCCACTCGGAGAAGATCGGTGTAGCCCTGAAAAATACGGCCCTGGCGTTGGAGATTTGAGTTTCTGTGACTGCAGTTTGCCTTTATCATTAGTTCATGAAAATATTGGTCTCATGATTCAAGTCTTGTAGATGGCATTTAAGCTGGAACTAAGTTGAGTGTTGAATACCTTGGATTATGTATTCCCGCCGATATCAGTCACTGTCCACTTTGACAGTTTGTTGATTCTTGTGTTCTACCCATGCTGTTTTATCTTTTCACCTTAATCTTGTCTGAATTATTTAACAAAAGACTATGTCAGATTTTGGAGGGTAGTATGCGCTCTTGTTATGTCGATTGGGATGTCATCAAACCAGCTTGTTAATACTGTTATAAATAGACACGAGAACTCACAAAAGAAAACAGTGGACAGTATCTTGTCAGACAATAATCTGCCTCAGTATTCACGTTTCTCCCACCCGTCTTCATCAGAGATCCATGGAAATCTCTATGCTCCGATGACTCACAGTGAAACTCTGCAAAACTACGCTTTGAAAATTGTTCCTTGTACGCAGAAGTCTTACGTTTTCCAATGGAACTGCCTAAGGTATAAATTCTGTTGTCACTTCCCTATTTCCTATCTAGAAATGTTCACACCTCTAATGCTTTCACAGTCTGTGTCTTCACTTCAAACTGATGCACTGCAAAGCTTATAGTTACACTAGAACGTGAATGTGCTGAATGAGCCTAGTGTGTAAATCCTGTGTCTGCATTTTTCTGCGCCTCAGATTACACCAAAGACGTTGAAAAGAACCGCAGTGAGTTTATTGATATATCCGATACGTCTATACATATTTAGGAATCTGCGCATGAATGTGTGTATCTATAAATACCTGGATAGATATTAAGGCAGATTAATCGATGATAGATGGAGAACTTTCACAATGGCCTACCTATTTACGTACTTCCTGTTCTAGTTTTCATGTGTTTGTGTTCTTCCAGATCGTAATGCTGTAGAAGACATTGGTTCCGAACTGGGACATGTAGAATCGAAAATTGACCTAACTACAGGTAGATTCTGATCTCCGTGAGAAAGTATTTTTCATTATTGTATCTAGTATGGTGGTAGATAGACCGACTTTTGATTTCATTCTCCACCCCGACACTGTTCTACACAATCATGTTTTCGGATAGTATCATGGAGATCCTGACTCTGAAGATATTCATCCTTCTGGAATTCCGAACACTTGCTCTTCGACAGGCATCGAGATAACCACATTGTGATGCAGACGATGTAACTCGGTATATGCTGAACACGATTCATATGCCCATGTCGGATCATCAATGCATCTGACTACTTCAGTGAATTTACTCAAAGTAGATTTCAATACAAATCAACCAAACAATGTCAGACTAAGTCAGCAGCCGCGTACTTATTATACTCAATTCCCATGTAAAGACGTCTAGAGAAATCGAATTCTCTGTCATCTCTTCCGAACAGGACCATTTCACCTTTCTACTCTAAATCAATCCACTCATCCATTACAGCTGGGGGCATGACCAGTCTCAGATCAATGACAACATTCTCAACAATGTTCAACCTAATTGTGAAAGTAGGTGTTGTTTAAAAACACACTGTTGAACATCGTTGGTTCATACTGTGACTCTGAACAAGTGAGATGTGCAGTGATTTGTTGAGTGGTGGCTAGCAGTGGAAACCAGGATGCACATTTCATGCAATTTGAGATCCTTCATTTTGAAGTGCATGCATTCTCCAGTGGGTGGTAGTCTTTCTAGTGAGACACAAAACCAGTATCCACCAAACACCAAGATGTCATTCACTATATTACTGGGGTCACGAGTCCGAGCCGCCTCTTGTACGACCGGCATCAGTTCTGGCTTTCTTTGGGTGAGTTGCGATTTGCCTGTTGACTGAGTGGACTGAAATATTCACCCAATAGAGATTGTGGGCTCGCCCAACTGAAGAGTTCTGAATAATACTAGACAGGCCCTATGAATTCCGCCAATAGTCACCACTCACCAAATTAATTCAACTCAATCCACAGACTTCGTCATAGCGTCTCTACCAGGGGTCGGCATATCGACAAAGGTCGACAATTTCTGCCCAGTCAGTCAACAGGAAAATCGAGATCGACACTGGGTGGACATTTGATTCCACACAAAAATGAGTTCGTGTTTCTGTAGAAAATGCTGAGTCTAACAGTGTATTCCGCTAATGATTTTTAGTCTATGATAATTTGGTGAAATCTCTTGAAAATGCATGCACGGCTAGAAAGGATCTGTATGCGACGGCAGGTTAGTCGACATAGCATTGCTCTTCTTGTTTTCGTTGTTTCAACGTTATTCAATGCGAATGATAACAGAATTGTCAGTGATTCTGTTTCCATTTTTTCTTCTGTGCTTATTCATGATGCTTACAATAAGTTTGACAGTCATTAAGAAAGCACAGGTCGACAAAGAGATCTCCTCTTGTAACCTCCACCAATCACAGCTTACAGGTTTATTAAGGGTTGGAATGTGCAATGTTAGATAACTTCAAAAGTCACCACCTATTATACGACAAATAATAATGTATGAAGCAGCACTCATAAGGGTTACGTGGTTGCAGCGGTTGTCAAGTAATACGTTACACGATGAGTAGACATTTGGAAATGCTTGGCGGTGAAACAAGAGAACTAGGAATGAAAACAAGTCACACA
Organism: Trichobilharzia regenti; assembly: GCA_944472135.2. Classification (NCBI taxonomy): domain Eukaryota; kingdom Metazoa; phylum Platyhelminthes; class Trematoda; order Strigeidida; family Schistosomatidae; genus Trichobilharzia; species Trichobilharzia regenti. The sequence continues at coordinate 19,869,325 of OX235266.1, read as the reverse complement.
AATTGACTGACTAAACCGAGGTTGGAGGGTACTACAACACTATGCAGTGCAGTGGATAAAATCTGTATCAGCCTCATTGAAAAGTGGTCGATTGTCTTGAACTGGATCACCCGCCACACTGCGTAATGTGCGAAGACAGGAATATGTTGGATCGGTGAGAAGACTATGCATTATCTGGACTTTATGGACGATTATAGCTGAATATCGCAAAATTTCGAAGACTGACGGATGATGAGAAACGAATTGACATAAGTGGTACGAAGCGAAGACAGAACTTCCAATGAACACAGAGAAGAGGAATATCATGACGATAACCAGCCAACAATTCAATCAGCAAGCAACAACAACAACATCCAACATTAACCACCATCACTAGTGGGGAATTTGAAAGAAATCGCCGTCTTCACTCATTCAGCCAGACAGTGGGGTTTCAACTACAACCAGCCTCATGGATGACGATGTTGAAGTCAGTCAGGATCGGAAAGACAAAAGAGAACCTCGTGATTCAGAAATCAGTTTGCATATTTACTTCACTCAGCAAGATGAACAAAATTTTGATTTTCAGCAGCAATATTGACTCAGTTCTTCTATCTGGTTGAGTGACTTGACGTGCGCCTCATTGGAAGCATTTCCAACAGATGACTGTAGAGTTGAATCATAAGGCGACGCTTCCGATCCATATTGAAGGTTAGCTGGCCAGATGGAATTTCTATTGTTGTACATTATTTTGTTCCTGTGTGATTCGAGTGGAAGATACAGCATCAAACGTGATCTTTGAACTTTCAATAACTGTTGTGCTTTGTACATAGTGGGATTCCTGCCCTCACAGTGATGCTTTCTGCTTTTTGCTGGCTTATAATCATCTGAGTGATGCAAGGGTGTGTCGGCTATCAGCTCATTTCCAGGCCTACATGCACATTCGGCGTGGAATCTAGTATTGAACCACCGAATAAGCAGGAAGCAACTACGGAAACAAACTCACCAGTGGCTAATTGCACAATAAATATTCACCAGTAAATGGGTTATGTCGGAAACACGGTGAAGAGACAGTCGAATGAAATGATGTGACAGACCATCAATCGATTGTAACCTGAACGGAGACATGTTTGATTGGAGATTAGGAACATAAGAGATCTCTTCGCTAACTGAAGAGTTCCGAATCACAGGACATAGTAGTGGGAGCAGTACTGAAATACTGAAGGTATCTGTGGAGAAGAATAATTTGACAAGTATTTATTTGAGAGAGACTGTCGACAGGACAGTAATAACAGTAGTAGTTTTAGTTGTAGTAGTGTCAGCATGAGCAGCGTTTTAAACTAGTGGGAAATATAGTCAATTTGTTGATTGATAGGAATGAAGTTTCTCTCTACGCTGGAACATCCATACAATTATGCCCAAATGCTCAAACCTACTCATCACATAAAACTGAACGAAATACTCCGAAAATATGGACCATCCTTGTTTCATGCCAGAAATCTCACTGACCTGGATCCACTCAACAATAGTGAGTGTCGACTCACAACTATTAGTCAGGATCAACTACTTTATTTTGAAATAAATTTCGCGAAACACGTTTTGTTGTTTGTTTTTTGAACTGTGAGTTACATTCATGATATTTTTCATTGATAGCTGTGAACTATGCAGCTGCGAACATGCTGAAGATTCCCGAAGTCAGTGATGCAAGTGAGTGAACAGAAATATGCAAAGTGTATGCGTATTTGTTTGTTTACAATGAATGTCTTCAAGTAATTTAGAGGTGTGATATCCAGCTTACACCAGTCAGAGATTCGTTGTGAGTAAGTAGGGTGTACTGGACAGACGTTGCCTCCTATTTCGGGACTTGTGAGCAGTACGTGCTTATCGAGGTTCTTTCCAGGGTGTTTTACGAATACAAAACGTAGTTGTAGACCTTTCAGACACTGGGAACTGATCCACTGTTTCATGAATTCCAACTCCTATGAATAGTAGCATAGTCAGTAACTAATTTAAGTTCTCAGTCGATAGATGTTTCATTTTCTCTTCCTACCATGGGTTGATGCGTGTTTTGCAGTGGCTTGTATCGTTATCCGAATATCGTTAGGTCACACACAGGCATGTCTAACGGCCATTTGTACTGATGTGAGAGGAGAGTGAAGATCGTCATCCAGACACTAATAGTCTGGGGAGATTTGGCTGTTCTCCAAATTACTTCGAACGCCTTTTCAAAGTCGACCAAGTTCGGACGGAGATTTGACCGTCATTTTATGCTCTGTTCACCGACGATGCCCAGAGTTTCCATCGATCTGCTCCCCATCAATCCAGACAATCGATGTCGAAGTTGAGCATCCACTGCATCTTTTATTCCCTCCATTAGGATTTGTCCATATAATTCCATTTAATTATTGTCCTGCGAGTCTATTGTTTGTTGATGTGATTTTCCATATATCTGGTGTCAGTGTCTGATGCTGTGTCACTCCAAATCCACGTGTTGTGCGTATATTCGATGAATAATCACTCAGTGATCAAGTTTTCCATCCTCTCATGTATAATACATTTTAGACGTGTTGCTCTGTTCCATCCCACTGTGCAATCGTGTCTTATGACATGCATTTCAGCTACTCAAGTTTTCTCTAAGCTGTTCATCATGTGATTCAATGTCACCTCACTTGTTGTTTATAATGGAAGACTTAAATAAGTTTCTTCGAAACAATGCGAAAGCTTGAAGTAACACGTCAAGCAACTGAAATCATAAAATCAAACGATATCAGGAGGATCGGTGAAAAGTGAATCTCCTCTAAAATTCATTAGGTGGATATGAAAAGCTCAAAATATTAGTACTAAGATGAACAGGGAAAAATTTGAGGCGCCACAGTTTTCCCATATAAGGAAGAAACATTTGGAGTTCTACGCAGATTTCAGAGAAAATACGGTATAAGAATGTGGCTGTCACTGAGTTCTACGAAATGACCTAGGGACAAGCTTTGAATGCAGAAAGACCCTATTCACTCAATCAGCGAAAAATAATTCTATTTGCACAAAGAACCTTCTCTTAAGTATCAGCTACACAGATTTAGCCAGTGGAATTCGTCGCAGTCAGTCAGGAAATCGAATCACACGCATTGACTTCACTGTAGAATGTTGACCTGAGTAGGAGATAATGTCACAGTTGCACAACACGATGACACATTTCACTTATTTCATTGCAAACGTGTACTGAGTTCCAAGAGAGTAAATGACACTTGTGCTAGTGTTTGTCTAATGTACATACACAAATACAATAATTACACCTCATGATAACATGCATTTCAATTTTCCACATTTACTCAAACACACAAACAATTTACTTCAAATTTCACCTAAAAGTATTGAAATGACACTCTCATTAAAATTGAGTTCTACTCTTCATTAGATGAACTAACTGCCGGAGAAGACTTGGGAAATCTTATTGAAAAGGATTTTATCCAATCAAGAGGTAAACAAATGTTGAAACAAATGTCAAATTTCAAACACACATCACACTTTGTTATCTCAAATGATACAGAAGCAATAATTTGTGGTAGTCAGTCGTGAAGGGATGAGGGGACTCTCAACTGGTTGAGGATGTTGTGTAGTAAGGCGATGAGAGCTCGTCAAATGAACCATCAAGGTCAGTGAACACAACTACACTGGGGAACACTCATCCAACGTGGATCAATCTTCCTTCCATAGTGCCTAATTGCTTATCTCAAATTACCTACAACAATTGAGTAAGTAATTACTTAGACACGGTGAATAATTAGCCTCATCTGCAACTGCTTCCCGTCTCAGGTGTGTATGCGTGCGTTCATAATGAGCAATAATGTGCTGAAACGGAGAACACCCATTTCATGTTGACTGTTTGATTGAATTGTCTTTAAGTTTGCCTCATTTCATTTTATCTCGTTTTGTCCAGAGAATGTTGAGGAGAAATGTTTGCGAATGTCAGGAATGCAACTAGATCAAAATGGTAAGTCCCAATTTGTGTGGGTGCACCAGCTGACCAGCAACATCATCAGATATCGCCTCCGATGAGATCACTTTATTGTTTATGGTGTAATGTGATATCTGTACTGCCTGATTGTCACCACAAAATCTTCTTGTGACAGATATGCAATTGTGAATCGGAGTGTTTGTCCCACTTAGCATAGGAGTACCTGCACCGATCAATCGATACCAGCATTACATATATGCACCGCGAAGAAATGTGATTTATCCTTTCACCGATACATCGATCCATACATGCACTTCATACGTGATGTATGTTTTACCATGTATTCTTATTCCTATTTTTCCTTTGGGTTCCGAGTGGAACATGGGACTTGTAAAGCCTCTCTCGACTTACACTGTTTTCTGCCGTCATCTTGACCTGACCTCACGATTATCCATTATTACATATCTTCTCTTCACTCGAATTCACGCTCAACTCGTCGCTTCTTATTTTGGTTGCACTCGGCTATTTGTCATACACGTGTGATATCACTGAACAGTCTCCTCAGTGTGTTTCTGATCCATCTGTATTTTCTTCTGTATTTTCTTTGTGTAACAGGTTGATTCTTTTTTGATTTTTTGACAAAGTTTAAAACTGTGAATTCTTTCTCGGAATGCATTGGATCTTCCGCATGAAGGCAGAGAAGAGAGCTGGTGACAAACATCTCCAGTAATTTCTTGCAAATGGTTTAGGTGCAACACAGCCAAGTTTCTGACCGATCCAGAAGAAGTCAACGACTTTATACTGGTGTTGAAAATTCGAATCTTGTTCCTCATAGTGATTTCAGAGTGGTTGACTGTCTATCTCGCACTCCGATCCTGACACGCTTTGACGTCACTCGTACTATCTGATTGTAGTTGAAACGAATCCCTATGTCTAGATAAGTGAAAGAATGGACCACATTCAAATTTCTCCCAGTGAAATTGATCGGTGCTTGCTGTTGGTCATCTTTATGTTTACTTGCAGTCCTGCTTTTTCTATCTGCCACTTCGGCAAACAGTCGGTTTTCACCTATATATCTTCGAGGTTTTTCGATACTGAACCGTAATACTTTAATCCTTATTTACTGGATGCAGTAAATAGTACTGTTTCACTGTGTGATACATCTAATAAACAAACTAATATGGAATCCATTTCGAATTCTCTGGCAACATGCAACTCATATATATCATGCTTGGACAAAGTCGCTGTTCACTATGACTGGGATTTCACCAGTTCTCTAACTGATGTCAAGCAGTGATGTAAACAAATCCTTCACCCGTCTATTTACTCAATATTATCTACCCTCTGGGTGAATATGGAACAAATGTCTAGTGTATTCATTCGCGTCAAGTTCACTGGGGCCATATGCTCCACTCGTAACGCAAGGCATGCAAAACAAATACCCGCTTGTCACTCATAACATTTGAACCCCTGCATCATCTTTAAACCTATGCACCTGCTAACTGTTTCTATCAATATCCTCACATCTTGTTTCCTAGCTGTCAATGAAATCCTGATGAAATCAGATTCGACAAGTGAACCAGTGTCTGAATTCAGAGGTGCTATTGGTAAGCAAGACATTGTGTGATTGCAAACCTCCTGCCCTCTTCTGTTAAGCTATTTCAAATACTGACAAAACTTTGGAAACTGAAACAAAGAAGGTCTGTGCGTATGTCTGCAAGACACGCGAAACGTCACCGGCATTACACGTAGTTAAGAGATATTGCATGCTATTTGAAAGGAAATTTAACGAGGGCGAGATTATCATAGAATATTCAAGAGTTATTCTGTAAGGATTTGATTTCCTGCAAGTTTGATCATGGTTTGACATGAAAAAGAGAACTACTGTATTGAACAGGTGTTCTTTCCTATTTAGGGGTCGTTCGTCAGTACCTCCTCAAACCGCCACCCCTCGATCGAACCTAGGATTTTATCACCACCGCCAGGTATTGTCGTAGGCGAGTATTTGTCCCCACATTTCATATGGTGAACACCACTTGGTCACAAATTGTCAGTAGAACTTCAGTCGACGTCGTCTTGTAGTCAATCACTAGCGAGCGTCATAACCTGAATGTCTTTGATCCCACCACTCACAGGTAGGTTCATGCGTGTTGACTGACGAAGATTCCCAAAGTAGTAGTGGACAACCAGCTGGTCAGTACTCCCAGCTGCTTTTTCAATGATTCTCTTTCTGATATCAACCTGTGATCCAAACTTAAAAATGTTGAATCCCTTCCAACTGAAGCTTTGAAGAGAAGCCGTTTGCCTATTCTGAAGTTGATCAGAGTAAAAATCTTTTTTTATGTGGTCGATAAATGTCGGACATATTCTAAACATAATTAGTGGTAAAAATGTGTTAGAAAAGTCACCTTCAGACACTCAACTCATCGCCATACATTCGGGTTTCGTTCGATGCCCGGCATGGGGAATTATTTCACTAAACTGTCTTCTTCCACTTCCATTTTCCTCTGTGCATTTCTTCGGTCACAGGTTCTTGATTGATTCGTTGCTAGAGTTTCTTGTTGCTCATCCATTTGCACTATCTGATCTTTAGTATGGAGTAAGCAAAGGTAGCGTTCTGTCGATCCAAGTCTGAAGTAGTCTGTTGGAAATGCTATTCATAACACGTGAAGTCTCTCGAATACTTTACACCAGTACCGGGATTACGAATCTTGTTCTGTGTGGTTAGTGCAGGAGATTTCCAAATCGACTTCAGAGTAATGAAGTTCTGCCTTTCCACTCGGAACCTGAGCAGATTTGCGATCTCAATCTGTGCCGACTGAGTATAGCTAAAACGATTCTGGCTGTAGAGATAAATGAAAGAAGCAACTTCCTTCAAATTTCCCCACCTGGCAGGTGTTGTTGTTGGTGTTTGGTTGGTTATCTTCTTCACCGCTATTCTCTCTCTGTCTGTTCATTTGAAATCTTGTCTTCGCTACATGCCTCTTATACCAGCTTGTTACCTTTCGCCTGTAGACCTTCTGGTGTGTGTGTGTGACATTTCCGTGAACTAAATTGAATAGCTTGAGTCGATCCTTCGCTTTATTTCTACTCTCACACAGGTAATAAAACGTCTCACCAAGATATCTTGAATACATTTTTATTTTGGCTTCATTGCATCACTTAGATGTCTGAAAAGTCTTCAAATCTCCGTCCGTCTCTCTCCCTCTATCCATCTCTATCTCTCACACCCATTTGAGCCGCCTGACATGCTGATTGCATTGCAGTCTCGATTAATCAAATTCACCCTGCACCAAGAACACAGACCAGACGTAGTACAATCATTTCTACCTAGTGCCCTGTAAGAAGATCGTTTGCTCCGTTAGAACACCTAGATTGCAAGCCTAAACAAATCAGTGATTACCTCTTTGATTGCAGGTAGCGTTGAATGACAAAGCGTTCTAATCAATCTCAGAAGGGAAACGAGTTGTTCCTTGAAGATTGTAGGTATTACATTGCTGAATGATGAATGCCAGCAAACCCAACAGGCGGGACACCTGAGTGTCAGACAGAGCTTTCTGCCTGCCAATCGCCTCCAACCAAAACATGACATTCATTCGTATCATCACTCATAGAATCCAGACACACACACACACTGAAATAAGGAGGAGGAGGAGAAATAGACAATGTGCGACGTAAACATTCACCTGTTTCTACGAAGATATCTGCTCAATCAATATTTCCACCTGACATTATTTCACATGTTTAGCTCAACTGATTTCTGAAGTAGAAAAGGTTGAAAAGCTCAGAATCGACAGGCTTCCCAGTAAGTTCAAATTTCCCTTATATAGTAATGAATACATTTATGTTTAGACCAGACACCCTTGAGTATTGCGAATATAGCTGTCAATGCAATGTTTCGAGAGACTTATCATAAATTTGGTAAGTGATTTAGAGGACATTTACACATTATTCATTTTGCTGGTAGATTAATATTCAGCTGTCTCGTAATTGCTATTTATATTATTTTTATTATTTCTCACTCGTTTACTCTATATGTTCTGAGGGTAATATAAAGCCTGAGATGTTACTTCCTTATTGGTCTTGGTTCTCTCAATCTACAAGCACTCTTGACTACGTGTTGAGCAAAGTTTACACGCTTGTTTATTCGTCGATAGAGTTCCTCATTATTGTCTTTTCTAGCCGACCATCTGATTTCCAGTACAGTGCTAAAAGGACAGCCGTTGATGAAATTATGCAGTAGCCTGTTGTAAATGGTGTTAGTCGCACTCCGAATTCCTGACGAACACAGAAGAATTGATAGCGTTATTAAAAGTCGGAGAGAGACTCTCCATCTTCTAATAACGCTATCAAAATTTATAAAAGGGACTAATTGTTTTAAATTTTTGAGCAGAAGAATTGACTGAACACCGATGTCAAAAATTTGAATCATGTTGTTAATGATGAGTAGTGCAGTAGATTTCCAGACTGCACTTCGAGGAATGAAGTTCTGTCACGCCTTTCCGATTCGGGTTTCGAAATCGTTATGGATCCGTACTGTGGTGGAATGAATCCTGTTCCAACTAGTCAAAGAAACTAGCTATTTTGGATTTCTGTCTCTGATGGTGACTGCCGAATGTTGTCGATAATCCGCTATGGTAAACCATCCTATTCCCCTTATCTATACCTGAAATTTTTTTTTTTTTTTGATTTACAGCCTGATTCCACACTGTATTTTCGGTACAAGTATGGAATTTTCAGCATGGATATCGGTAGCCCAAATTTTGCAGGCCGACCATAGATATCAGGTGTGCGTCGGTGCGGGCTCGAACCCCGGACCATGTGCATGGTCGGCGAGAGTCCTAACCACTGTGCCACCGTTCCTGATGCTTCTCTCAACCTATCGCTTTCATGTATATACATATCTGAATTTGTCCTATAATGAGTCACACATTTTCTGTGAAACCCAAGTTTTCTAGTGGTTCGATGTTTGATGGTCGTCTCATTCCTCACAGTATGTTACACAGTCGAATCATCTACGACCACGAAGATAATCTCCGATAGCATTTAGCCTTGTCTTACTTCTATCCACACTTCAAATGCTTCGATGAGTACTGAAACGATAATTACCTAGAATGAAGCTGGTGTTGTATAGCTGGTGTTCGCGTATGTTTCTGGCACCACACATTCTAGTGTTCAACTAACGTTCAAATCACTTCGTAGCCGTTGATCTTGACGGTATTCTTCTCACAAAGTCGACATTGGATTCTGTTTTCTGTGTTTCAATTTGATCCGCGAATAGCTTCCTTTGCTTGAATTCATTTTTACAGTTTAGGTTTGACTGCTGAGCATCTGTTAGTCTGTCAAAGATGCTATGATTTCCCGCTTAATTTGCGTTGGATAGAAGCTTGATGGCACAGTGGTTATTACAAATGGTGTAGTCGCTTTTCTTCCGCTTTATGGTGAGGTAGCCATGCTTTCACCCAGTAGGTTTCGTTTCTTCTTTCTTTCCACATTCACTGTAGTGGCATAAGCACTTCCACTAACGCATCTAGGTTCGTCACCGGTGTTTCCTGAGTATTGCGTCTGATTTCCTAAGCCTTCGTATATTTTTCTGGTCCTCAAGTCCTTTGGTTTCTTTGAACAGTTCTGTGTCTGTTGAGGATATTTCTTGAAGAGTTATGAGCGATGATCAATCTTAGAGTCCTGTGAGGTAATGAATCTAGATTTTTCTCTGTTTGACTTCAAGCGTAACTGGATTCTTTTCATTATCACTCATTGTCTCCATCTGCATTCACTTGAATTTCGGTCTGAACCACGGAAACCAGTGGGTGCGTTTCTGTTGTATAACCTGCCGAACTGCTGCGAGGAACACATGCCAAAATTATCTCCCAGCAACCCGAAAGATATCTCAGCCTGATAAAATCTGTGACACTATTCAAAAAAATTTATAAACGATGTCAAAAATACAAAACTACCTCAAAAATGTTTTCCCATAACTATGCAGTCAAAAATTTGTCCACGAGAGAGATACAGACCAAAGCATATTTCCAAGACATACAACCCAAATTCACGAACTAACATTCGTCCATATTATAACACACAGTATCTTCGCCATCCGACTTCCCGACTCTTGACTGGTACACTCTCACGAACCCCTACACACATGGCCAAACCCAGGACCTTTAGGTTGCGTATCAAACCGCTTAAACTTTCACTCACTGGAGTCGAATTCAACGAACGACCAATTAGTTCCAGCTTCTCTCAATGCATAAACACAAAACAGCTGTGAAGAGACACTTGCATTCATATGCAAATGCATGTCGAGAATTAAAGACATCAGTTTGATCAGAAAATGTAGAAATTATTAAACAGAAGAAATGCTGGAAACGACACTATAGAATTCCCAGAATCCCGGAACACATATGAATCATATAATGAATTACACACATATTACTGCAGATCAAGTGTACCAACCAATAAAGAATAAACCACATGAAAAACAAATTCATTTCGCAAGTCATGAAACCTATCAGCAGACATACAATTTGACAACTAATCACGACAAATTAGGCTGGCAAGTGATACAATTACAACATCACTCGTTGAGAATTCAAATACGTTCATTTCATATTAAAGATTGCCGTAAGAAAGCGTGTGTCTTGAAGGAAAACGGAAAATTACATTCATTGCAAATTTGCGATGTATAGTGACATCACCAAACAATGCAAGCTGTGAGCATGTATCCCCACATCTGACTTGGTCAAACACACTGGACATAACTCCTCACCCACTAGTAATCTAACCAACGCCATTCAGGAGTTAGTCAGTCACTGGTGTCAACGGTAGGTTATAACTCTCTTAAATTTAAAAAATTGTATCAAGTTTGTCCACAGATTGACATCAGTTAGAGGTACACTGAAAACCAGCAGGGATCACTGAACACCTGGCTAATTCGTCCCAGTACGGTACACATCCGCAGGGGTCAAGAGTTCGAACCACTGTGGTGCGTGTACTGCTGATCAGTCAAGAATCAGGCCGAATTCGCCAGCTGTCCAGTAAACTCACCTGCTTTCCAGTGGCTCCTTAACCGATATTAATCCGTGGTCAAGCTTGAAACAAGTTGAACGCGTGCAAATCGACTCTTGAAAATTGTGTCAACCCAAAACTATGTATAAATATGACTCCTTCCTCTTTTACAGGTCAGAAAGAAAAGTGAATGGAACACAGTGAAAATGGACTGTTCATGAACTGATAAATTTTTTTCTTTTTTTTGGTGGTGGTGTTTTCTTTTCAATTCTTATTAATAAACGTTTTCTCATTTCCAAAATCAGTTCTGCTCACAAACAGTCGTTGTGTCTTTCATATTATCTGTTTATATGAATCACATTTATCAATCGGACGCACTCACTCACACACACACACGCTGTATCGATTGAAACCAACGTGTCATTGTCTGAACTCAAGAAACTAATCTTTGCCTTCTACTGTATAGCTGAACAAAACTTCCTTGAATAAGACAGTGTAGAGAACTGTCATGACTCTAGTAAAACGACAGTTATTTGCGAAGAAACCCCAAGTACAACTGAACATTGATAACATATCAAAAAGTGAAATTACCTCAACAGTCCTTCGAGGCACCGACACACATCTCATTCCTTATCAGTTATAAATTAAGTACTGTACAACAGGAAGAAGCACCTGAGAATCTAGATGAAAACTGACAGCACGGCGAGATAGAAACTTGGTCAGCAACAGCCACACACAGCAAACACTCAGATGACACTCGAAAATGAAAATTCACGGCTTGACTCCACACCATATTTTTGGTACATGTATGGAATATTCAGCGTGTTATATCGGTAGCCCAAATTCCGCATTGAGATATACGCACAACGCGCCTGTCCGAATGAGTTATCCTAGTTAATATTTCAGACGATACATGAGTATTGTGTAGAGTTAAAAAGAAGCATCTTTTCCCGATGTCGCAATTCAAAATAGGTCGTGGCTACTGAAATCGTCCACCTCAGACTAACTAGAACCATGAAACGGACTTTTACTGATGCTGACACCCTCTGTTATCGCTACCCAACCGAACGGTTAAAATCACCCACGTGAAAGATAAGCTGACCAGCCATGTTGGTTTATCACTTTTCTGTGTATTTGTAAGTGTAGCTGCTCCTGTTGAGGAAGCTTCGTACAGGGTGAACAAATAGAGGCAGCGACACAAGTTCACTACGCAGCATCTTTTTCCTTGGTTCAAAACAGGACAAACAAAATCCGTAAGAAGCTCTATTTCATCTCATTTGATCTTTGATGGTTTTGATGGCGAAAGCAATCAATAAGAGATCAATTCTTTCACTTATCTAGGTAGCCAGCATGGTTTACCCTTCATACGGTGTGACGTGTGCTACTGAAAACATTTTTCAGCAGCATATGAAGAGACGTTTGCCTGTATGAAAATATCAAATAGCAGGAGGGTAGATTCAGCGTCAGAGACAGGGAGAGTAAATGATTCATATTTGAGAAGACACATGGAAGACTTGAAAGCAACACAGAGAAACACATTATGAAGGGAGGACAGAAGTGTCAGAATACTGAAGATCTTAGCAATTGTAGATAAGGTGTACTTCATTTACCAATATAGAGACGCCATATTCAAAATAAGCATTCCAAACATAATCTCTTAACTTTCACCGTTACAGTTGGTGTTTTAGGGAAGGAGAGATACGGAGATTCTTGCTGGACTATCGCCATCTACAGACAAAATCAATGAAACCATGTGACTTATGTCGAAAGCGTGTTAAGACGCATTGAAGAGTATGGACTGTGCATCAACAAAACGAAATCTCACATAGCCAAACGGAGCGTCGCACTGTTGGTTCATAAGTTAGACACCGGTGAGATAAAATAATTACGGGAGAAAATCATTTTACGAGAAAGAACGTTACAAATTCGAAATCCGGGAGAAAGCTGATGCAGTCTGTAGGTAGAGCAGCGTTTAATGGTCAGCTTGTGAAAACCTTCAACGAGATAGCAGTCTCTGTAAACAGGCTATTAGGTGGGTCCGAATCGTTTGGCTCACTTATCAAACAAGAATATTGAAGCATACGGCTTTTGCTCGTTTGGTTAAACGTATAGCTGAGCTGTATTCAAATCCTCATAGATATAATCGAGCTTTCTGACAGTTTCAGTGGTAATAACTATGAACTCTAGTCACAAAACGACTGAATTCCTGGACACCATAAACATCCTTTTAATAGGATTTTCCTGAATGTCAGTTTTTCACTGGGTAGCTCAACAATTTTTTTAATTTCCCTCTGGGGGCATCGTCTGTAAAACATCATTTCTCGGTAAATTTAACACTACATTAAATTTACAAATTGGTGAGTGGGAACGAGATTCCGATTATTAGAGTACTGGCGAGTTGGTGTAGGTTTTCTATATACACTTGCATTTTCTTTAACACGTATCTTCTCTGCTTGTCATCAAAACATCCAACCATAAGATGACCTGTTTCTATTAGCCTCATGCTTAAACTTGTCCCTGCTACTCAGTTTACTGTTGGGTGGATGAGGTTTAGAAGTGCACCACCTTGGAAGGAAAACTGCAGCTCCCCTTTGGGTGGTGTTCCTTCTGCTATTAAACTACGACGTATCAGACCAGTGTTGTACACATGTGATCGTGTGCAAGATAATCTCTCAATGACCACACAGACTAGTGACAGTTAAGTTTGTGTTCAATAGACGAGGCAATTCAGGATATAGTTATCGATATCTGAGGCCAATGACTGCCACACAGTTGTTTCAGCCTAGACTGACACACATCGGCTGAATGCAGCAATAATAATAACCATAATGTTCAAGTACGGCAGTTCGTTGATCATTCACCTCCCAGGACCATGTGCAGAATCTCTCCAAACTTTCCAGTGAAGCGGAACTTGAATTCATCAAGACAACTCACTTACCAGTGTCTACTCAATGAAAGCTTAGGTACTCTTACTGGTCTAAAATGTCTATATTCTCACTTTGTCATCAGATGAACGACTCTCATTTCTTCCAATGCGTATTAGTAATTGTTGCTAAAACTGAGTTTTTGGCTTCATCGACCTCGACATATTGACTTTCTATTGTTAATTTTGTGAGAAATCCATTTTTTATACAACTATGATTATTATGCCGGTTTGTAGCGTTCATGTTATTTATCGATCATAGTGTTGCACACATATGACCACATAGACTAGTGACAGTTTAGTTTGTGTTCACTAGATGAGGCAATGCAGAACATAATTGTTGATATCTGAGACGTTCATTGAAATAGGTGAATTCATTTGGTAGGTTACTGGTCAGGTAGCTGGTATTTACAGTGAATTCTGACACAATCTGAAGTCATACCACGTAGAAGCACGCAGCTTTTTTTTTCTAGTTTGTGTTTCAGCTTTTAATTCACTGGGATTACCAACTGGTAGGTACTTAGCATAGTGTTACCTCATGCATTATTTTAATTGATAGAACTGGTTCTTCGCAAATTGATACGCGAAATTCATATCACAAAAAAATGCGAATGTATATATATATATTGTGCGTGGAAACGGTCGCTTGATCTCCAGATTGAATAACTCTGGTCCATCTGCACTTGTGAAAATGTGTCTTCAACGCATTTGTCGATGAAAAACTGGTATATTAATGCGAAAAGTGATTTAAGCCATCATCTGAAGAGTGATGAATTTTCTCTATGTTTCAGAGAAAAAGAGTAGGTTGAGAGAGGGTGAGTGGGTTATCCTCTACTTTCACTATCATAATGTCCAGTAGCGTAGAATTTGGTGATGAAGGCGTCGGACTATTAGGAGCCAATGTCATCAATAAATTTTGTCGAACGAAATGTGTAGGTTGGTTTATTACACACCACAGACGAAGCCACTTAAATAACAATAAGTGATATCAATCTATGTGTCTTCGTTGGTCAGTTTGGAAGATAATTAGTCAAATGTTTCCATAGGAGACACACTGGTGAATCTAGACGATGAATCTTGAATTTTCATTTCCCTTTTGTACTTCTAATCGACTATGAAAACTATCGTCCGCATATCCTTAGAAATTAGTTCACGAAAGTCAGACAAAATTTACTGACAAGTTTACAATTCCCTGATGCTGTTGGACAGATATATTTCAGAGTAGTTTGATTATTGAAACAGCTTTGTGAACATTTGCATATCGTGTTTCTTGTAATTCACAGTAAGAAGTCGTGAGTGATCATATTGTTTCATGCAAATGCGTTAGAACTAAACCTCTGTTGTACCGTCTGTTTTTGAGTCACTAATGCTCGATACCTCTTGAAGTCTAGAGCGACCAATAAATCGTGGCTTCGTTTTATTTATGGTATTCGTTATAAAAGTTATCACAGTTCCCGAAAACTCATTAGGCCTAAGCAGCACTCATTTGCGTGCAGTTAACGCTAAACACTGCATCTTTTTTCAGCGTAAAGCGTATTTGCAAACTGCCTTCTTCTAAACGGTGTTTGTGAAGGCAGTCAATGAATGAAGATGCTTGTCTTTCAACCTCCTCATTTTCTCAGAAATTACATCTCCAATCTGTCTGTTCAAACCAGTCTTAGGAACTTGTCAACCGATCTGGATCAACACGTTTTCTGATTCATTCTAATTTGCTTCCTTCTGTCAATATTTCAACAGAAGTATGTAGAGAGAAGCTGTTCTACAGCACAGATTCCCCCTTATGTATTTTCAGTCAACTGTGGAATGACATGAGCTATGAGAGTCATTTTGACTCCTTTAGAACCAATCAAATTGAGAGTTCGACGCGTAACCTCTCTAACATGGAACACGCTTTCGTCTCTCCTCCATTGCTTTTCGTTTGTTCGCCTGCTTTTTAATCCTTTATAACTCTTGAAGTTCTTCAGAGCCTCCACGTAATTTTATATTTCCTTTCGTTTCTTTGATCATCCTAATTACAAATCAATCACTCATTCACTGATTACTTCATCGTGCTGATTAGCTCTCATACACTTACTCAACTCGTCTCATGCACTGATTGACTAATATTAACAACCATGACTGTCACGCTTCATCACATCAGGATAAACGTGTTTCATGCAATAATCGTCTATAAATAGGATAATACAGCTAATGGTGAGAATCAATTCGTCAAATTCAGCCTCTTCCATGGACAGTACCTCTTTTGTTGTTCTAATTCATTTGACTGGACAAACTGATGACATTGAAGGGTTATACTCTTCAAAGAATCCATAGACTTATGTGAATAAATTTCAGTAGATTTTCGAACAACATTTGACATAGATGCATTCATAAATGAATGTCATGCTAGTATGCGATACACAAAGTATGATCTGTAGTGAATAATATCATAATACTCTGAAGATCTGTATCCTAGAGACGACTCAATTTAGTAATTTTTGGAATCAATATATGTGTGATGACTAATCCAATAACAATTCTGCATGAATGACGGCATAAGTGATGACGGCGATAATGTCGCGAATGTGAGCAAGCTTAAATTCTATTTTAACTACAAAAAAAGAGAAAAGCAGCAAACAAGCACACTGACAGACCTAGTCGTATGAATTAGTCAAAAGGCCAATGTCAGATTGTAGAAAGCATTAGTGATGCGTTAAGATATAGTGAATTTTCACTTTCAAGGTATGGTGATGCAAAGTTGACGCACACACACACATACACAAACACACACACACACACCGAAATTCAACACGATGATTATGACTTAAATTGTATTAATAATTTTGAATATTTGAAGACAGAAGAGATTGGTTCTGTGGTTTAACATTCGCCGACCACATCAAATAACCTCGGCTAGTTAACTTGGTCACTAGTATTCTAGTCGAACTGAAGACCGGGTAAACAGGTAGGGTTAAGCGTAAAGCTAGTCACTCGACCCCACAAAACTAATCAAACTACCATAGAAGCCTCAGTGGTCAAAAAAAAAATATAATTCGCGCAAAAAGATATGAAGTAAGCAAACTTATTTTTCACTGGAATCGGAGAGGTAAAATGATGTAGTGGACTGGTGAAAGCAGTCATGTCATTTGTCTCAATGAGATTAGGAATAGGGATTGGTGTTGTGTACTGTTGCTGGTTGGTTAATAAAGTTTTTTCACCGTCGCAAATTATGTTATGTACTCGTCGAGTAGTTAATAGTTCTGACACAGAAAGAGGGAAATCAGAAGATCACCAGGTTTACGATGATACTTGTATTTTCCGGACAAGGAAAACAAATGTCACACAAGAGTGTGAGTGAAATGGTACGTAGTGTACGAAACGTGGGAACAAGTATACAGTACAAAAGTATGTATGAAAATGCCTAATATACATGAACCAATAAGATAACGTCTTACCATGATTGGTTGTAATGTCATACGACAACAAGGTCATACATTGTTTATTTAGTTAGTAGACAGACAAAAGCATATTGTCAGTTATAATGAAATATCGATCCATATACACATAGCAAAATATAATAGACTGTCAAAAACAGAACACACATCATGTGGATACATATCAATGGGGACGTGGAATGCTCCTACAATAGACGATACTGACTCAGAAGGCTGACCAGTTGGCCAAAGAAGTGAGAAGATATGGTACAGAAATGCTGGGTATCTGCGAGAGCAGATGAAGTCGATGTTGACTGTCACAAGTATCAACTGGACAGTCAGTAATCTACTCCAGTCCGGTAACCCAGACAAATATCACATGTAACGTGATCCACAACAAAAAATTCAGTGAGTTGCTCGAAATGAATACAGACATTAGGCAAGGCCATCTGGCTGGCTGGCTATTATCGTCGATGATATTCCTAATTGTGGTGGATTGGATTATGCGTGCGATGGTGCATCATAGTGAAAAGATAGGAATACGTCAGACTGATCTATAAGAGGACTCTTGAAGATCTGGATTTCCCAGGAGGTATGTGTCCAATGTCACACAAACTCGAAAACTCATGGAAGAAAAGTAACAAACTATCCGAAGATGCAGGTAACGGAGACAAGAGGGAAGGTGAAAAGTGAAAATACTAATATGATGAAGATAACCAATGAACCACAATAATAACAACAACAACCAGCACTAATCACCATCTACGGAAGACTTAACAGAGGTGACTTCCTTCCTTCAGTTACCGTTTCAGTCTCAAGTAGAAGAGGTCAGCATCAACCAACCAGAATCGTAAAGGCAAGATACGCCTTCATCAACCTGAAGCAAATTCGAAAATCATCGGAGCTCGCCCAGTGTAAAGAATGTGATTTGGGTTTTCAACACAAATGTGCAGTCAGTCAGTCAGTCGGTCAGTTCTTCTATACGGATCAAAAGGAGAAGTTCTAACAGGCTACGCAGAGTCTTAACAACAGCCACCCACTTCCCTGACTCTCTAGTGAAGATCAAATAGCCAGCTGGCTGGCCAGAAAGAATTACTTACAAGAAACTCTGCAACAAACCAACCAAGAGTCTACCTCTGAACAAGTATATAGGAGAAAATTGGGAATATGTTGATCGGGGTAACGTTGAGGAGACCGTCAAATGACATTGCACGCCACACACACTAGAATGGATATGAAATGGTAAGCGACTAATGGGTTGTCAGTGAGAGGGCGACATGCAGGAGATCGTGCAAAGAGGAGATAGGAGATGACAGGCAATTGTGTACACATTTGGAAATGACAGCACAAAATAGGATGAATTGCAGATGCGTTGTTGAAGCCGTTTGGTGCATTCGGAAGCAAAGGGAATAATCAATAACGTATAAGTGAAACATGTATACCAAATACAGTTGAGTCAGAAGATGCCAAATACTGACATTGAATGAAGTGGTTTGTTATGATAATGCCAGTACTGTTGAAGCCTATAACTACTTGTTGATAAACAGTAGTGTAAAGCTGAATACAGAAAACTGATAACAGTTGAATAGAGAGATCACCTACTAGAATTACCGTGCTTATTGTGAGTCACTCCAATCTCCGGTTGTTTAAACTATTGGAATTGCTTTGTCACTCATTTTGCATCTCAACCAATGGGACCTGCACATCACCTTCTACTGGGAATAACTTTCAAAGCTAAATTTCAGAACATGAAAGGTGTAAGACATAAATGCATTGAATTGAGATTGCTTGTTAATTGCCCTTTGGTGACAATGTGGACGGATCCACTCAGGTAGTTCAGGCAAACTGGAAATCACAGAAAGTGTCACGTTCACCAAGTTGATGAATTCAGTTTGAGATTCTGTCACCTACATACAACCTGATTATGTGATGAGATGAAACGTTTTGAGAGTTCCTCGTGACCAGTCGAGGTTGACAGTTCCGGACGTGACTTATGGCGAACAATCGACAACATCACCATTGAAATTGCTAGAAGCTAGAATTCATAGGCTGTGGACTCCCAGTGGCCGAATGGTCTATGACTTCGACTTTTTAGTCGGGTGGTACTGGTTCCAAACTGCAGTGGCTTGAACTATGCCACTGTGTAGCCAACTAGTATGGACAGCTGTTCACTCACTTCATGCCGTGGTTTTCACTGCGTTTTTGACTTATATCAATCCGTAGTGAAACGTGAAGATAAAAACTGCGAAACAGCAATATTTATTCTACGAAATGAATTCAGATATGAGTGTTGATTTCAAGACGATTGAGAAGTCGAGACGAACATGCATCACACTGAAATCAATTTGGAAATCTTCACATTTGGCATAACATGTAGGATTCAGATTTTTAACTCGAGTGTCAAGTGTTCCCGGGTTATATATTGTGGTTCAGAGAATTAACAAGTCATGGAATGCATTTCCAACAGGCTACTCGAGACTTTCAGCAACATCAGACTTCCCTTAGTATTGGATATCAAATGACTGTATAGAAGGGATTGGCAACAATCATCTCCAACAAACCAACTGAGAACCTGTCAGCCAACAAATATGCAGAACTAAATAGGGGTTGACCTCAGACCATCGCTTGAATGAAATTGATGAGTGGGGCATGAAATTGATAGTGATATGGAGGATATCATTTGCGAAGATGAAGAGAGCTGGCAGGTAAACGCTGATTCAATTAAGGTGGACTTCAGAGAAGGACATGAAACGGATATATATTGTGGAAGACGAGTGTCTCATTGAGAACCTTAGAGTATACAACTACTACTAATAATAATAGCGACATAATAAGTAGAAAATACTGGTGAGAAACAGAGAGACTAAATTCACTTCACAACATCCAATATCAGTGCATTTCATGTTACTGTGTGAAAATTGCATGAGAGATTCACTAAATAAATCTGAGGACACAGTTGGAAGTGCTTTTAATTGCCTGTAAACATGTAAGAGTTGGTTGCTGTTGGTGACATCGTGATGGCCACTCCCTCGGAGTGCTCGTGATTGTCCTCTGGATGGCCGGAATAGATTATTGTCTCTCCAGTTGGTACTTGGCACCTTCCACATCCGTTCCATCTGCTCTCGCAGATTCCCAACACCACTATTCTATATTTCATCATTTCTGCGGCTACCTGGGCAGCCCTTCCAGTTTCGCACATTGTGGGAACATTTCACGTACCCATCCTTATTTTTATTTTGATTGAGAGAAGGCACATCGGCTGACTGGCTCTCCGAAGCTTTCACCAGCCTGCGTCATTTCGCTTCCCCGAATCCAGGGAAAATTAGGTTATTGTTTATATTTTTTGAATTTTTAATATGTTTGTGCATTGAAGTTTCTGTAGCGGTTTGGTTAAGTTTTCGGGGTGGAGTTGCTAGCACCACGCTCCAACCTTCCCTCTTTATCCAAGCTTGTGATCGGCTAGTAAACTAGCAAGCCAGTAGCGCAGGCAAGGTTGCCCGAAGATTTACTTCCTATTAGTAGTGTACACTTTTGTCTGTCCAGAAAATCGAAGATTGACTCTTTCCCTCCATTCCTTCAATGTATGCTATTCGTCAGCCATGCATGAACTAATGCACACAGATAAGGCTGAAAGTGGAGGAGAATCTGTCAAGTGTTGATTGAATTTAAGAACATTCTCATTAGCACATAGGAGGTGTCCTCCTAGCGAATGATTTCGAAAGTCATTTGTTGGTTATCCCAGGAAAATTGTCACTTGGACAGTTGCCATTTCACTATGTCCGTCACTCAATACTTCATACAATCGATAGCCTGGTCAGTCTGTATTTTATATTGTTGTCGTCATTATTCTTATAACTAGTAGTACTACTGATAATTATTTGAGTATCGTGAACAGATCCCATTGATCAGAATGGGCAGAATCTGCCTCAGTGTATTTATCTTCCACTAATGTCTCACGAATACAGTGCTTCTGGCATTGTGACTTAACCATATAGAAGCTGACATTTCTTCACTTATGGGAAGCTGTGAGCTCTCTGCAAGTGTGTACTTAAGTCTAAGCGACATTGTTAGACGATGAAGGGCATAACATCATTTTTAAATCACTCAATCGCTGGCTATACGACAATTCCACATTTCAAGCCATCCACAACAGAGAACCATCGATGCGTTTGAAGTGGATACAGAAGTTAGAGAAGGCGGATGTCTAATATCGCCGATGATATTTTTATTTGCTAGGGACCAGATCATGTGTCAGACTGTGTGTTGGGAGAGAGAAGAGGAGAAGAAGTTGAACAGAGGAAAACTAAAAAGTTGGAGATGAGACTTCAAGTGAATGGGAAAGAGATGGGAGGTGATGGAGACAACTAACCAACCAACCAAGCAACCAGCAGCAATTAAAGCCAACACAAATTACTATCAACCGGTGAACTTTGAAAGAAGTCAATGCCTTCACTGATCTCGGCAGACAGCATAGTATCAAATTCAGGCAGTCAGCACGGTTTAGGATATGAAAACTGGAACCGGAAAGGTGACAGGGACTTTCATCGACTAAACGTCAGTTTGGAAATCTTCTGCACTCAGCATAAGAAACAAGATTCGGATTCTCAACACAAGTCTTAACGCATTCCCTACAAATTGGTCGGGAGCTTAGAGTATTACGGAAAGCATTTCAACCAGGCTGCTACGGACTATCAGCAAGAGCCACCTTCGCTGCATACTGAACATCAAATGGCCCCCAGAAATAGTAAGCAAGCTGATAATCTGCGATAATTCTGCCGAAGTGCCATATATTTAGCTATGTGTATCCACTGGCAATCGCTGTCACCACCATGATCATCATAGATCGAATCAATTTAAATAGAGCTTCCTACGGATTTTTTCACCCTTTTTTGAACCAGGGGAGAAGATGTTGCTTAATGAGTTTTTTTGACAATGTGATTTATTCACAAACGACCAACATATTAGAGTTTAGAAGAAGTGATTGTAACGAGGTAACTGTTTAAGAAACCCCTCTCTCAACCGATAATATTGCAATATTGGTACTTACTTAGACGTTCCACCCTACTTCGTAAGTATTATCCGGTTTTCTCTTAGAGTGTATATCACTGTCTTTACATTTGCGAAACATCTGTTGATTTTATACTCAGTATTTGTCTTTGTTCCTGTTCAGTCTGTAATTTCAGTGTTTCTCCTTGTGGTTCTGTGATAACATTGACGATTTCTAATTCTATGACTGATATTCTGTTTGAATGACATCAAGGTTCTCCCTGTGAATTTTTATCTTGGTGTATTTTCTGGTAGTGTTTGCTGTATGTGGCTATTGCTGACCGAGTTTCCATCCCGCTTCCTGACGGGATCGTTGAGGTAATTTCGCATTTTGATATGTCATCAATGTTCAGTTGTACCTGAGATTTCATCGCAAATAACTATCAGAACAGTTCACTAATACTAGCGTCGGGACAGTTCACTACCGTGACTTACTCAAGGAAGTTTTGTTCAGCTATACAGTAGAAGGCAAAGATTAGTTTCTTGAGTGCAGACAATGACACGTTGGTTTCAATCGATACAGCGTGTGTGTGTGTGTGAGTGAGTGCGTCCGATTGATAAATGTGATTCATATAAAGAGATAATATGAAAGACACAACGACTGTTTGTGAGCAGAACTGATTTTGGAAATGAGAAAACGTTTATTAATAAGAATTGAAAAGAAAACACCACCACCAAAAAAAAGAATAAAAATTTATCAGTTCATGAACAGTCCATTTTCACTGTGTTCCATTCACTTTTCTTTCTGACCTGTAAAAGAGGAAGGAGTCATATTTATACATAGTTTTGGGTTGACACAATTTTGAAGAGTCGATTTGCACGCATTCAACTTGTTTCAAGCTTGACCACGGATTAATATCGGTTAAGGAGCCACTGGAAAGCAGGTTAGTTTACTGGATAGCTGGCGAATTTGGCCTGATTCTTGACTGATCAGCAGTACACGCACCACAGTGGTTCGAACTATTGACCCCTGCGGATGTGTACCGTACTGGGACGAATTGGCCAGGTGTTCAGTGATCCCTGCTGGTTTTCAGTGTTCCTCTAACTGATGTCAATCTGTGGACAAACTTGATACAATTTTGTAAATTTAAGAGAGTTATAACCTACCGTTGACACCAGTGAGTGACTAACTCCTGAATGGCGTTGGTTAGATTACTAGTGGGTGAGGAGCCATGTCCAGTGTGTTTGACCAAGTCAAATGTGGGGATACATGCTCACAGTTTGCATTGTCTGGTGATGTCGCTATTTTTGCATCGCAAATTTTCGAAACATGGAGTTGTCCGTTTTCCTTCAAGACACACGCTTTCTTACGGCAATCTTTAATATGAAATGACCTCATTTGAATTCACATTTAATTGTATCCCTTGATAGCCTGATTTGACGTGACTGGCTAACGTTCCTTGAACAACACAATGCGTGTCGCCAGAAGCACACTTAAACTTCATTGACTAACAGATGCTCAGCAGTCAAACCTAAACTGTAAAAATGAATTCAAGCAAAGGAAGCTATTCGCGGATCAAATTGCAACACAGAAAACAGAATCCAATGTCGACTTTGTGAGAAGAATACCGTCAAGATCAACGGCTACGAAGTGATTTGAACGTTAGTTGAATACTAGAATGTGTGGTGCCAGAAACATACGCGAACACCAGCTATACAACACCAGCTTCATTCTAGGTAATTATCGTTTCAGTACTCATCGAAGCATTTGAAGTGTGGATAGAAGTAAGACAAGGCTAAATGCTATCGGAGATTATCTTCGTGGTCGTAGATGATTCGACTGTGTAACATACTGTGAGGAATGAGACGACCATCAAACATCGAACCACTAGAAAACTTGGGTTTCACAGAAAATGTGTGACTCATTATAGGACAAATTCAGATATGTATATACATGAAAGCGATAGGTTGAGAGAAGCATCAGGAACGGAATTTCAGGTAAAGATAAGGGGAATAGGATGGTTTACCATAGCGGATTATCGACAACATTTGGCAGTCACCATCAGAGACAGAAATCCAAAATAGCTAGTTTCTTTGACTAGTTGGAGCAGGATTCATTCCACCACAGTACGGATCCATAACGATTTCGAACCCGAATCGGAAAGGCGTGACAGAACTTCATTCCTCGAAATGCAGTCTGGAAATCTACTGCACTACTCATCATTAACAACATGATTCAAATTTTTGACATCGGTGTTCAGTCAATTCTTCTGCTCAAAAATTTAAAACAATTAGTCCTTTTATAAATTTTGATAGCGTTATTAGAAGACGGAGAGTCTCTCTCCGACTTTTAATAACGCTATCAATTCTTCTGTGTTCGTCAGGAATTCGGAGTGCGACTAACACCATTTACAACAGGCTACTGCATAATTTCATCAACGGCTGTCCTTTTAGCACTGTATTGGAAATCAGATGGTCGGCTAGAAAAGACAATAATGAGGAACTCTATCGACGAATAAACAAGCGTGTAAACTTTGCCCAACACGTAGTCAAGAGTGCTTGCAGATGGAGAAAACCGAGACCAATAAGGAAGTAACATCTCAGGCTTTATATTACCCCAGAACATAAAGAGTAAACGAGTGAGAAATAATCACAAAAAATAATTATACTAATAATAATAATAGAAATAGTAATAACGAGACAGCTTAATATTTATCTACCAGCAAAATGAGTACTATGAATAGAATGACCTCTAAATCACCTACCAAATTTATGGTAAGCCTCTCGAAACATTGCATTGACAGCTATATTCGCAATACTCAAGGGTGTCTGGTCTAAACATAAATGTATTCATTACTGTATAAGGGAAATTTGAACTTACTGGAAAGCCTGTCGATTCGGAGCTTCTCAACCTTTTCTACTTCAGAAATCAGTTGAGCTAAATATGTAAAATAATGTCAGGTGGAAATATTGATTGAAAAAATATCTTCTTAGAAACAGGTGAATGTTTACGTCGCACATTGTCTATTTCTCCTCCTCCTCCTTATTTCAGTGTGTGTGTGTGTCTGGATTCTATGAGTGATGATACGAATGAATGTCATGTTTTGGTTGGAGGCGATTGGCAGGCAGAAAGCTCTGTCTGACACTCAGGTGTCCCGCCTGTTGGGTTTGCTGGCATTCATCATTCAGCAATGTAATACCTACAATCTTCAAGGAACAACTCGTTTCCCTTCTGAGATTGATTAGAACTCTTTGTCATTCAACGCTACCTGCAATCAAAGAGGTAATCATTGATTTGTTCAGGCTTGCAATCTAGGTGTTCTAACGGAGCAAACGATCTTCTTACAGGGCACTAGGTAGAAATGATTGTACTACGTCTGGTCTGTGTTCTTGGTGCAGGGTGAATTTTATTAATCGAGACTGCAATGCAATCAGCATGTCAGGCGGCTCAAATGGGTGTGAGAGATAGAGATGGATAGAGGGAGAGAGACGGACGGAGATTTGAAGACTTTTCAGACATCTAAGTGATGCAATGAAGCCGAAATGAAAATGTATTCAAGATATCTTGGTGAGACGTTTATTACCTGTGTGAGAGTAGAAATAAAGCGAAGGATCGACTCAAGCTATTCAATTTAGTTCACGGAAATGTCACACACACACACACCAGAAGGTCTACAGGCGAAAGGTAACAAGCTGGTATAAGAGGCATGTAGCGAAGACAAGATTTCAAATGAACAGACAGAGAGAGAATAGCGGTGAAGAAGATAACCAACCAAACACCAACAACAACACCTGCCAGGTGGGGAAATTTGAAGGAAGTTGCTTCTTTCATTTATCTCTACAGCCAGAATCGTTTTAGCTATACTCAGTCGGCACAGATTGAGATCGCAAATCTGCTCAGGTTCCGAGTGGAAAGGCAGAACTTCATTACTCTGAAGTCGATTTGGAAATCTCCTGCACTAACCATAAAGAACAAGATTCGTAATCCCGGTACTGGTGTAAAGTATTCGAGAGACTTCACGTGTTATGAATAGCATTTCCAACAGACTACTTCAGACTTGGATCGACAGAACGCTACTTTGCTTACTCCATACTAAAGATCAGATAGTGCAAATGGATGAGCAACAAGAAACTCTAGCAACGAATCAATCAAGAACCTGTGACCGAAGAAATGCACAGAGGAAAATGGAAGTGGAAGAAGACAGTTTAGTGAAATAATTCCCCATGCCGGGCATCGAACGAAACCCGAATGTATGGCGATGAGTTGAGTGTCTGAAGGTGACTTTTCTAACACATTTTTACCACTAATTATGTTTGGAATATATCCGACATTTATCGACCACATAAAAAAAGATTTTTACTCTGATCAACTTCAGAATAGGCAAACGGCTTCACTTCCAAGCTTCAGTTGGAAGGGATTCAACATTTTTAAGTTTGGATCACAGGTTGATATCAGAAAGAGAATCATTGAAAAAGCAGCTGGGAGTACTGACCAGCTGATTGTCCACTACTACTTTGGGAATCTTCGTCAGTCAACACGCATGAACCTACCTGTGAGTGGTGGGATCAAAGACATTCAGGTTATGACACTCGCTAGTGATTGACTACAAGACGAAGTCGACTGAAGTTCTACTGACAATTCGTGACCAAGTGGTGTTCACCATGTGAAATGTGGGGACAAATACTCGCCTACGACAATACCTGGCGGTCATGTTAAAATTCTAGGTTCGATCGAGGGCTGACGTTTTGAGGAGGTACTGACGAACGACCCCTAAATAGGAAAGAACACCTGTTCAATACAGTAGTTCTCTTTTTCATGTCAAACCATGATCAAACTTGCAGGAAATCAAATCCTTACAGAATAACTCTTGAATATTCTATGATAATCTCGCCCTCGTTAAATTTCCTTTCAAATAGCATGCAATACCTCTTAACTACGTGTAATGCCGGTGACGTTTCGCGTGTCTTGCAGACATACGCACAGACCTTCTTTGTTTCAGTTTCCAAAGTTTTGTCAGTATTTGAAATAGCTTAACAGAAGAGGGCAGGAGGTTTGCAATCACACAATGTTTTGCTTACCAACAGCACCTCTGAATTCAGACACTGGTTCACTTGTCGAATCTGATTTCGTCAGGATTTCATTGGCAGCTGGGAGAAAAATGTGAGGATATTGATAGAAGTGGTTAGCAGACACATAGAATTAAAGATGAATGGGGGATTCAAATGCTATGAGTGACAAGTAGAAATTGGTTTTGCATTCCTTGTGTTACGAGTAGAGCATATGGCCCCAGCGAACTTGACGCAAGTGGATACACTGGACATTTGTTCCATATTCACCTAGAAGGTAGATAATATTGAGTAAATAGAAGGATGTACGATTTGTTTACATCACTGCTTGACATCAATTAGAGAACTGGTGAAGTCCCGGTGATGCTGAACAGCAACTTCGCTCAATAGTGATACGAGTTGCATGTTGTCAGAGAATTGGAAATTGATTCCATATTAGTGTGTTTATTAGATGTATCACACAGTGAAACAGTATTATTTACTGCATCCAGTAAATAAGGATTAAGTGATTAAGGCTCAGTGTCGAAAAACACCGAAGATGGATGTTATAGGTGAAAACCAACTGTTTCCAGAAGTGGCAGATAGAAAAGGCAGGACTGCAGGGGAACATAAAGATGACCAACAGCAATCACAAATCAATTTCAGTGAGAAAAATATGAATGTGGTCACTTATTTCACTTATCTAAGCTAAGGGATTCGTTTCAACTACAATCAGATAGTACGAGTGACGTCAAAGCGTGTCAGGATCGGAGTGGCAAGATAGGCAGTCAACCAATCTGAAATCACTATGAGGAACCAGATTCAAATTTTCAACACCAGTGTAAAGTCGTTGACTTCTTCTGGATCGGTCAGAAACATGACTGTGTGGCACCTAAATCATTTGCAAGAAAATTTACCAAGAAAATGTCACCCAATAAAAATGCAGAAGAAAATACAGATGGATCAGAAACACATTGAGAAGACTATTCAGTGTTATCACACATGTATGACAAATCGCCGAGTGCAACCAAAATAAGAAGCGACGAGTTGGGCGTGAATTCGAGTGAAGAGAAGATATGTATTGATGGACAATCGTGAGGTCAGGTCAAGATGACGGCAGAAAACAGTGTAAGTCGAGAGA
Organism: Trichobilharzia regenti; assembly: GCA_944472135.2. Classification (NCBI taxonomy): domain Eukaryota; kingdom Metazoa; phylum Platyhelminthes; class Trematoda; order Strigeidida; family Schistosomatidae; genus Trichobilharzia; species Trichobilharzia regenti. Next base: position 19,840,880 of record OX235266.1, on the reverse strand, counting down.
TACTTTTCAATTCCCGTGTTCCACTCAGAACCCAAAGGAAAAATAGGAATAACAATACATGGTAAAACATACATCACGTATGAAGTGCATGTATGGATCGATGTATCGGTGAAAGGATAAATCACATTTCTTCGCGGTGCATATATGTAATGCTGGTATCGATTGATCGGTGCAGGTACTCCTATGCTAAGTGGGACAAACACTCCGATTCACAATTGCATATCTGTCACAAGAAGATTTTGTGGTGACAATCAGGCAGTACAGATATCACATTACACCATAAACAATAAAGTGATCTCATCGGAGGCGATATCTGATGATGTTGCTGGTCAGCTGGTGCACCCACACAAATTGGGACTTACCATTTTGATCTAGTTGCATTCCTGACATTCGCAAACATTTCTCCTCAACATTCTCTGGACAAAATGTGATAAAATGAAATGAGGCAAACTTAAAGACAATTCAATCAAACAGTCAACATGAAATGGGTGTTCTCCGTTTCAGCACATTATTGCTCATTATGAACGCACGCATACACACCTGAGACGGGAAGCAGTTGCAGATGAGGCTAATTATTCACCGTGTCTAAGTAATTACTTACTCAATTGTTGTAGGTAATTTGAGATAAGCAATTAGGCACTATGGAAGGAAGATTGATCCACGTTGGATGAGTGTTCCCCAGTGTAGTTGTGTTCACTGACCTTGATGATTCAGTTGACGAGCTGTCATCGCCTTACTACACAACATCCTCAACCAGTTGAGAGTCCCCTCATCCCCTCACGACGGACTACCACAAATCATTGCTTCTGCATGATTCGAGATAACAAAGTGTGGTGCTTGTTTGAAATTTGACATTTGTTTACCTCTTGATTGGATAAAATCCTTTTCAATAAGATTTCCCAAGTCTTCTCCGGCAGTTAGTTCATCTAATGAAGAGTAGAACTCAATTTTAATGAGAGTGTCATTTCAATACTTTTAGGTGAAATTTGAAGTAAATTGTTTGTGTGTTTGAGTAAATGTGGAAAATTGAAATGCATGTTATCATGAGGTGTTAATATTGTATTTGTGTATGTACATTAGACAAACACTAGCACAAGTGTCATTTACTCTCTTGGAACTCAGTACACGTTTGCAATGAAATAAGTGAAATGTGTCATCGTGTTGTGCAACTGTGACATTATCTCCTACTCGGGTCAACATTCTACAGTGAAGTCAATGCGTGTGATTCGATTTCCTGACTGACTGCGACGAATTCCACTGGCTAAACCTGTGTAGCTGATACTTAAGAGAAGGTTCTTTGTGCAAATAGAATTATTTTTCGCTGATTGAGTGAATAGGGTCTTTCTGCATTCAAAGCTTGTCCCTAGGTCATTTCGTAGAACTCAGTGACAGCCACATTCTTATACCGTATTTTCTCTGAAATCTGCGTAGAACTCCAAATGTTTCTTCCTTATATGGGAAAACTGTGGCGCCTCAAATTTTTCCCTGTTCATCTTAGTACTAATATTTTGAGCTTTTCATATCCACCTAATGAATTTTAGAGGAGATTCACTTTTCACCGATCCTCCTGATATCGTTTGATTTTATGATTTCAGTTGCTTGACGTGTTACTTCAAGCTTTCGCATTGTTTCGAAGAAACTTATTTAAGTCTTCCATTATAAACAACAAGTGAGGTGACATTGAATCACATGATGAACAGCTTAGAGAAAACTTGAGTAGCTGAAATGCATGTCATAAGACACGATTGCACAGTGGGATGGAACAGAGCAACACGTCTAAAATGTATTATACATGAGAGGATGGAAAACTTGATCACTGAGTGATTATTCATCGAATATACGCACAACACGTGCATTTGGAGTGACACAGCATCAGACACTGACACCAGATATATGGAAAATCACATCAACAAACAATAGACTCGCAGGACAATAATTAAATGGAATTATATGGACAAATCCTAATGGAGGGAATAAAAGATGCAGTGGATGCTCAACTTCGACATCGATTGTCTGGATTGATGGGGAGCAGATCGATGGAAACTCTGGGCATCGTCGGTGAACAGAGCATAAAATGACGGTCAAATCTCCGTCCGAACTTGGTCGACTTTGAAAAGGCGTTCGAAGTAATTTGGAGAACAGCCAAATCTCCCCAGACTATTAGTGTCTGGATGACGATCTTCACTCTCCTCTCACATCAGTACAAATGGCCGTTAGACATGCCTGTGTGTGACCTAACGATATTCGGATAACGATACAAGCCACTGCAAAACACCCATCAACCCATGGTAGGAAGAGAAAATGAAACATCTATCACCTGAGAACTTAAATTAATTACTGACTATGCTACTATTCATAGGAGTTGGAATTCATGAAACAGTGGATCAGTTCCCAGTGTCTGAAAGGTCTACAACTACGTTTTGTATTCGTAAAACACCCTGGAAAGAACCTCGATAAGCACGTACTGCTCACAAGTCCCGAAATAGGAGGCAACGTCTGTCCAGTACACCCTACTTACTCACAACGAATCTCTGACTGGTGTAAGCTGGATATCACACCTCTAAATTACTTGAAGACATTCATTGTAAACAAACAAATACGCATACACTTTGCATATTTCTGTTCACTCACTTGCATCACTGACTTCGGGAATCTTCAGCATGTTCGCAGCTGCATAGTTCACAGCTATCAATGAAAAATATCATGAATGTAACTCACAGTTCAAAAAACAAACAACAAAACGTGTTTCGCGAAATTTATTTCAAAATAAAGTAGTTGATCCTGACTAATAGTTGTGAGTCGACACTCACTATTGTTGAGTGGATCCAGGTCAGTGAGATTTCTGGCATGAAACAAGGATGGTCCATATTTTCGGAGTATTTCGTTCAGTTTTATGTGATGAGTAGGTTTGAGCATTTGGGCATAATTGTATGGATGTTCCAGCGTAGAGAGAAACTTCATTCCTATCAATCAACAAATTGACTATATTTCCCACTAGTTTAAAACGCTGCTCATGCTGACACTACTACAACTAAAACTACTACTGTTATTACTGTCCTGTCGACAGTCTCTCTCAAATAAATACTTGTCAAATTATTCTTCTCCACAGATACCTTCAGTATTTCAGTACTGCTCCCACTACTATGTCTGTGATTCGGAACTCTTCAGTTAGCGAAGAGATCTCTTATGTTCCTAATCTCCAATCAAACATGTCTTCCGTTCAGGTTACAATCGATTGATGGTCTGTCACATCATTTCATTCGACTGTCTCTTCACCGTGTTTCCGACATAACCCATTTACTGGTGAATATTTATTGTGCAATTAGCCACTGGTGAGTTTGTTTCCGTAGTTGCTTCCTGCTTATTCGGTGGTTCAATACTAGATTCCACGCCGAATGTGCATGTAGGCCTGGAAATGAGCTGATAGCCGACACACCCTTGCATCACTCAGATGATTATAAGCCAGCAAAAAGCAGAAAGCATCACTGTGAGGGCAGGAATCCCACTATGTACAAAGCACAACAGTTATTGAAAGTTCAAAGATCACGTTTGATGCTGTATCTTCCACTCGAATCACAAAGGAACAAAATAATGTACAACAATAGAAATTCCATCTGGCCAGCTAACCTTCAATATGGATCGGAAGCGTCGCCTTATGATTCAACTCTACAGTCATCTGTTGGAAATGCTTCCAATGAGGCGCACGTCAAGTCACTCAACCAGATAGAAGAACTGAGTCAATATTGCTGCTGAAAATCAAAATTTTGTTCATCTTGCTGAGTGAAGTAAATATGCAAACTGATTTCTGAATCACGAGTTCTCTTTGTCTTTCCGATCCTGACTGACTTCAACATCGTCATCCATGAGGCTGGTTGTAGTTGAAACCCCACTGTCTGGCTGAATGAGTGAAGACGGCGATTTCTTTCAAATTCCCCACTAGTGATGGTGGTTAATGTTGGATGTTGTTGTTGTTGCTTGCTGATTGAATTGTTGGCTGGTTATCGTCATGATATTCCTCTTCTCTGTGTTCATTGGAAGTTCTGTCTTCGCTTCGTACCACTTATGTCAATTCGTTTCTCATCATCCGTCAGTCTTCGAAATTTTGCGATATTCAGCTATAATCGTCCATAAAGTCCAGATAATGCATAGTCTTCTCACCGATCCAACATATTCCTGTCTTCGCACATTACGCAGTGTGGTGAGTGATCCAGTTCAAGACAATCGACCACTTTTCAATGAGGCTGATACAGATTTTATCCACTGCACTGCATAGTGTTGTAGTACCCTCCAACCTCGGTTTAGTCAGTCAATTTGTGTGACTTGTTTTCATTCCTAGTTCTCTTGTTTCACCGCCAAGCATTTCCAAATGTCTACTCATCGTGTAACGTATTACTTGACAACCGCTGCAACCACGTAACCCTTATGAGTGCTGCTTCATACATTATTATTTGTCGTATAATAGGTGGTGACTTTTGAAGTTATCTAACATTGCACATTCCAACCCTTAATAAACGTGTAAGCTGTGATTGGTGGAGGTTACAAGAGGAGATCTCTTTGTCGACCTGTGCTTTCTTAATGACTGTCGAACTTATTGTAGGTATCATGGATAAGCAAGAAGAAAAAATGGAAACAGAATCTATGACAATTCTGTTATCATTCGCATTGAATAACGTTGAAACAACGACAACAAGAAGAGCAATGCTATGTCGACTAACCTGCCGTCGCATACAGATCCTTTCTGGCCGTCCATGCATTTTCAAGAGATTTCACCAAATTATCATAGACTGCAAATCATCAGTAGAATACAGTGTTAGACTCAGCATTTTCTACAGAAACACGAATTCTTTTTGTGTGGAATCAAATGTCTACCCTGTGTTGATCTCGATTTTCCTGTTGACTGACTGGGCAGAAATTGTCGACCTTTGTCGATATGTCGACTCCTGGTAGAGACGCTCTGACGAAGTCTGTGGATTGAGTTGAAATAATTTGGTGAATGGTGACTAGTGGGGGAATTCACGAGGCCTGTCTAGTCTTATTTAGAACTCGTTAGTTGGACGCACCTACAATCCCCATCGGTTAAATATTCCAGTCCAGTCAGCCAACGGAAAAATCGAAATTGACTCAAAACAAGCCAAAACTGATGCCTGTTACACAAGGAGCGGCTCAGTCTCGTGACCCCAGTAATATAGTAAATGATATCTTGGTGTTTGGTGGATACTGGTTTTGTGTCTCACTAGAAAGACTACCGCCCACTGGAGAATACATTCACTTCAAAATGAAGGATCTCAAATTGCATGAAATTTGCATCCTGGTTTCCACTGCTAGTCACCACCCAACAAATCACTTCACATCTCACTTATTCAGAGTCACAGTGTGAACGTTCGATGTTCAACAGTGTGTTTTTGAATAACACCTACTGTCACAAGTAGGTTGGACATTGTTGAGAATGGTGTTATTCATCTGAGACTGGTCATGCCCACAGCTGTAATGGATGAGTGGATTGGTTAAGGGTATAAAGGGGAAATGATCCCGTTCGGTATAGATGACTGAGAATTCGATTTGTCTAAACGTCTCTACAAATGAGTTGAGTATACTGTGTATGCGGTTGATGACTTTGGCTGACATTTTTGGGTTGAATTGTATTGAAATCCACTTAGAGTAAATTCACTGAAGTAGTCGGATGCATTGATGACCCGACATGGGCATATGAATCGTGTTCAGCAATTACCGAGTTACATCGTCTGCACCACAAGGGGATTATCTCAACGCCTGTTGAACAGTAAGTTTGAAATTCTGCAATCGTCGTATACCTATTTTAACTGTGTGTATGGAAGTCCAGGAAGATGAATATCCTCAAAGTCAGGATCTCCATGATACTATCCGAAAAACATGATTGTGTAGAACAGTGTCGGGGTGGGGAGCGAAATCAAAAGTCGGTCTATCTACCACCATACTAGATACATATAATGAAAAATACTTTCTCACGGAGATCAGAATCTACCTGTAGTTAGGTCAATTTTCGATTCTACATGTCCCAGTTCGGAACCAATATCTTCTACAGCATTACGATCTAGAAAAACGCAAACACATGAAAACTAGAACAGGAGGTACGTGAATAGGCTAGCCACTGTGAAAATTCTCCATCTATCATCGATTTATCCGTCTTAATATCTATCCAGGTATTTATAGATAAACACATTCATGCAAATATTCATAAATATGTATAGACGTATCGGATATATCAATAAACTCACTGTGGTTCTTTTCAACGTCTTCGGTGTAACCTGAACATCAGATAAATGCAGACACATGATTTACTCACTAAGCGCATTTAACACATTCACGTTCTAATGTATCTATAAGCTCTGCAGTGCATCAATTTGAAGTGGAGACACAAATTATGAATGCATTAAAGGTGTGAACATTTCTGAAAAGGCCATAGCGAAGTGACAACAGAATTTATAGTTTAGGCAGTTCCATTGGAAAACGTAGGATTTCTGTGTACAAGAAATAATTTTCAAAGCTTAGTTTTGCAGAGTTTCATAGTCAGTCGTTGTAGCATAGAGATTTCCATGGATTTATGATGAAGAGGGATGATAGATTTGTGAATAGTGAGGCAGCTCATAGTCCGAAAAGCGACTGTTCACTGATTTCTCCTGTGAGTTCTCGTGTCAATTTATAACAGTATTAACAAGCTGGTTTGATGACATCTCAATCGACATAACAATAGCGCATACTAGCCTCCGAAATGAGACAAAGTCTTTTGTTAAATAATTCAGGGAAGATTGAGGTAAAAAAATAAAACAGCCTGGGTAGAACACAAGAATCAACACACTGTCAAAGTAGAGAGTGAGTGATATCGGAGGAAATACATAATCCCAGGTATTCAACACTCAACTTAGTTCCAGCTGAAGTGCCGTCTACAAGACTAGAATCATGGGACCAATATTTTCATGAACTAATGATAAAGGCAAACTGCAGTCAAGGGAACTCAAATCTCCAACACCAACGCCGCGTTTTCCACAGCAGCATGGATCTTGTCTTAGTGGTCTGAAACCATTGAGACAGACTCAATTATCACCATACTGATCACAGAGCCAGGTGTCTTGAAGAGTAAGAATCCTCGTATTTCGGTATGCATGAGAAGACATATGAGACTGCAGACAGGTAATTTCAATTGACAGGGTACGGTAGATTGTACTCATAATCTCAGGAACCCTCAAGAACTACGCTTTTTCCCGAGTTAACTCGGAATTCGCGGAATCCACAATGTTTCTGCAATTTCAAATATCCGCGAGAGTGAACAATAAGACTTGAGGTCACATTTTAATAGATGAAATTGAACGCAGCATGATGATGAAGGGTTGTTTATCAAGCAAAGGTCTAAGCAGGTCGCTGTTGTAGTACGAGTCCATTAACCCATTCACAAGAGATCGAACACAGGGCACGATATCGACATACATGAGTGCGTGATTGGATCTTATCCTGATGACTGAACTGTCAGAGATCTCATCTCGGGACCTGTAGCTCCTGGTTTTGACCACCAATGTGTAGATTCATTGATGTGTACCGTTGAACAACGCCAAACCACGACAAAACAGCTGCTCGGTTTTCTCAGATACCTTCCAGTGGCCCTCAAACAGATATCAATTATTTGTTGGTCAAACTGGGGAAGTAGTTTGACTGTGATTGGATCTCAGCTTTCGAAATATTTCCTTCCAAGTGGTTATCATGTCAATGTCTCCACATGTTAAATATCAAACATCAAGTTTTTCTAGTCTACTTCATGTTATAAAAGGTCATTGTGTAAACAATGCATACCCTTAAATTCCTCACGGAACTGCGATAGTCCATTCACGTTCTTCCAGTAAGAGTCGTCTTTCAGTTCTGTAATCAATGCAAATATCATTCGTGAGTCATTTCAACACAAAATGGAGATAACGTGTAGTTGGAGAGATATGTGAATGTAATTGTCACAGTGGAAGACGTTGCTACTGATTGAGCCTCAACAATGTTGAATTGGCACTTTGAAAATCAACTCATATTTTACACAAGTTCCAGGTGATTATTCACGCATATTTCCATTCTCGAAATAGAAATTATTCATTATGGAATGCATGACAGCACTCATAACAGTGCAATAATTAGCACGTACTGTTATGCGATTGGGCCGGCTTCGCTGATTACCACTTATGATATCAAGCACATTACACACTCACATTTAGTGGATCGGTGAATAATTTCCGTCTTCTAAGAAAACTGAGCGGTGAAATTTCACCTCCTCGAACTGTGTGGAATGCTGCTTTGATTTGATTTATTACCAGCTTACCGAAGTAGCCAGCCGACAATCGGGTGGTTTTAGTCTAGTCAGACTGGTCATACCGCTGATGAACTCGCCGCCAGAAGGCGATAAATGGTCATTTGGTGGTGTTCAGATCACTTTGATCTACCTGGCTTACACGCCCTACTGCCTGTTGATGCAAGTGTTCTACACGTACTCATTAGAGTCGATCAGTAGTAGGTGGTTTCATGGTTTTATGATAAACGTGGTTGACATTATTCAATGGTGTATTATGCCTTCAATTCACTGATAGTCAACACGAGTACTCACTGTTCAGATACTCAACCACATTCTTCGCTAGTGTCTGATACTTGGTGTCGGTTATAACTAAAAGACAGAAAATATAAAATTGACTACACCAATATGAAATTAATCTCAACAGATGTGTAAAATTAACAGGTTGTGGTGTGAACGTGTTATTTCATAGAAATGTATATCACACACATGATCAGAAAGTATCATAGGATAACTAAGCTTCGACAGAAGTGCTGATTGTTCAGAATCATATCATCGAAGTGTAATCACACAACTTCTAGAGGTGACATTTTTAGTTCTTATGCTTCCTTTCCGTTCCCTGTCAAGAGAGTAGAATGTTTCAAATGTCAAGGTGGACAGGTATTGAATGATATCTATTTCTCGTATTCTCACTTGAATGGATAAATAAAGAATTCAGTGCATATGGCTATCATGGCTCAAGTGGTTTAATGGTTGGGTGCTGGATTCAAGTGTCGGTGGTAACACAATCATTTACTGGTGTTCGCAGGTACATCTCGAAAAACTCGAAATGTGCATCCTGCACTCCACTGCTAGTCACCATCCACCAAATTGCTTCAAGTCGTGTCCTCAAACATCGTCGAAGCATCCACGGAGAGGGAGCTGACATGTCAACAGAAGTGGAACATTTCGGTCCAATCAATCAACCCAGCAATCAGAATTGAGCTGAAAACAGAAAATAACGCATCAGTTATCAAACTCCTTTACCCCGTTCATCCTGTTGTAATAGATCATAAAATAATTCATGAGTCGGTAGAAGCTGGAATTCACGGACAAGGCATCGATTCAGGTTCCTATAGTTGAATGTTCAACGACCCCAGCTTCTAATAAATAGTTACTTAGTTTGAATTCCGATGGTTCGCGTACTGCCGATGAGTCCAATCGTAGGAGGTGTCAGCCAGCTGTACCACCAGTACTCCCTGGTTCTCTTCACTGTCTCTCAAAATGAGATCAATCTGTGGTCAACTTTGAAGCAAACATAGGTATTCGTTACTAAGCAGTCCAGTAAATAATAATAATTCACTGTGTGATATGCGTTAATGGTTTGGCAGTAGGATACTCGCCAACCACGAATGTGATCCGGTGTTCCGCTCAAGTGAATGTTGACTTGCCATACTGATAGCGACGCTGGGTGTATGGCGACTTCGACAGTTGAACACTTGATCAAACACTCGTCATTATATCACAACAAACTATGCCGTCAAAGTAGTCTAAAATGAAGAACAATCAACTGCTTATTGCGATACCCTCTCCTCTCCTCTACACTTTACTGAAGTTCCTAACCATTCAGACAGAGAAACTAAAGTTCTGCGTACAAAAGGAAATAATTATTCAATCACTTCCACTTGCGTGATTACAACCTTCTTGGCTTATTTTTTTTGCTCATTCGTTTTTAACTCTTGTATTCCCCTACGAACTCCTACGTAAAACCACAGTAATTCAGATATCCAATATTTAGCTGCACCCATAACATTGATTGACATTGAAAATCATGGTTGTGACAAGTCATCACTTTTGTCGCTATCTGACCTATTTTGTCGGAAGAAATTATACATAAATGCGACGATCGTAAAGCGAATGAGCAAATTGAAATCGTCGATCGAGAGACCCTTTGCTGAAACACTTGCTTTTTTCAACTAATCCCTGGATGGAGATTATTCATGAAATGAATAAACAGTCCTGGCACAAAATACCTCTGTCTTCTGTCAATACAGCGGTAATAAGACTTGAAATGTTTCGCTTGCCACTTGCAGTAGAATGATCGTAAATTAAAATAGAAATGTTCAGCATAACTTTTGTAGTGCCTTGATTCGTCTCAAACTTGTCCACAGATTGATGTCGGTTATAGAGGAAGATTGAAAACCAACCACGAGTACCTGAGAGATGCTACATCCTACTTTGAGACTCTTTGGAAGTACGCACCGACTGGAGTTGAAATGTCGGATCCGTTCATTTGCAGGATGATCTACAGAATGTCAAACTAGGATAAAATTACCGCCCGGTATTTAAAGGTCGTTGTCACTGTTTCCCTACCTGACATCTATCAGTGATCAAACACGGAACATTGGCTTAGGTGCAAAACTCGAAACACTTTCGAATGTAACCCATCCTGCATTCTGCTCTACAATCTCTCGCGTCATTAGACAAGTATTAACAGGTTGTCATTGAATAAAATATCACCGTTATTATCATCATCATCAATATTATCACTGAAATTAGCTTGAATATCTCACCATCGTTAAAATCCTCCACTTTCCAATCGATTTCTGGTGTTCTGACTGCCAGTAATGCTACGCCTGGAAAACAGATTAATACACTCAAATATTTCACAAGTAATCACTGTGACGGAGTAACTGTTTGCAAAATCTCCCCTGATCCGTCCAACCACAGTATTCAAACTTATTTGGACGAATCATTTAACTTCATGATGATTATCTGTGCTTCTCCTAAACTACAATGTCAAATGTTGATTTTATCAGTACCACTTGTATTGCTCCCTGTTGAATCTCTATTCTTAGTGCTTCTCTTAAGAGTGTGTGATAAAATTGATGACGTGCTGCTATACAATGAGATGTTTTTAGTGAGTCAACGTCAATGAGACTTTGGACTGTCTACGGGAATTGTTTGTCGGGTGACAGAGCTATGATTCCACAGTGTTGGGAATATCCTTTCCATTCTCTGTGTTTGTTTTGTATTATGCAAAATAATTTGACACTGTTGAGGAGAAATGGAGTTTAGACGTTTTATATTTGAATAAAACCACAGATAAATCTATCGAGAAATAATCATTTCTCCTGTCTTTTGAGTGTTTTGTGACTGGGTGTCTCTCAGGAGAGCTTTTGATGGTGATGCAGTAGGACGCAAACATCGGCTCACTGCGACCAGACTACAATTCAGTCGGTTTCGACCTTTAATGATTACATGAAGTTAATAAAATACGTAATCAACATGTTTTGATGAGGTTTAGAGATTATGTGCATACGATATAAAAGGGGATTCAGCATGAAATCTGAACTTCCTTGTGCATTAGAATCACTTCAAGTTTGATCACGTAGTGAATGGTGTCAGTTAGAGAGGCATCACAAACCAGAGACGGCTGTCTCAATCTAGTTTTGAAGGTGGTTAGTGGAAGGAGCTCACGACTACACCCACCGCTAATCTAACCCAGTTGGTTCAGACTACAAAGACTCCCCAATTATATTGATTAGTGTTTGCGTTGTATATGTCAAATAGGCAGAAGTTAGAGTTTATTGGTCAGTCACGGAATTCCGTACCAATGAGTGCATCATCAATGGGCTTGCATTTAAACATGCACACCTACTGATCTGTGTTGTCGAAGAAGGATCAGGTAGGTGTCCATGACTCTGTGAATGTTTCAATGCTCCTACAATTGAGTTCAATACGATAACACACATGAATAAATCATTCATATGCCTACTAACCAACACTTGAATTAACCTCACTCACATTCAGCTGACTTGTAAGAGCCATAGATTTCACTGTAACGCTTGATCAGCGTGTCCAATTCGTCTAGAAGATAGAAAATAAGGAAACACAAAATGAAGACAGTTGAAGGTGGTATTTTCAGTTGACAAATATAAATACTGGTAATGACATGGTTTCCCTGTTTGTTGTAAGGAGGAATTGAAAGTTTGTTGGATGGGAAAGGACCATTTGAAAGTGACTGTGGAGAAGGGCGTTCAGTGAACATGTGCTGAAAAGGCCGCGTATTCAGCTCAAACACATATGCATTCGCTCGTCAGATCTCCTCTTATCCTACTGTTTCATTAAGTAGTCTTGTCTGACGCTGGCCTACGTCATCTTTGTGTTACATATTCTGATGTAGAAATCAGTTGAACCTTGATGACGAAGAACGCCGCCCATACTTCTCTTAGTGATACCTGCTAATGAGAGAGAATAATTTCTATTTCTTGATGTAACAATTCCTTTCTCAGGCGTGAGGCTAGCAACCCCACCCTGTGAACAGGGTTTCCACAGAAACGTCAGCACGATGAATCTCCTTGCGCCAAAATAAAAAGTCTGTGTGGGGACATGGAAAGTCCGCACCATGTACGAGATTGACAAAGCTGCCCAGATCGCAAACGAGATGAAAAGATACGGAATCAAAGTACTGGGAATATGTGAAATCAGATGGAACGTGAATAGACTCACCAAATTGGCAAAGGGTGAGTCAGTGATCTACTCTGGTCACCCAGACGTTAACCACACGCACACCGAGGGCATGGCTATCATGATGTCACCAACGGCAACAAAGGCTCTGATTCAATCGGAGGCGATCTGGTCCAGGATAATGACCGCCACATCCAACTCCAAAGGAAGGAAAGTGTCAATTATACAATGTTATGCACCCACAGACTACGCAGACCTCGAAAACAAAGGAGAATTCTACAGACAACTACAGGCAGCGATGGACAATACTCCAGCTGGTGACATTAAAATACTAATGTGAGACATGAACGCCAAACTGAGACCAGACAACACAGGAAGGGAACTCATCATGAGTAGAGAAGCTCTTAGAGAAATGAATGAAAATGGAGAACTCTTCGCCGACTTCTGCGCCTTCAACGAACTAGTGATTGATGGCAGTGTACATAAACACAAAGATATCCACAAGGCTACATGGGTGTCACCAGACGGGCAAACCAAAAACCAAATCGACTTCATCTCAATCTCAAGGAAGTGGAGGCGCAGCCTACTGGACACAAAAGCTAGAAGAGGAGCAGACGTTGGCTCAGACCACTATCTCGTACAAGGGACAATCCAAATCAAATTAAAAGCTTTCAGGGAATCAGGAGCTGCAGATAGACCACAAGCCAAGTTCAACACTCAAAAGCTGAAGGACCAGGCTACAAAGGACATCTTCATTGCAAGCATAAAGGACAAAGCTGAGATACAAATCAACACCAGCGAAAAGGTCAGCGTCGAAAAGCACTGGAACAACTTGAAAACGGTGTGGAGCCAAACCTGCATAGAAATTCTAGGCAGAAAAAAGAGACAGGACAAACAGTGGCTCACTACGGACACTTGGAAACTAATAGAAGAGAGAAGGACAGTGAAACAAAAGATTATCCAGTGCACTGACGAGCAACAAAAACAGAGTTGAATGAAAGCTACAACATGCTCAACAAAAGAGTAAAGAAGAGTGCCAGGGAAGACAAAAGAAAATATTATGAAGCCATGGTGAGTGAAGCAGAAAAAGCTGCAGTGCAGGCAAAGAAGACCTCACCACACTCTACCAAACAACTAGGCACCTATCGGGCAAACGTTCGACACAGATTAGGCCAGTAAAGGATGACAATGAAAGTCAATCACCAAAGAGGTGGAGCAAAGAAAACACTGGGCTGAACACTTCAATGGCAATGGAGACGCGTGGCTGAAGCCCTATGTTCCTCTAGGAATTAAAGTATATAATAATAATAATGTCTACGCCAATTGCAACATATTTAATCGAATAGAGAATACCAATTAGCAATAGTGAAATGTGATGTAGATTAGTGGAAATCGGGTAAAATTCAAATCAATATTTCAAGTGAATGGCTACAGACGTGGAAGTGTTTATTCCTCAAATCTGGATTAAGTTTACTCAGTGAGCATTATGGAACCTGCTTAACATTGACCGAATCACCAACCCTTCAGATATATCTACTCCCTTTCGACTAGCCGAACTTTGTTTTCGATAAGAAAGGTCGCTTGCAGGTCTCCTATCTCCTCTCGTTTCATTAGCATTCTGTACCTGTATACTTGTGATCATATAGTTAGTTATACACGGGGATTATAATTCATCAACTTCAATTCCTGCTAAAAAGTTAATTCTTAAGCAGTCTGCACAGGACCAACTTAGTGTAGTCGAAAATAAATTCAAGTCGTCAACACAACACTGCTACCACAACTTACTGTTTTGTACCGGAGATAATTCATTGCACAGCACGTGAGACACTGTAACGAAATTGACAAAACAAAACAAACCAGGGTGAAATTATTCATTCACAGGTGTCAAATTAAAAGACTGATTAATCAACAAGGCATATTTGTAGGTTCCACAGAAGGTTAAGGATCCAGAGCAGTGGCTGAAGATGATTCTTTATCATTTAGAGACCCAGATGTTTCAGGCGAATTGCAATAGCCTCTTCTGTTTGAAGTATTTGGTACCTTGGAGCCTTTTGGCGAGGGAAAAGGTATCTGCAATGTTAGAGTTGTGGCCTGTTTGGACGAGGTGGTCTCATACTGAACTGTTCTCAATACAAATTTATTCAACCAACATTTATTTAACGAACAATTAATTGTCTAGAACAACGATCAATATATCTGTCTTCACAGCAGCACCTCAATTGATCCACAAATACAGACAGGTTAAGAGATAGATAAAATTAGAGGCGATGGCCAGCAGAGGTATTTCGTCCCTCACTCGTGGAATCACAATGGTCGTGTCGAAAATACGTCGTGCAGAATATTATCAATCTCTCACAGATGCACTTCCAATTGTAATCTATCGGTATCAACTACTCAGCGTTATTGAAAACGGTCATCTTTATTGTTCAGTTATGTCAAAAGAAGACACAGGAGGATGCACAGCAACCTCGTTGTGTCCATTATGAGTTGGATGTAAGCAAGCGGTGTACCGTTTGCTGAACACACACGGAAATTTGGAATCATAAAAAAGAGTTTAGTGCAATACACACAATACAAAGTTACGTGATACTACTGAGAATCACTTACATTGAAACAACGTCCAAACAAACGCCACTATCAGGCAATGCTTCTCAATCATGTTGTTAGTGTGCAGCGATATTGAATTGTATAGCAAACGAATAATCACCGCCCTATTTATATCCTACAGGTGGTCAGTGAATGTGAGAAAAAGAAAGAGAGTGTGTGTGTGTGTGTGGTGTGTGGGAATTTTGATGCACTTCTCAACATTTTGTGTAACTGCGTAAATCTCTCATGTAGAATTTAGAACAGAAATTTGAGGTCACAATAACAATTGCTTGTAATTACCTGGATACCTGTGTAACTACATTGGAACGATTCTCACACATTAGATTCCTGAAAATTTCATTTCATAATTCACATGAGTATTTTTGTAATAAATTTTACTGTACTCACAGAAAGTACGCAAACAAGCAAGTTAGTTAATGAATACGTTGGCCAGTTATATGCGTTTATTTATTTAGTTGCAAAGTGAGACAGTTCAGGGTAAGTTGATGAGATACTAAATTAGTTATTTAGTAAGATTTTCATTTTGTTAACTGGTTAGATGTGGACCCAGAGACAACAGCGGACTTGATGACGCCATTACTGGTGAAGGTGTGGAAAGAGGGCTAGGTAGCCGGGGATTGGGAAAAAGGATACTTATTCAAACTACCGAAGAAAGGAGACTTAAGTCAATGAGAAAACTGGTGCGGAATTCTGCTCCTCTCCATTTCAAGGAAAATTCTAAGGCGCATCATCCTGGAGAGAATCAAACAAGCCAACCTGGATGAAAAACTTCTACCGGAATAGGCTGGATTCAGGAGAAACAAGTCATGTATTGATCAAATCGCCACTCTACGGATCATCATTGAACATAGCTTGGAATGGCAGTCACCTCTCCACCTCACTCAACTTCATCGACTTTGAAAAGGCCTTTGACAGCGTCAATCGAGAGGTCATGTGGCAACTAATTCGCTACTACGGGGTCCCATCGACAATTATACCTCTCACCCAACAGTTATACGACAATGCTGCATGCCAAGTAATCCACAACGGGAGACTTACGGAATCCTTCGAAGTGAGGACGGGAGTGAGGCAAGGCTATCTATTATCACCAATGATCTTCCTGATTGCAGTAGACTGGATAATGCGACAGACAGCGGTGTGTAATGAGGAAACAGGCATAAAATGGACTCACACAAAAAACTTGGAGGATCGGACTTCGCCGATGACATGTGTCTGATTTCCCACAAACTGGAAGATATACAAGTGAAAAGCAACAAGCTGGCAGAAGAAGAATCAAAGATAGGACTTCAAGTGAACATAGATAAAGCAGAGTTGATGAAGATTCCGGCCAACAGCAGCAACACCAACAACAGAAAACAATCGGCTTGAATGGGCGGAACCTGAAAGAAACAACCTCCTTCGCCTAACTACCTACCTGGGAATCACCGTTTCAACTACAGGCGGGCGGAAATGACGAGGATATCAAAGCCAGAATCGGAAAACCAAGACAAGATAGGACTTCAAATGAGCACGAAAAAGAAGGATATCATGAGGACAACTTAAAAACCAACCAATGAACCAAACAACAAAACAATCAGCCAAATGAAGCAACATCCAACAACAGTCACTACCAGTAGGAGGAGTTTGAAACAGATAACTGCCTTCACTCATTCAACTAGAAAATGTGGTACCAACAACAAGCGGCCTCATGAATGACGATGTTGAAACCATTCAGGATCGGAAGGTCAAGAGAGACTTTATTCTTTCAGAAATCATTCCACATATCTACTTCACTCAGCATGATGAACAAAATTTTGATTTTCAACAGCAATATTGACTAAGTTCTTCCATATGGTTGAGTGACTTGAAATGCGCTTCACTGGAAGCATATTCAACAGACTACTGAAGACTTTGATCCAAAGCCTACGTTTTCGCTCCATAGTGAAGCTGATCTGGTTAGTTAGTTATTCAATTCGTTAGAGCTTCGAAAGGAAGATACGAAGTCAAGCGTAATCTTCGAAGTTTCAATAACTGTAGCGTTTTCCGTAAAATGGGATTTCTGGCCTCACACTTATCCTTATTCACATGGATTGAGTTCAGTGTAGAATGACTGACCCGAGTAGGTGGGAGAGTCTTTAGAGAAAATGTCAGCAATCGCATTGCATTCACTGGTAGATAGTCAACGATATATTGCGCTAACGTGTACTGAGTTCCTACAGAGTAAATGTCTCTTATGCAAGTGTTCGTCTAATGTACATACACACATACAATATTGACACCACATGCCGACAAACTCTCCAATTGTACACGTTTAATCAGACCCACAAGTAATTCACTTCAAATTTCACCTAAAAATATTGAAATGACACCCTCATTAGAATTGAGTTCTGCTCTTCATTATAGATGAACTAACTGCCGGAGAAGACTTGGGAAATCTTATTGAAAAGGATTTTATCCAATCAAGAGGTAAACAAATGTTGAAACAAATGTCAAATTTCAAACAAGCATCAGACTTTGTTATCTCGAATCATACAGAAGCAATGATTTGTGGTAGTCCGTCGTGAGTGGATGAGATGACTCTCGAGCGGTTGAGGATGCTGTGTAGTGAGGCGATGAGAGCTCGTCAACTGAACCATCAAGCTCAGTGAACAAAACTACACTGGGGAACATTCATCCAACGTGGATCAATTTTCTTTCCATAATCTCAAAATTCTACTCTGAAATTAACTACAACAACTGATTGAGTAATTACTCAGACATGATGAATAATTAGCCTCATCTACAACGGCTTCCCAACTCAAGTATGTATGCGTGCGTTCGGAATGCGCGATAATATGTTGACACGGAGAACACCCATTTCATGTTGACTGTTTGATTGAATTATCTTGAAGTTTGCCTCATTTCATTCTATCACTTTTTGTCCAGAGAATGTTGAGGAGAAATGTTTGCGAATGTCAGGAATGCAACTAGAGCGAATGATAGCAATGAATCTGTTTATTATTGGTAAGTCGCTGCTCGTTTGTGTGTTTGTTTCTAATTGAGAAAGGACTGCGTCAGTTCACTGCGTCAACATCAGCAACATCATCAGATATCACCGACACCTCCAATGAGATCAATTTAGTGTTTATAGTGTAATGTGATATCTGTATTTCCTGATTGTCATCACGAAATCTTCTGGTGAATGATGTGCAAGGGTGAGTTAAATGTCTCTAGTTAGTCCGAATTCGTCGTACCTTGCATTGAGGTAAATGTATTGCTCAACTGACACCAATATTACTTATAAACATCTGAAATACTGTGATTCATCCATTCACCGATACATCTATCCATGCATGCTTTCCATACCTGATGTATTGTTGTGATTATTCCCTTAGGTTCTGAGTGGAACCTGGGACTTGCAAAGCATCTCTCGACTTACACTGTTTTCTTCCGTCATCTTGAGCTGACCCCATGATCGCTCATTAGTTCCCATCTCATCTTCACTCGAATTCAACCTAAACTCGTCGCTTCTAATTTGGGTTGAGCTCAACGTTTTGTCAAGCAGGTGTGATAACCATGGACAGTCTCCTCATTGTGTGTCTAATCCATCTGGACGGTGTCTCTCTCATTGCCTGAGTGGTCTTCAAGCTTCCTTTGTGAATGGAATTTCCCGGGTTCAAAATCTGGTGAGTCCACTTGCTCCTGACTATTCTCATATTAGGTAGAAACAACTTTCTAGTACCTCCAGGTGGTTA
This sequence comes from Trichobilharzia regenti, assembly GCA_944472135.2. Lineage (NCBI taxonomy): Eukaryota > Metazoa > Platyhelminthes > Trematoda > Strigeidida > Schistosomatidae > Trichobilharzia > Trichobilharzia regenti. Next base: position 19,821,815 of record OX235266.1, on the reverse strand, counting down.
TCAATCATGGTTCAACGGATATTGATCTTAAAACGAATAACATTCTTACAGAACAACCGACAATTGGTGATGGATAACAACACCTCTAGTCAATGTTATTGGCAACTACTTCTTCTGATACCCTACTTTCTGAATCTCACTGGTTACCACTGCTAACAAGAATATCAGGGAAGTCTATCATCCTTCAGGCAGCATTGGAATGTGGATCAATTTTTTTCCTCAGCATTGATTTGAGGAGAATTCAACGGTTTCAGGTTGCATCACGAGATGACATCAGTTATAGAACGACTGAAAATCAACCAGGGCTTACTGGCGAGCAGTTTCGTTGTAATTTTCCCTGGCAGTGGAGATGTATATAAATGGTTTTTAAGAAGTTATATCCGGTGAGGAAATTGAATAATAGGTGTGAGTGCATGAAATAATAATAGTAGTAGTATGAAATACAATTAAAATCTAAAATGTTTGTGATTATAATCGTAGTTAAATGTCAAGTGGCAAACCAAATTAATGTCATATATAGAATAATTCATGGGATAGCTAGAACTTGAAAGAGGGTGTGGAGTTATAGGATTAGTAGACAAATCGAATAAAACAAAAAACGTCACCTAATATTGTGTGAAATTTGATAACATAGAATTTAACGTGTTAACAAAGAAATGATTTAGAATGACAAGTGGGACAAGTGAAATAATACCGGAGACAGTTCAAAGTGAGAGTAGTAATAGTAACAATTAACGTAATAAAGAAAGATTATACAAATTGAATAGACAAAATGAAAGAATGAAATATTGGTAGGGCCAAAATATGATTGGGGATTACCATTCTTTAGCATAGAGGGATTAAGACCATGAAAGTTCGAGGGGTTGAACGAACATTTTCTGTACACAGAAATCTGGCTTTTCTGTTTCGACAGCCAAAGATGGCTTCAGCAATGCAGATGAGTTGGGTACGTATTGATTTGGGTAGATTACTTTTTACACTTGTAGATGAATTTGAAGGCGGAGGGTAATTTGCATGTGCTTGGAATTCAAAGGGGACTTAGCTTCCGACATAATGAAAAAGGGATATCACATTCCCTGAAAAGAACAATCCCTGCTGCATCTCTGAGAATAGCCTTTACTAGTCGACCATTACTGTTCAATAGCCTGAAGGACAAGATCCCACTGTTGACCAACTCCATGTGTGTTTATCAATTCACTTGCTCGTGTGGAGCTAGGTATACAAGTCGTTCGACTCGAGTTTTCTCCAAGAAGGCGCAAGAACACTATCCTGCATGCTAGTTACGAAGAGGTGGATGTGGAGCAGTGAGGAGCGCGATCATTGAACATCTGGTCGGTAATGATCACTCTATATCTATACCCTCCGCCTTCAAATTCATCTACAAGTGTAAAAAGTAATCTACCCAAATCAATACCTACCCAACTCATCTGCATTGCTGAAGCCATCTTTGGCTGTCGAAAAAGAAATGCCAGATTTCTGTGTACAGAAAATGTTCGTTCAACCCCTCGAACTTTCATGGTCTTAATCCCTCTATGCTAAAGAATGGTAATCCCCAATCATATTTTGGCCCTACCAATATTTTATTCTTTCATTTTGTCTATTCAATTTGTATACTCTTTCTTAATTACGTTAATTTTTACTATTACTACTCTCACTTTGAACTGTCTCCGGTATTATTTCACTTGTCCCACTTGTCATTCTAAATCATTTCTTTGTTAACACGTTAAATTCTATGTTATCAAATTTCACACAATATTAGGTGACGTTTTTTGTTTTATTCGATTTGTCTACTAATCCTATAACTCCACACCCTCTTTCAAGTTCTAGCTATCCCATGAATTATCCTATATATGACATTAATTTGCTTTGCCACTTGACATTTAACTCCGATTATAATCACAAACATTTTAGATTTTAATTGTATTTCATACTACTACTATTATTATTTCATGCACTCACACCTATTATTCAATTTCCTCACCGGATATAACTTCTTAAAAACCACATATATTTTATTTTTTTATTTTTGATTGCAGTTTGATTCCACACCGTATGTTTTTGGAACAGGTATGGAATTTTCAGCATGGGAATTGGTAGATATCAGGTGTGCGTCAGCAGGTGATCGAACTTCGGACCATGTGCATGGTCGGCGAGAGTCCTATCTACTGTGCCACCGACGCACGATTGTACAGATTGATGATGAATTCATCGAAGAGAGTCTCTTCGCTGAATCACTTGTTTTGATTTTCTATATGTTACAATGGGAATTTTCCATGATCTATATATATATATATATATATATATATATATATATATATATATATATACAAACTCCTATTTCACAAAATACAAGAAACACGATCCACCATCCATTTTCATTGCATCAATACAATTATACACTTCAATGGTGATCAGGTCACCAAGTTCTCTCATTTACTTATTTGTAAGAGATATACTGCACTTAAGTAAATGAGCACTTCAGGGAAGTATCCTGTGTTAATCACAAAATAAATTCAAAATGTGGTGTGTGAGAACAGTTTCAGCAAATATGCATGTTTACAGGCAATTAGAAGCACTTCCAACTGTATCCTCAGTTTTCGGTTGTGAATCTCACATGCGATTTTCACACAGTAGTATGAAATGTACTGATATTGGATGTTGTGAAGTGAATTTAGTCTCTCTATTTCTCACCACTTTATTCTACTTATTATATCGCTATTACTATTAATAGAAGTCGTATACTCTTAGGATCTGAGTAGGACACTGGGCCTATATGCTCTCTTCACCTCCTCACATGATCTCCTCCATGTCGCTGTCAAATTCATGCCCCACCCATCAATTTCTTTTCGTGTCCCACTTGAGAGATGGCCTGATGCCTGACGTTACTCAAAGTATCCGTCTGCATTGGTTTTATCCACCTCCGTTTAGTTCTGCATGTAGGTTAGCTGACAGGTTCTCGGTTGGTTAGCGAGAGATCGTTGTTGCCAATCCTTTCTAAACAGCCATTTGACATCCAATACTGAGGAAAGACTGATGTTGATGAAAGTCTCGAGTGTATTCCATGACTCGTTTATTCTCTGAAATACAATATATAACCCGCGAACGCTTGATATCAGAGTTAGAAATCTGAATTGCATACTTAATGTCAAATGTGAAGCATTCCCAGATTGATTTCATTGTGATGCAGGTTCATCTCACCTTCCCGATCGTCTGGAAATCAACACTCATATCTGAATTCATTTCATGGCAGACATATCGACGTTTCGTAGCTTTCAGCTTCACGTTTCACCGTGGGTTGTTATCAGTTGGAGAAGCAATGAAAAAACACACAGTGAGGTAAGGTAACAGCTGTCTCATCCTAGCCTGTTAATCAGTAGTATTGCTCAAGACATTGTGGTCCGGATCCAGAACATCCCGACTACAAGCCAACATCGTAGACCATTCAGCTACTGGAAGTCGACACAATGTACAGCCCAAGAATTCTAGCTTCTACTGATTTCGGATTTTAGTCCGACTGACACTAGACAATGTTAATTTTGATAGTGTGAAATATTCCCATAATATGAATTAAAAGTCAGTCTGAACGAAGAATATTCTTTTCAATAATATCTCTTCAGGTTGTCACAATAATTAGATATAATATTTGTTGTCGTTACCATAAAGGCCAGTTGTTCGGCGGATACATTTTTAACGTAGAATAACCGATTAGTAGTTATGGAGTGTCAAAATGAATAGTCGTATTTGTGTGACAAACGTGCTCTGGGCTGAAATCGATTACAAAATTGACAAGTCAGTTCAAGGTAATAACAGGCGTCATGTGAGTGGCTAGTGCAAAGTGGTCTGTGTTAAACAGGAGATATTAAGACTGCAATGCTCACCCAGCGGTCCATTTCACGTACGAAGGAGAATACAACGACTCTCTACACTTCCTCCAAGTCCTACTAACGAGAAGAGAGGATGGTTTCGTCTAAAGAACCATATTTAGAAAGCTAGAGATCAAAGCTCAGTATACACACTTCCTTAGCTTCGTACGATGAAATACAAACGTAATCGAATCAAGTGCTTAGCATTTATGGCGAGATCTATTTGTTCCAAAGACTGCGTAGAAAGAACTCCAAGTCATCCGATACATTCCAAGCGATAACGGACATCCAGAGAAGTTTATTTAAACCAAATTAGATTACAATAGTAGTAAACATCAACAGTGGAGAAAAAGCGTCTGTTTTTACGTCTCCAGTTCAAAGGACATACTCCTGCAATCATTATAACACACCACTTCATTGATTGTCTGCATTTGGAATCTCGTGATTCAACTGTATTTGGTATACATGTTTCGCTTATTTATTATTCCATTTGCATCCGAGTGGAACTTAGGTCTAACATGTTCCTCACATGTGGAAGCATCTAATAGCTGCTGAACTATGATTACTTTTGTATGTGTACAATGGTGTACCAATTGAGAACCAGTAAGTAGTGTCACATTACTGCCTATCAACTCAAATTCGTCGTTTCCCTATAACACATTTGGGAAGTCTGGAACAATATGATTGTACACTGACTGGTATGTGTTAGCAACTGAATCATTGTGAATAAATCTACTGAAATCCATCTATGGTAAGCATACGGATTCAGCGAAGTGTAATATTTATTTTTCACTCAGATCCTCATCTCTGGACTGACTCTAATATTTACCAACCAAGTGTCGATATTTTTGTTAACAACAACAATTATTATCGCCTCTGATTTTGAGTGGAATAAAGCACTTCAACAACACATCTGCACTTTATCCTATTTTCTGCCGTCTTCTTCAACTGTATCTGTGATGGTCTATAATCTCTCATCTCCTCATCGAATGATCTCCTCAATATCACCGTCGCACTGATGACCCAGTCGTTGCTTTTAATTCGGATACCACTTTGGTGTGTATGTGTGTGTGTAGTCCGCGATTTCATTCAACGACCTGCTCAACGTATGCTAGATCAATACGTCTCGATGTTTTCCTACATCTTTGTTCAACGTTCGGCAGATAGTTTCTTGTTACATATTCTTTCTGGCCATTCGATCTTCAGTTAGGAGCCAGCGAAGTTGGCGCCGGCTGTTAATAAAACTCTGCAGTAGCCTGTTGTAAATCTTCCTCGTGACACGCAGTGCAATTTTCTGACCCGTATAGACGAACTCACTGTCTCCACATTTGTGCTGAATAAACCAAATCTCATCCTTTACACTGGGTGAGTGAAGACGATTTTCGAACTTATTTCAGGTTGATGAAAGCGGATCTTGCCTTTTCGATTCTGGCTAGCTGGTGTTGACATCTTCATCTGTTTTGACTGCTTGTGTTTGAATCGATACTACCTAGATAATTGAAGCCAGAAAGCAACGTCTGTTAGATATATTCTGTTGGTGTTGAACAGTGTTGGTTGTTATTTTGTCGCACCCTGAGCATTCTCTCCATGCATATTTTCGTCTTTGTTCGTCATCAAGTGGTATCAGAATCAACTACAGAAGACTGTATGCCTGGATAATTAAGTTTAAAACTCTACAACACCTTATTTGGCATCTCAACACTTGGATCTAAATTTTGCTATGCAACGACAAATTGAATGAACTGAACACAAATGTCCAACTGGAGAATTTGATCAATCAAGCGAAAGATTTGCTCTTGACCTTACAAGACAGTGTAGACCTATTCAAATCACCCATTTTAAATTGCTGTCTCAATTACATTAACAAAAAGCCATCTTTCGTGATGTACTTTTCAAACAACATCAAAAGCATCTCAGAGAACTGAATGATAATGAAAACATGGCCATGAAACGGACAGATAAAGGTTCTGGGATCGTCTTGATGAACAAATCAGAATACTTAAGCAAACTTTCAATGATACAATCTGATGATGAATAAATTTAAAAATTATTAAAATGAATTAATAAGTGAAGGAATGACTTGTAATTGGGATTAACACTGAAATGAAGGGAAATATGAAGTTACCAGAGGTTTCGGGGGAAATTCCAGAGTGTTTTGAAGAGTTAAGAAACAAGCAACCAAAACGCAATACAGGGGAAGATCAGACGTATTGACTGTGGTGGTTTATTCTTAAATTAGTAGGTAATTTGGAAGGAGGCGTTTGTTCAGGCAGAATGATCAGTGTAGGCTGTGTGCTCAATTATCACACTCCTTTTACAGCTACTGCTGTCTTTCTACAGCCATGCAGCATAGAGTTCTTCCACCCTGTTAGCGAGGTTATGCGTCAACTAAACAATACACGCGGTTACAAAGGGATCAGATTGACTCTCTAAGGTCATGCATTAGGCCGGTTCACTGAAAATGCGATTCATGATATTGTAAATGATATAGAATATTCAACTCAGATATCTAGATGCCAAAATATTTCCTCTCGGCTGGGCTCCTTGTTTCCTGCCATTCCACAGTCGACAGAAAATACCTCATGAAGACTCTGTGCTACAGAACAGCTTCTAGATGATTTCAAACAAACACTTTCTCTCTGCAAAACAGAAAATGCTTCCTATTTCAGGCATTAACCGGAAAATGTCTCTATCCAGATGGTTTGACAACTTCTTGAGTATCACTCTTGATAGAACAAATAACAATTATTGCGTCTGAGTCACATGTTCTTCAACGACTACAGTGAAGTCGATAAATACGAGAAGCAGGCTTTTTTCACCCAAGGGATGTACATGTAGTACCTCGAAGAGGTGAGGAAGTTGAAAGAGATGCATCCAGATTAGTTGACTGCCTTTATAAACCCTTTAGTGGTAGGTAGGATACTCACGGTGTTTGACGTAATCTGTACACATATTAGGGATCTTTTAACTTGATAAAGTCGCAGGAGCTGTGATTATTTATATAACCGATAAGCTAAATAAAATGAGGCTACCATTTATTGATCGCTCTAAACTTCAGGAGGTATTGAACACCATCAAGTTCTAAGCTACAGGATTTTCTTCATAGTGAAACTGGAGAATAGTCCTCCCACTGGCTGATCTCCGTCTCTAATACATGTGGAGAATGATCAAGTTCTACGTGTTGATAAAAATCTCTGTTCTCCTTAATACATCAGTATGCACCAACAAAATGTTAAAGACACATTTTCACAGGTTTATATGGAACAGAGTTATTAAATCCAGACATCAGCTGGCAGTTGCAATGCATCACATTTGTATATTCGTATTTTACTTTGATTTGAAGTTTGCATATCGAGTTGTGATTAACCAGGCAGAGTCACAGCCTAGAATAAAAAGCTGTGTGACTTCAGATTGTGTCAGAACTCACTGCTAAATGCCAGCTAACTGACCAGTAACCTACCAAACGAATTCACCCATTTTGATTGACGTTATCGACCAAAAATAAATAAATTAACGTCTCAGATATCGACGCTTATATTCGACATTCCCTCATCTAGTGAACACAAACTAAACTTTCACTAATCTATGCGGTGACAAAGAGAGATTATTGTGCACACGATCACATGTGCACAACAATATGATCAATAATTAACATAAAAGTTACAGACCACCACCATAATAATAATAGTAATAGCAATAATAATACAAAATAAATGGATTTCTCACAATGTTAACAATAGAAATTCAATATATGAAGTCAACAACTCAGTCTATATAGAATAACTACAAAATGCATTGCAAAGAATGAGAGTCGTTGACTTGGTGGCATTGTTAGAACGGTGAACTTGTAGACCATGAACAGTAACTGAGATTTCAATGACTTGACACTGGGGATTGAGTCTTCTTGATGATTTCGGTTTTTGCCTCATTGAAATATGAACAGCGATTCTGCATATTGTCCAGGAAGCTAAATAGTCAATAAGCAAACCCACTAGAACATTATGCGTTTGATCCTCAATCGAATCATGAGTACATACAGCCGAAGAGAGTCAGTTTACGCTGAAACAACTGTCTGTTACTCACTGGTCTAGTACATCGGTGGTTCAAGCATAAAAGGCCAATTAATCATAAGGGGCACCAGTTTCGCATCCAAGGCGGCGCATTCCTAAACCCCATTCACCCAGCATTAGGCTGGGTAACAGAGGTAAGGTCAAGCATAAGGCTAACAGAGTTCGGTCATCTAATGGTTGGATGTTTTGGCGACAAGCAGAGAAGATACGTGTTATACAAAATGCAAGTGTATATCGAAAACCTACACCTACTCGTCAGTTTTCTCATATACGGAATCTCGTTCCCACTCACTAGTTTGTGAATTTATTGTTGTTAGAATTTAAAGAGAAATTGTGATTTGACAGACGATGCTCTCAAGGGCTTATTAAAAATATTGTCGTGCAGCAAAATCTTATTCAAACGACAACCGCAGTCAGAACCCACGAAAATAGTCTCTAGAAATTCAGTCGTTTTGTGACAAGAGTTCATGGTTATTACCATTGTAGAACAGTCCGACAGCTTGATTTTATCTATGAGGATTTGAATACAGCTCAGCTATACCTTTCACCAAACGAGCGAAAGAGGTGTGCTTCAATATTCTTGTTTGATAGGTGAGCCAACAAATTTCGACTCACCTAGTAGCGTGATCACGGAGACTGCTATCTCGTTGAAGGTCTCAACAAATCGAATTTAAAACGCTGCTCTACCCACGAACTGCCTCAGCTTTCTCTCGGAATTCGAGGCGTAAAGTTCTTTATCATAAAATGATTCTCTTCCGTAGGTATTTTATCTCACCGCTGCCTACCTTATGACGCAACACTGCAACTCTCTGTTTGGCTATGCGAGAATTCGTCTTGTTGATGCACAGTCCAAACGCTTTAATGCGTATTACCACGCCTTCGACATGGTTCATATGGTGTCATCCCTTTTTTCTGTGGATGACGTGATCGTTGCTGTACACCTCCACATAATCCCTTTTCTGTGTACCAAAGTCATCAATGGTCTGAAGGTGACCGGTGCACCCGACAGTCCAAATGGCATCCGCTCAAACCGATACTGATTCTGTCTCATGACAAATGCCATCTCATCTCTGTCACCCTGTTTTATCGGTATTTGCCGGTATCGTAAACGGAGGTCGAGCACCGAGAACAAATTTGCGCTATGTAGACAATCTAAAGTTTCTTCTTCAGTTGGCATGGTGCGCCATCTCACCTTTGTCATACGTTTAGCTGTCAGACTCTATAATTCCTATTTGCTTTCTCCACTGAAAGAACTAGAATGTTATCGGACTGTCAACTTCCTGAATAATATGATCCTGTAAAATCACCTTCCCTTGTCGCTCGACCTTGCCTTCCAAATGACAAGGGATGCTTCTTAATGTGAATGGTGCCATTTTGTGACCGCTCATTACTTTTCTTGCCACAATAACCATTCGGGTCTCCATAACCAATGGAGAGATGATCGTATTCTTTAACTAACGCTGTCATATTCTTAGCTTTCGACTCCTTAACCCTGGCTAAATAGCTTGTCAAATACACGCTGATTAGTCTGTACTTCGTAATCGCTGCCCTCTCCTTCGTGTTAATTGTCACACCAACCACTCGGAGAAAATCAGCGTCAAGTAGCGTTAGCCGTAACTTGGACACAACAATGATCGGAAGCGTTGCGTTACGATCGCCAACAAAATCGCTGCAGTTTGACATGCCAGCAATATTTAACATATGTTCACCTACCGTTTAAACTGTCAGTGAACACTGTCTGACGGTGTGACACAACTTCTTATGTGTTAGTGAGACTGTCGCCTCTGCATCTATTAAACATACTACTTCACTTCACTATCCACTCAGAAAAGATGGTCGCCATCTCACAAAGCCCCTACAACCTCTGGTCTGAAGAAAGATAAAGAACCCATACACTACTGTCTGGAATGTTTCCGTCTCCTTCGTTCTGGGCTGCGCATTATTCAATGTCCTTCCTCACTACATTCAAAGTATCAGTCACTTCTGCCACTCATTCCTAGTGCCGCTACTTCACACTGCAAAACCTTCAACTTTCCGTAGGCATTATTTCTATTTCTGAGGCTGTATTGAAGCGGCTAGTCTTGTGCTCAACAGCTGCTTTAACCAATTTTCGTTTCTGAGAAATGTGGTCGGGAACACCCTCGATGAACTGGGACATCGATTGCTGCGACTTTGACACTTCATCAAATGTGTGAGTACGCAAGCTAGTGAGTTCATCACCCTCACCCCCAACACAATCAGGTCTCCATCCAATGTCAGCTGAACGCCACGGAGCTGATTCATCTCCAGCTGCCTGTGCGTAAGGCTATTGAACTCTGCTACCAACCTTCCAAGCAACACCTACCAGGTCTCCTTCTCACCTGACCAATCCACACTGCTTCACACTGCCTATGATCGACCTCTCGGCAGTGTTCCCAGTACGACCGCCTTCTGCATTGTGTACTTGACACCCACTGATTCAGCGATTGTTTCAAAGTCTTGAAAGTATCTCCGTTTGTCGTTTTCCTCAAAACTTGTAACGGTAGAAGTCAAGAGATTATGTAAGGAATGCTTATTTTGAATTTGGCGTCGCTATCTGGCTGCCCAGATAAGTGGAAGAAGTAATCTCTTATTGATTGCTTTCATCGTCAAAATCATCAAAGATCAAATGAGATGAAAAAGAGCTACTCACGGATTTTGTTTGTCCTGTTTTGAACCACAGAAGAAGATGCTGCGTAGTGAGTTTGTTACGCTGCTTCTATTTGGTCGCCCTGTACGAAGCTTCCTCTACAAAAGCAGCTACACTTACAAATGCACAGAGAAGTGGTAGACCTACAGGACTGACCAGCTCATCTTCCAATTAAGCGATTTTAACCGGTCGGTTGAACGAAGGGTGACAGAGGGATTCAGCAGTAATATAAGGCCGTTTCATGGTTCTGGTTAGTCTGAGGTGGAACACTTCACTAGCAAGGACACATTCTGAATTGTGACTTCGGGAAAAGATGCTTCTTTTTTACTTTACACATTACTCATGTGTCTTCTTACATATTAACTAGGACAACTCATTCGGACTGGAGCGATGTGTGTGTGTATCTCGATGTATTATCTAAGGAATTATCGGTACAAACACTTCTTGGTCTACACATGAGGCATCTGTCTAATTTGATTTTATATCGGATGATATCGAGACTGAAAAATCTGTATATTGTCCTACAAATGTAGTTCTTCAATAGACAAACCCCTACTGTTCACCTATGTCTTGTTTTAATTTTATCAATGGCAATATATTCAGTGACTTCACTTAGTGCACCACAGACATAAACAATAGGATTTATTCACGAACAAGTGATATATTAGAGTTTGATAGTAGTGATTGTAACGGTATGATCGTTTGGGAAACCCTCTCATAACTGATCTTATTGCAACATTGGTATTTACTTAGACATTTCAAGTAACTTCGTAATTATTATCCGATTTCCTCTTAGACTGTTTATCTCTGCATTGACATTCGCCTGTCATCCATTGACGTAATTCCCAGTATTTGTCTTTGTTCCTGTTCAGTCTGTAATCTCAGTGCTTCTCTTTGTGGTTGTGTGATAACATTGACAATTTCTCCATATATGACTGATATTTTGTTCGAATGAGATGAAGGTTCTCCCTGTGAATTTTTTACCTTGGAGTGCTTGCTGGGAGTGTTTGGTGTGTGACTGTTGCTGACTAAGTTTCTATCCCGCCTTGCTGTCATATTCTTCTGGATTCTCAGGTGCTTTCTACTTTTGTACAGTACATATTTTGTAACTGATAAGGAATGAATTGTGTATCGCTGCCTCGAGGGACTGTTGAGGTAATTTCTCTTTTCGATATGTTGTCAGTGTTCAATTTTACCTGAGATTTCATCGCGAACAACTGTCGTTTTACCAGCGTCGTGACAGTTCACTACCGTGACTTACTCAAGGAAATTTTTTTTCAGCTATACAGTAGAAGGCAAAGGTCGGTTTCTCGCATTCAGACAATAAAACGTCGATTTCAATCGATACAGCGTGTGTGTGTGTGTGAGTGCCTCCGAATGATAAATGTGATTCATATAAACAGATTATATGAAAGACACAACAACGGTTTGTGAGCAGAACTGATTTTGAAAACGAGAAAATGTTTATTAACATGAACTGAAGAAAAAACACTACCACCAAAAAAAGGAATAAAAATTTATCAGTTCATGAACAGTCCATGTTCACTGTGTTCCATTCACTTTTCTTTCTGACCTGTGAAAAAAGAAGGAGTCGTATTTATACATCGTTGTGGATTGACACAATTTACAAGAGTCAATTTGCACGCATTCGACTTCTTTCAAGGCTGACCACGGATTGATATCGATTACAAAGCCACTGGAAAGCAGCTCAGTGTACTGGGCAACTAGCTAATTTGACCTGGATTTGGACTGATTAGCAGTACACGCACCACAGTGGTTCGAACTCTTGACCCCTGCGGATGTGTACCGTACTGGGACGAATTAGCCAGGTGTTCAGTGATCCCTGCTGGTTTTCAGTGTTTCTCTAACTGATGTCAATCTGTGGACAAACTTGATACAATTTTGAAAATTTAAGAGACACATAATCTACCATTGACACCAGTGACTGACTAACTCTGGAATGGCATTGCCTAGATTTCCATTGTGTGAGAAATGATGTCCAATGTTGTTCATCAAGTCAGATATGTGGATACATGCTTACAGCTTGCATTGTTTGGTGATGTCGCTATACATCGCAAAATTTGTACTGCATGTAATTGTCCGTTTTCCTTCAAGACAAACGTCTTCTTACGGCGATCTTAACTATGAAATAAAACTTATTTGAATTCTCGACGAGGGAAGTTGTAGTTGTATCACTTGATAGCTTAATTTGTCGTGATTGGTTATCAAATTGTATCTCTGTTGATCGCTTGTGCTGACTTGTAAAATGAATTTGTTTTTCATGTGGTTTATTCTTTATTTTCGTTGGTACATTCGATCTGTAGTAATAAGTGTGTGATTCATTAACTGATTCATATGTGTTCCGGGATTCTAGGAATTCCACAGTTTCCTTTCCAGAATTTCCTCTGTTCAATATTTCTACATTTTCTAATCAAACTGATGACTTCAATTCTCCACATGCATGTGGATATGAAAGCGAAGATGTCGTGTCCGTTCACAGCTGTTTTGTGTTTTTGCATTGGCAGAAGTTGGAACTAATTGGTCGTTTGTGTGATTCCTCCTTAGTGATTGAAACCTCAGACCGTTTGATACTTAACCTAAATGTCCTGGATTAGGCCATGTGTGTACAGTACTATGAGGATGTACCAGTGAATAGTCGCGAGGTTGGAGGGCGTAGATACCGTCTGTTACTCTCCGGTCTTCAGTTATCATATAACGAATGTTAGTTCATGACATTGTTTTGCGTGTCTGGGGAACATTGTTGGTCTGTATCTAACTCGTTGACAGAGCTTTAGCCTCATCTTCCTGTGAATATTCTCACTGACTTTCAGATAACCTTTTTACCTGAGAAGTCTTTTGACTGCATAGCTATGGGAAGATGTTTTGATGAGGTTTAGTACTTTTGACATAGTTAATTATTTTTGTCGAATAGCGTCAAAGATATCATCAGGTGGAGATGTCTTTCGGCATCCTTTTTACATGTGTGTCACATGCAGCATTTCGGCAGGCTATAAAACAGAAACGCACCCACTGGTTTCCGGAGTTCAGACCGAAATGCAAGTGGCTGTCTAGAAAAAGATCACTGCGTATGTTAACAGTGAGTGGCAGTGCAGGGAATACAGTAACGTAAGAAATCAACCGGAGATAAATCTGGGTTCATTGACACAGAACTGCCATTGAATACCGATTTTCCAACGAAATCAAAAGATTTGAAGACCAGAAGGATATACGAAGGTTCAGGAAATCAGATGGAGTACTCGAGAAGCACTGGCGACGAAGCTAGTTGTCTCAGTGGAAGTGCTAACGCTACTACTGTGGATGTGGAAAGAAGGAAGAAACGAAGTCTACTGAGTGGAAGCATGGCTACCTCATCATGAAGCGCAAGAAAAGCGACTAAAGCATTAGCAAGAACTAGTGTTGCATCATCTTTGAATGACTAACAGATGCTCACCAGTCAAACCTCAAATCTAAACATGCTGGATTCAAGCAAAAGGAGCCACGTGCGTATCGCGGACTCTTAGCATTGTCGTCGAGCACAGAATTGAATGACGACTTTGTGGAAGAAGACTGTAAACATCATCTACCATGAAGTAATTTGAACGTTGCTTGAACACTGCAATGTGTGGCGCCACAAACATACCTAAACTTCATTCACGACACCAGCTATACGACACCAGCCAGATTCCAGGTAGTTTTCATTTCAATACTCATCGAGGAATTTCAAGTGTGGATATGAGTGAGACAAGGCTAAGAGCTATCAGCGATTATCTTCGTGGTCGTGGATGATTGGATTGTGTAACAGACTGTGAGGAATAAGAAGATCATCAAACATCGAACTGATAGATAACTGGGTTTCACAGAAAATGTGTGACTCATTGTAAGACAAACTCAGATATGTATGTACATGAAAGCGACAGGTTGAGAGAAGGATCATTAGCAGGAGTTCAGGCAAAATTACGCGAGATAGGATGGTTCAAGATATCAGGTTAATGAAAACTGTTGGCAATCACCATCAGAGACAGAAATCCAAAAGACATAGTTTCTTTGACTAGGTGAAGCAGAATTCATTCCACCACAGTATGGATGCATACCGATTTCGAAACCCGAATCGGAAAGGCGTGACGGAACTTCATTCCTCAAAGTTAAGTTTGGACGTCTACTGCACTACTCAGCATAAACAACAGGATTCGAATTTTTGACATCAGTATTCATTCAACTCTTCTGCGTGCATCAGGAATTCGGTGTTCGACCGAGAGCATTTACAACAGGTGGCTGCAGAATGTCATCAACACCTATCTTGTTAACCGGCTAGAAAAGATAACTGATGAGGAACTCTATCGATGAATCAACAGGCGGGTAACGTTTGCTCAACAAATATTCCAAAGAAAATTTAGATGGATTAGATTTTCTCCAAGGAGACTGACATCACACACACCAAGCTATTGAGTGGAATCTGATTAGGAAGAGACGCATTCAGCTGGCTTCTTAGAGTGACGTGTAGAAAGTGAAATGAAGAAGGAATAAAAGCTTGTGGTGGTCCGTGTAGTTTCCGATATTATTCGACAGTGCTTGCAGATGGAAAGAACTGAGAACAATAAGGAAGTACACACCTCAGGCTCTATATTCCTCTCAGAACTTAAAGAATACACGAGTGAGTACTAATGACAATAATAATAATAATAGTAATTACAAGACGGCTAAATATTTATCTACCAGCAAAATGAATAGTATGAATAGAATGACTTCTAAATCACTTACCAAAATAATGCTCATTCTCTCGACGCATTGCATGGGCAGCTGTACTCACAATACTCAATGGTGACTGTTCTAAACAAAAATGTATTTATTACTGTGTCAGTGAAATTTGAACTTACTGGGAAGCCTGTCAATTCGGAGCTTCTCAACCTTTTCTACTTCAGAAATCAGTTGAGCTAAACATGTAAAAAAGTGTCAAGGGGAAATATTGCTTGAGAAGATATCTTCGTAGAAACAGGTCAATGTTATTTCAGAGTGTGTGTCTGGATTCTATGAGTCATGATACGAATAAATGTCATGTTTTGGTTGGAGGCGATTGACGAGCAGAAAGCTCTGTCTGACACTCAGGTGTCCCGCCTGTTTTGTTGGCTGGCATTCATCACTCAGCAATGTGATACCTGCAATATTCAAGGAACAACTCGATTCCCTTCTGAGATTCGAATTCCCGGTGACTCAACGCTCCCTGCAGTCAATGAAATAATCAAACAGAGAATCGACTCAAGCTATTCAGTTTAGTTCACGCAAATGTCACATACACGTGAGAAGGTCTACAGGCGAAGGACAAAAAGCTGATAGAAGAGGCATACAGCGAAGACAAAACTGAGATGGATGGATGTTAGAGCTGCTGAGGTTCCGAGTGTAAGCTGCAGACATTCATTACTCTGAAGTCAGTTCAGAAATCTTCTGCACTAACCACAAAGAACAAGTTTCGGAATTCCAGTACTAGTGTGATGTCATTCAGTTCTTCTTCACAGTTGAGAGACTTGAGGTGTTATGAAAAGCATTTCCAGCAGGCTACTTCAGATTTAGATAAACAGAACTCTTCCTTCCCTCACTCCATACTGAAGATCAGATAGTTTAAATGGATGAGTGACATGAAACTCTGGCAAAGAACCAATCAAGAATCTGTGGCCAAAGAAATACACTGAGGAAAATGGAAATGGAAGAAGACATTTCAGTGAAATAATGCGACATCCCAGGCGTTGAATGAAACTCGAATGTAAGGCGATGAGTTGAGCGTCTGAAGGTGACATTCGGCATATGGTGTCAGGAGTAAACGGAGTCTAATGGGCAACCGTCGAGTCACATGAAGACAACTTGAGCAAATAGAAACAAATGGACTTGAATATAGATTTATATCATCAAGTGGGATTTAACAGACGTCGACTTGAGCAGGTGGATATTCATAAGCTCCTGTTTATTTTCCTACACAAGAAATGCGTTGCTTCTCACCGGCAGCTGGATCGTGTGTTCTTAAGAGTTGATCAATGAATAATTGGGTCGAATTCGGAAAATAAAAATTGAGTTTATCAGTGAAAGAAGAATGCATTCTTGAGATTGCTATCCCCTTAAAGCCAACAAAATGAGTTTATGAGATATTCGCCGACTGCATAATACATGTATCGGGGTAGCGTGTCCCACTGCGAAATCAGAAGTAGCCGTAGTATTAACCCAGTAGTAGTACCAGTATCATTATGAGTCTACACCATGAAGAACATGATCAGGGACACAATTCTCGATGTGAGACTGTCTCACGAAACCTGAAACTGCATTCAGCCATTTGCCTGTACTCGCAGCACCGGGAAGAAACATATGGGTACATACAAAGAGGATTTCTGAACATGTTCACAAATTACTTGGACTCAGTGAAAGACTACCTAGCGATATTGCGAATGGCAAAAAGACAGTAATAGCAGATTACTACGACATACAGAAGTAGAAGAAATCGAACAGTAAGTTCCCTATTGATGCGTACAGCGGAATTTTGTTATCCACCGAGGGTTGTCTTGATAAATCGTTGTTTCTTCACTTACTACTTCATTGCTTTTGCCATCTTCTTACACTGAATAAGTGTAGTTCACATTTGTGACACTTTTCACCACTCATCATGTTTAGAATATATCTGACATGAATAAACCAGTTAAATAGAAATTATTACTGTGATCAACTGTTCCGTAGACAATTGGCTTAACTTCTACGATTTATTTTCCAGGGATTTGACTTGTTCCATGTTTGGATCGTGGATGGATATCAGAAAGGGTAATAATTGAAAGGCAGCTGAGAGTACTGGTCAACTGGTCGTCGATTCCAAGTTTGAGATTCACCGACAGTACACTCGCATGAACTCACCTGTCGGTGGTGAGACCAATGACCTTCGGTTCATGACGCTCTCTAGTGATTGCCTATAAGACGAAGTTGACTGGAGTTCTAATGACGAGTCTCGACCAATGAGGTTCACCTTGAGGAATTTGAGTACAAATACTCGCCAATGACATTGGCGGTGGATGGGATAAAATCACGAAGTACTACTTGTTAGAATTCAAGAGACGCTGTACTATATCCTCTATTCGTTGAATGTTTAACAAGCTTGTTCTCATCGACTGCAGGTCCTTGATTCAGCCACCGATAAAAAAGTGGCAGCGTTCTGACGAACAACCCTGAAATCGGGAAGAAACAACTGTGCAGTACTGCTTGATTGTCCCCAGTGGTTCTCTTGCTGATATCAAACCACGATCAAACTTGAAGGAAATCAAATCCTTACAGAATAACTCTTGAATATTCTGTGAATATGTCATCCACGTGAAATTTCCTCTCAAGTATGATGCAACAGCCTTTCAACAGGTGTTGTGTGGTTGAAGTTCCACGTGTCCTGCAGATATACACACATTCCTTCTTTGTTTTAGTCTGCAAAGTGTTGTCAATATATGAGATTGTTTTACATAAGATGTTAGGAGAATTGCAAGCAAACAATTTTTCGCTTACCAATATCATTTTTTAATTCTGGTGACAAACAAAAGTGAGGACATTGATAGAAGTGGTAAGCAGGCACAGAGGATTAGAGACGATGAAGCGATTCAAAAGCTATGACGGACAAGTAGGTATTTGTTTTGAATGCCTTGAGCTCTGAGTGGAGCATATGGACAAAGACAACTTGAAATCTTTATGTTTCAGAGGCTGAGATATATCTTTAACTGCATTCGTTGGGAGTCAGGCTTGCGACTACGTAAAAGGTTGGCGAAGATTCTACCCCTGAACCTCTCAAGCAAGTGAATACACAGGTCACTCGTTCCATATTCACCTAAAGAGTAGGTTCTATTGAGTAAATAGGCGGACGTGGGATCAGTTTACACCACTGCTTAACATCAGTTAGAGAACTGGTGATATCGCGTAGATGGTGAACAGCCGCTTTGTACAAGAGAGATATGGGTTGCATATTGTCAGAGAAATGGGAACGGAATGTTTTCCAGAGAAGACCAACAGCATGCAACAATCAATTTCACCCGGAGAAATTTGATTGTGGTCAATCCCTTCTTTCATCCAGACAGCGAGAGTCGTTTCAAATACAGTTAGTCAGTTCATCTGGGTCGGTCAGAAACTTGGCTGTGTCATTTAAACCATTTGCAAGAAATGACTGCAGACGTTGTTCAGTAGCGCCCTTCTCTGCCTAGATACCGAAGACCGAATGGCTTTCTAGAAAGTATCCGCAGTTTTGAACTCTGTCAGCAAATCAATCAAGAACCTGTCACCCAACCAATATTCAGAAAAAATGCAGATCGATTAGATACACACTAAGGAGACTGTCCATGGTTATCCCACACGCTTTACAAAACTTCAAGTTCAACCCAAACAGGAAGCGACAAGTTCAAGTTTAATTTGACTGAAGAGGAAATGGGAATTGATGAGCAATCGTGTGGTCTTCTTAAGATAACGGCAGAAAACAGTGTTAGTCGAGAGATGCTTTACAAGTCCCAGGTTCCACTCAGAACCCACGTGGTAAAATATACTTCATGTATGAAATGCATGTATGGATAGATATATCGGGGAATGGCTGAATCACAGTACACTGAGGTGTCCGTTGAGCAATACAGTTACCTCAATGTAAGGTACTGCAAATTCGGACTCACTACAGACATGGAAGTCACTCCCGCATATCATTCACAAGAAGATTTTATGGTGACAATCAGGAATTACAGATATCACATTACACCATAAACAATAAATTGATCTCATCGGAGGTGTCTATGATATCTGGTGATGTTGCTGGTTTTGCTGGTCAGTTGATGCAGTCGTCCGTCAATTAGAAACCAACACACGAAACAAACTGCAACTTACCACTAATAAACATATTCTTCGATATAATTCGCAAACATTTCTGCTCAACATTATCTGGACAAAAAGTGATAAAATGAAGTGAAGCAAGCTGCAAGATAATCCGATCAAACAGTCAACATGAAATGAGTGTTCTCCGTGTCCACATAATATTGACTATTCCGAACGCATGCCTGCAATCCTGGGAGGGAGGCAGTTAAAGATGGGGCTTATTATTCATCATGTCTGCGTAATTGCTTACTAGGTCCAAAATTCTGCGTAAAACCACGAGGTATTGACAAGCTACAAGGCCAGGCTCAGCTTGAAAATCTAAAAAACCACACCCATGATCTCACACCCACATCAGATGAGAATCTACAACATTTCAAAGCATCAGTCCTCGACTGTTGTCACAAGTTTATGTATACCAAACTCAACCAAGGGTTCATTTTGATGAACAGGCACTATAAGGAGCTGAAAGAACTTATGAAAAAAGAAGAGATTATGATATTACGTCCTGATAAAGGCGGAGGAATCGTAATCATGAATCGCAAGGACTATATTAGTAAGATGATGACTATACTATCCGATGAATGTAAATTCACAAAACCGATTAACGAGAAAAACATGACTGAACACACCGAACAAAAGCTAATGGACACCCTCCGTAAGCTAAAAACTAAATCTTTCATCAGCGAAGAAACGTTCGTTTCCTTAAGACCATCCGGCTCAAATATGCCATGACTCTACGGACTCCCGAAAGTACATCAAAAAGGTATTCCTCTTCGACCAATGCTCGACATGACCAATTCGCCTTATCACCGCACAGCCCAATGGCTAGCAGACCTACTAGAATCAATCAGAAGACAAGTTTCCTGCCACACAGTTAGAGATTCATTCGACTTAATCGACTCAATCGAAAACATCAACGTATCCAACAAGACTATGGTTTCATTAGATGTCACATCACTATTCACAAGTGTTCCAATGATTGAAACAATATGCTTTATATGCGAAGTTATTCATTTTTCTCCTTTGCATATGACTCAATGAGGATTTTCAAGCTACTAAGTTTTTGTAGATAATTTCAGAGTAGAATTTAGGGATTATGGAAAGAAAAATTGATCCACGTTGGATGAGTGTTCCCCAGTGTAGTTGTGTTCACTGAGCTTGATGGTTCAGTTGACGAGCTCTCATTGCCTTACTAGACAACATCCTCAGCCACTCGACAGTCCTCTCATTCACTCAAGAAAGACTACCACAAATCATTGCTTATGCATGATTACAGATAACAAAGTGTGATGCGTGTTTAAAAATTGACATTTGTTTACCTCTTGATTGGATAAAGTCCTTTTCAATAGTTTTTGACCAGTGTTCCTCGGCATTTAGTTCAGACGTCAATTCTAATTATTTGTGGGTTTGAGTAAAAGTGAAAAATTGAAGTGTTTGTTGACATGAGATGGTAATATTGTATGTGTGTATGTACTTTAGAGAAACACATGCATTGGTGACGTTTACTCTGTAGGAACTCAGTACACGCTTGAAATGAAATTAGCGATATGTGTCATTCTGCTGTGCGACTATCTACCAGTGAATGCATTGCGGCTGCTGACTTTTCCTATTTAGACTGTCCCACCTATTCGCTCGGGTCAGTCATTCCACATTGAACTCAATCCTTGTGATTCGACCACCTGACAGACTGAGATCAATTACACTGGCCGCTGACATTGAAGTCAATAGAAGGTGCTTGGTACACATGGAATATTTCTTCTTTAATTGAGTGAATAGGGTCTTTTAGCGTGAACAGCTTATCTCTGAGTGATTTTGTTGATTTCAGTGTCAGCTGAATTCTTCTACCGCCTTTTGTCAGAAACCTACGTGAAATTTCAAATGTTTCCTCCTTAAATGCTTAAAACTGTACACGTGCTGATTCGTTGCTTAATTATGTTATTTCCAGTAGATTGAGCTTTCCATATCTCCTTAATCAATTTGAAAGGAGACTCACTTCTCACCAATGTTTCTGCTGTCTTTTTCATTTTATGACGTAAGTTATCCTACGTATTAGTTAACGTTTTCTCATGGTTCCTAAGAACATTATTGATGTCTTTAAATGTCATTAAATTAGAATATGTGTGTGTCGTCAAAAGCATTTCAAAGAGGCTATGGAGAATATTATCAGCAGCTGCGTCTGCTGACCCTATACTGCGGATGGAATGGCTAGACAGCAAGATTGGCATGAAGTAAATCTCGCAGCGAGCCAATCAAGAAATATGTAGAAGAAAGTGGAGGTGGATCGGACACAGGCTGATTAGACTGTCGGCTGGCATGGCGAACCTAATTAACACTTGAGTAAGACCTGAGTAAAGTGTGGGTCCCACCGAGTCAAGTAACAATACTAATTGAATAGCAGATTTCTCAGCAGAATCTATCACATGATATATACTCCTCGTTTGGTGTCCTAAGTCATATGCTCGATTTCCCCGCATAAAATTCAATAGTTCCACATTTCGCTCACTGTTGATGAATACATTATTACTTCATATAAATCTTTTGTGAGGATGCTTATTCAAAACTGAAATCATGCAGTCATCCATCTACCTTCGAAATCTTCTTCGAAGTCTACGAAGAAAGTTAAATAAATTTCGATTTGTTTGCACTCTGACAGTACATATTAGAGAAACGTCTCTCTTCTGTATCTTCGAAAAAATCAGACATATTCGTCGCTAGAAGACAACAGTCAAATCTGACCAGTCCAGAAGCGTTTCGATGATGATATTCACTCCTCTCCCACACCAGTACCACTGGTGTGGACAAGAAAAAATCCCAGCGCGACAAGGATTCTCTGCAAAACAGCCATCAACACATGGTAGAAAGATGAAATGAATCACTCAATACCCGAGATCACAAATTAGTTACTTGCTATTCTACTAATTGACAGAAGTTGGAATTCACGGATCATTAGGTCAATTCTCGGTGGCTTAAAGGTCTACAACTAGGTCTTGTAACCGGAAAGTGATTGTAAGGAAACTCGGTGGGTGCGTACGGTTCAACAGTCCTGAAATAGCAGCGAACGGCTGTCAAGAACGCCATTCTGACTGTAAATGTGTCCTGAAATGTGAGGCTATGGCTGTCCAGTACACACTGCTTACTCACAATGGTTCTCTGACCGGTGTAAGCTGGATATCATACCTCTAATTTATTATCAAGACATTCAATGTGAACATACAAATACGCATACGCTTTGCATATTTATATTCACTCACTTGCATCACTGATTTCGGGAATCTTCAGCTTGTTCGCACTCGCATAGTACACAGCTATCAATGAAAAACATCATGAATGTATCTCACAATTCAAAAAACACACACAATGGAAATGAGTAGGTTTAGAATGTGTTTCGTGAAACTTATTTCATAAAAGAATAGTTGATCATGACTAATAATTGTGAGTCGACCGTCACTATTGTTGAGTGGATCCAGGTCAGTGAGATTTCTGGCATGAAAGAAGAAGGGTCCATATTTTCGAAGTATTTCTTGCAGTTTTATGTGATGAGTAGGTTTAAGCACTGCGGCCTAAATGGATCAATGTTCCAGTGGAGAGTTGAAACTCATTCATATCAAGCAACAAATTGACTCTATTTTTCACAATTTTTAAATTCTATTTTATATTTCTGCTTATGATGCCACTACTACAACTAAAACTACTACTGTTATTACTATCCCGTCTACAGTACGGCTTAATCCCCATTCAACTGAAAACGTTCTCTGACAGTCTTTCAACATGCGAAATGCATATCCTCTTCAAATAAGTGAATGGCTAATTATTCTTCTCCGCAGATGCCTTCAGTATATAAATACTGCTCCTACTACTATGTCGTGTGGTTAGGAACTCTTCAGTTAGCGAAAGGATCTTTCATGTTCCTAATCACCATTCACACATGTCTCCTGTCCGGTTGACACTCGAGTGATGGCCTGTCACATCATTCCATCCGACGGTCTCTTCACCATGTGTCTCATATTTGTTGAGTGATGATTAATCAGTAAGTTTGTTCTCAGAGTCGCTTGCTGCTTATTCCTCGTAGATTCGCCGATCGTTCATTGCTGAAATTCACGTCAAACGTGCATGTGGCTCAGGTTTCGACATCCGGCCGATGCACAAGCTTGCCTCAGTCAGCTGATTATAACCCAGCAGACAGCGGAAAGCATCACTGTGAGTCCAGGTATACCACCATGAGGAAAAAACACAACAATCATCAAAACTTTGATAACTGAGCTTGACACCGTATCTTCGAAGCTCTAAAGAACTGAAGAAAATAGCTCACCATAGAATTCTATCTGGCCAGCTCACCTTCAATATGGCGCGAAAGTGTCGGCTTTCGATCAATGTCTGCAGTAATCTGTTGGAAATGCTTCCGGTGAAGCACACGTCATGTCACTCAACCATATAAAAGAAATTAGTCAGTTTTGCTGTTGAAAATCAAAATTGTGTTCATCATGCTGAGTGAAGTAGATATCCAAACTGATTTCTGAATCATGAAGTTCTGTCTCACCCTTCTGATCCTAACTGTCTTTAACATCATCATCCATGAGGCTGATTGTAGTTGAAACTTCACTGTCTGGCTGAATGAGTGAAGGCAGTGATCTCTTTCGAGTTCCTCACACTGATAGTGACTGGTACTGAATGTTGTTGAATGGTTGGTTTCTAACTTTTCTTCATGATATCCATCTTCTCTATATTCATTCGAGGTCCTGTCTTCGCCTCCTACCATGTCTGGTGAACTGTTGGTCATCACCTGAAATTTTCGTGGAACTTTTGTGACATTCATCGCTGTTGAATAGTCTTATCACCAATCAAACAAATTCCTGTCTGTGCACATTCCGCAGTGTGGTCAATGATCCAGCTCAACACAATCAGAAATATCGTCGAACGCATTATTGAGTGCTGTATTACTCCTGCCTTCACTTGAAGGACTTCGCTGAATTTTTTTTCTTGTCGATCCCCTGAAATGTGTTATTGTCATTTATCTATTCAATTAGGTTGATAAATATTCCCGCCAATGAACTGCATCGTGTCGTAGTACTTTTCAGACTCTATGGAGTCAGTCAACATTCCATTCAACAACCCCTAATAAACAAGTGAGCTGTGAGTGGTGGAGGTTACAAGAGCAGATCTCTTTGTTCCCCTGTGTATTCTCAGCAACTGTCGCACTTATTGTCAGCATCATGAATAAGCAAAGAAGAAAAAATGGAAACAGAGTCTATGACAATGCTGTTATCGTTTGCATCGAATATCGTTGAAAGAACGACAACAAAAATGCCATGTCGACTAACCTGCTGTACTGTACAGATTCGTTCTAGCCGTCCATGCATTTTCAAGAGATTTCACAAAGTTATCATACACTGCAAATCACAAGTAGAATACAGTGTTAGACTCAGCATTTTCTACAGAAACACGAATTTCTTATTAACGCGTACTCATATCTCTACTTTGTGTCGATTTCGATTCTCCGGTTGATTGATTGGGCAGAAAGTGTCAACCTTTGTCGATATGTCGACTCCTGGTAGAGACGCTGTGACGAAGTCTGTGGATTGAGTTGAAGTCATTTGGTGAGTTGTGACTACTGGCTAAATTAATGAGGCCTGTCTAGTCTTATTCAGAACTCTTAATTAAGGCGTGCCTACAATTCACATTGGTTGAATATTCCAGTCCGAACAGTCAACGGGAAAACCGAAATTCACTCAAAACAAGCGAAAACTGATGGTTGTTGCACAAGAGGCGGCTCTGTCTCTTGGCCCTCGTGGTATATTGAATGACACCCTAGTGTTTGTGAAATGATGGAAACAGGTTTCGTGTCTCACTAGAAACACTATCACCCACTGGAGAATGCACGCACTTCCAAATGAAGGATTTCAAATTGCATGAAATGCGCATCCTGGTTTCCGCTGCTAGTCACCACTCAACAAATCGCTTCCTGTCTGATTTATTCAGAGTCACAGTGTGAACGTTCGATGTTCAACAGTGTGTTTTTGAATAACACCTACTTTCACAATTAGGTTGGACATTGTTGAGAATGGTGTTATTGATCTGAGACTGGTCATGTGTCCAGCTGTAATGGATGAGTGGATTGATATGGGGTACATAGGTGAAATGGTCCTGTTCGGTAGAGATGATTGGGAATTCAGTCTCCCTAGACGTCTTTACAAGGGAGTTGAGTATACTGTGTATGCGGTTGATGACTTCGGCTGACATTTTTGGGTTGAACTGTATTGAAATCTACTTTGAGTAAATGCGGTGAAGTAGTCGGATGCGTTGATGATCCGAGATGGGCACATGAATAGTGTGCAGCAATTACCGAGTAACATCGTCTGCACCACAAGGTGATTATCTCGATGCCTGTTGAACATCAAGTGTGAAATTCTGCAGTCTTGGTATACCTATTTTAACTGTGTGAATGGAATGAAAGGAAGATTAATATCCTCAGAGTCACGATCTTAATGATACTATCCGAAAAACATGATTGTGTAGAACAGTGTCGGGGTGGAGAGGGAAATCAAAAATCGGTCTATCTACCACTATACTAGAGACATATATTGAAAAATACTTTCTCACGGAGATCTCAAGGTACCTGGAGGAAACTCAGCTTTCAACTTTTTGTACCTCGATTCGGGAACAATATCATCTAAATATTTACGACCTGAAAAGAGGGAAACACATAGAAATTAGGACGAGAAGTGCATTATTATGTAAGGCATAGCAAAATGTATCTATCTATCTATCTATCTATCTATCTATCTATCTATCTATCTATCTATCTATCTATCTATCTATCTATCTATCTATCTATCTATCTATCTATCTATCTATCTATCTATCTATCTATCTATCTATCTATCTATCTATCTATCTATCTATCTATCTATCTATCTATCTATCTATCTATCTATCTATCTATCTATCTATCTATCTATCTATCTATCTATCTATCTATCTATCTATCTATCTATCTATCTATCTATCTATCTATCTATCTATCTATCTATCTATCTATCTTCTATCTATCTATCTATCTATCTATCTATCTATCTATCTATCTATCTATCTATCTATCTATCTATCTATCTATCTATCTATCTATCTATCTATCTATCTATCTATCTATCTATCTATCTATCTATCTATCTATATATCTATGCATACATTGACGTATCGGATATATCAATAAACTCACGGAAGGGCGCTTGAGCACGTAAGGAGTAATCTGAGAAGCAGATAAATGCAGATGCATTATTCAAGCACTAAGCTTATTTAACACGTTCACGTTCTTGTGTATATCTAAATGTCGCACTGCATCACTTCAGGTCGAGAAACAGATTGTGAACGCATTAGAGGTGTGAACATTTCTGAATAAACCATAGGGAAGTGATAGCAGAACTTGTGCTTTAGGCAGTTCCATTGAAAATCGTAAGACTTTTGTGTACAAGGAATAATTTTCAAAGCTTGATTTTGCAGAGTTTCATAGTCAGTCGTCGGAGCGTAGTTCCACCTGATGAAGTGGGATGGTAGGGTCGTATATAGAGAGGCAGCTCATATTATGACAAGAGACTGTTCACTGATTTCTCATGTGAGGTCTCGTGTCTATCTACAACAGTATTAACAAGCTGGTTTGATGATATCTCAATCGACATAACAATAGCGCATACTACCCACCGAAATGTCACGAAGTCTTTCTTAAATAACTCAGGCAACAATTAGTGGGAGGTATAAAGCAGCATGGTTAGATCACAAGAATAAACACACTGTCAAAGCAGAGAGTCAGTGATATCGGAAGAAATACATTTTTCAAGGTATTCAACACTCAACTTAATTCCAGCTGAAGTGCCATCTACAAGACTAGAATCATGGGACCAATATTTTCATGAACCAATGATATAGGCAAACTTCAGTTATAGGAACTCAAATCTCCAACACCAACGCCGCATTTTCCAGAGCTACACCGATCTTCTCTGAGTGGTCTGAAACCAGTGAGACAGACTCAATTAACACCATACTGGTCATAGAACCAGGTGTCTTGGAGAGTAAGAATCCTCGTATTTCGGTATGCATGAGAAGACATATGAGACTGCAGACAGATAATTTCAATTGACAGGGTACGGTAGATTGTACTCATAATTTCAGGAACTGTTATTCAGTGCAGCCGGGTACGTTTCAATGTACGTTGTAACCAAGAACTATGCTTTGCTTAATTTGCAATTTAGAAATCCTCAATTTTTGTAAGACTTCAGACGTTTGAAACCAAGTGGAATTAAATGCAGTATAATGATGGACGATTGCTAACTAGCCCAAGGTCTAAGTAGGTCACTGTTGTAGTACAGGCCCATTAACTCATTCACCAAATATCGAACAGAGGAAACTCAGTGCACACTATGGGCATTCATGTGTGGGTGATTGAATCTTCTCCCAGTGACTGAGCTGTCAGCAATCTCACCTCGTGACCTGGAGCTGGTGATTTTGATCCTCAAAGTGTTGGTTTATTGATGTGTATTGTTGAACAATGCAGACTACGACAAAACAACTGTTCAATTCTTTGATGCGTTTAAATAGCCCTCAAACAGATATCAGTCAATTTTTGGTCAAACTGGAGAAGTAGTTTGACTGTGATTGGATCTCAGCTTTCGAAATATTTCCTTCCAAGTGGTTATCATGTCAATGTCTCCACTTGTTAAAAATGAAATATCAAGGTTGTCTAGTCTTCGTACTGCTATAAGAGGTTATTCTGAAAATAAAGCATACCTAAATAGTCTGCATACAGCTCAGATAGTCCATTCACGTTCTTCCAATAGGAGTCGTCCTTCAGTTCTGTAATCAATGCAAATATCATTCGTGAGTCATTTGAACACAAATTAAAGATGAGGTGTAGTTGGAGAGATATGCGAATGTAATTGTCGCAGTGGAAGACATATCTACTGAATGCGTCGAACAATAATAATTTTAAGATGAATTGGCATTTTGAAAATCAACTAATAGTTTACACAAGTTCCAGGTGATTATTCGCGCGTTATTCACTATGGTATGTATGACACCACTCATAACAGTGAAATAATTAGCATGTATTGTCATGAATTTAGGTCGGCTTCGCTGATTACCACTTATGATATCAAGCACATTACACACTCACATTTAGTGGATTGGTGAGTAATTTGCGTTTTCTAAGAAAATTGAGCAGTGAAATTTTACCTACTCGTACTGTGTGGAATGCTAATTTGATTTGATATATTACCAGCTCGCTGAAATAGCCAACCGAAAATCGGGTGATTTCAGCCGAGTCAAACTGGTCACATCGCTGGTGATTTCGCCGCCAGAAGTGGATAAATGGTCATTCGGTGGTGTTCAGATCACTTTGATCTACCTGGCTAACATGCCCTACCGTTTGTTTATGCAGGTGTTCTACAGGTACTCATTAGAGTCGATCAACAGTAGGTAGTTTTTATGGTTTCATGATAAACGTGACTGACATTATTGAGTGGTGTATTATGCCTTTAATTTTTGACGGTCATCACTAGTACTCACTGTTCAAATACTCCATCACAGTTTCCGAAAATATATTAGACTTGCTGATGTGTGTAACTGAAAGTCAGAAAAAATAACGTTAACAACACCAATAAGAAAATAATCTCAAGGGATGTGTAAAATTGACAGGCTGCGGTGTGAACATGTAATTCCATAGAAATGTATATCACGCACAAGATGAGAAAGTACCACAAACTGGATAACTTAGTTTCGGAGACAATCTCCGATTGTTCAGCATCCTGCTAAACGAATCTCAAATAACTCGAAATGTGCATCCTGCACTCCACTGCTAGTCACCAGACACCACATTGCTTCAGGTTTCTACTTCAGACGTCTTCAAAGCATCCGGAGAAGGAGAACTCACATGTCAACAGAAGTGGAACGTCTCGGTTCAGTTATTAAACAGCGCAGTGAGAATTGAGCTGAAAACAGGAAATAACGTCCTTCACTCTGTTGTACAGGCTAGAATTGGTATAAGCTGAAGAACATGTACAGGCCGTTGATTCGGGTTTCAGCGTGCTGAATGGTCATCGACCCCGCCTCCTAATCAGGATTTGCTGGATTCTCATCCTAGTGGTTTGCGTACTGATGATGGGTGCAAACCTAGGACTTGACAGCCAGCTGTCCAGGACATCCTGGTGCTTTTCCGTGTCTCTCTAAGTAATACCAATTTGTGATCAACCTTCAAATTAACACGTGTATTCATGACGAATTCACCAAGTAAATAATGCTGTGTCATTGTGTGATATGCGTAAGTGATTTGTCTATAGAATACTTGCTAACCACGAATGCGGTCCAATGTTCGGTTCCCGACTGCTGGTGGCGGAACTGTAAAATAGAGTAGGTTTGACATGAACGACATACTGTCTTCTGCAAGGATTTCGAACATTGGAGGGACAGGTTGATTTCCTTGCGTGACAAAATAGTGAAAATGTGAATAGAGGACGACGGAAGCAGATTACGAATCACCGTTGCAAAAATTGAAAGGTGAGTGCAAGGTTTCTGCATTTTGTCATGCATCAGTGTAAATAATTTCGAGAAAGTACAAAAGGACGATTTCAGCAAATAGATCCTCGTCGACGAAATCATTCACTTCTTTGTCTGTACAACCGAATTCATACTAAATTTTGACGAATGGGACTAGTATCAGTGAGTGTTGACTTGTCATACTGATAGCCATGGTGGACATATGGCGACTTCGATAGTTGAACACTTGAACAAACACTCGTCATTATATCACAACAAACTATGCCGTTAAAATAGTCCAAAAATGAAGAACAATCAATTGGTTAATGTGATACCCTCTCGTCTCCTCTACACTTTACTGAAGTTCTTAACCATTCAGACAGAGAAACTAAAGTTCTGCATACAAAAGGAAATAATTATTCAATCACTTCCACTTGCGTGATTACAACCTTCTTGGCTTATTTTTTGCTCATTCGTTTTTAACTCTTGTATTCCCCTACGAACTCCTAAGTAAAACCACAATAATTCAGATATCCAATATTCAGCTGCACCTATAACATTGATTGACACTGCAAATCATGGCTGTGAAAACTCATCACTTTTGCTGGTATGTGACCTACTTTGTCGAGAGAAATTATACATAAATGCAATGACCGTAGAACGAATGAGCAAATTGAAATCGTCGATCGAGCGACTTTTTGCTGGAGCGATTGTTTTCTTTTTCGATTCATGTCTAGATGAAGATTATTCATGAAATGGATATACAATCCTGCCACCAATTTCCCTGTCTTCTGTCGATACACTGGTAATAAGACTTCGACTGTTCCACTCGTAACTTGCAGCAGAGTCACCGCAAATTAAAATACAAATGTCCAGCATTAGGTTTGTAGTGACTTGATTCGTCTCAAGCTTGTTCACAGATTGATGTCAGTTATAGAGGAAGATTGAAAACCAGCCACGAGTACTGGACCTGTGCTACATCGTAGTTTGGGACTCATTGGCAGTACACATTGACTGGAATTGAAATGTCCGTCCAGTTGCAGGATTAGCTACAGAATTTCAAACTATGATGAAACTACTGCCCGGTACTTACAGGTGCTTTTCACGGGTTCCCTAAGTGACATCAGTCTGTGATCAAACACGGAACATTGGCTTAGGTGCGAAACTCAAAACACTTTTGAATGTAACGAATCCTGCATTCTGCTCTCTAATCTCTCACGTCACTAGACAAGTATTAACAGGCTGTCATTGAATCAAATATCACCGTTATTATCATCGTCATTATTATTATCACTGAAATTAACTTGAATATCTCACCAGTGTTAAAATACGCCAATTCCCAATTGAGATTTGGTAGCCTGACTGTCATTAATGTTATGCCTGTAAAACAGATAAAGACATTCAAATATTTCACAAGTAATCAGTGTGACGGAATAACTGTTTTGCAAAATCCCTCCTGATCCGTCTAACTACAGTATTCACACTTATTTGGACGATTCAACTAACTTTGTGATGACTATTTGTGCTCCTGCTAGACTGCACTATCATATGTTGATTTGATCAATACCTTTTGTATCGCTCGTTGTTTAATCTGTAATATTAGTGCTTCTCTTTATCTGTAAGTGATACAATTAATGACGTGTTGCTTCACTACTAGATTTGGTTAGAATGAGTCAAGGCGACTGTGGACTTGCACAGTCAACGTGGGTTGTTTGGTGCGTGAAAAAGCTTGCTGACAGAGCTATGATTCCACAGTGTTGGGAATTTCCTGCTTGATTCTAAGCACTTGGAAGGTACCTACAGGAGACATGAAGTTTTCGATGTTCTATGTTTGAATAAAACCACACATAAATCTATCGAGGAATAATCATATTTTGCCATCTTTGGAGTGTTTTGAGACTGAGCGTCTCTCAGGAAAGTTTCGGATAGCAATGCAGTAAGACGCAGAGATCGGTTCACTGCGTTCAGACTACAATTCAGTTGGTTTCGATAGTTAATAATTACAAAAGGTTAACAAAATACTTAATGGACTTGTTTTCGTGAGGTTTGAAGATTATGTGCATACGATAAAAAAGGCGATTCAGCATGAAATCTGAACTTCCTTGAGCATTAGAATCTCTTCAAGTTTGATCACTTAGCGAATGATGTCGGTCACAGAGGCATTAAAAACCAAGGATGGTTGTTTCAATCTAGTTAATGTTTAGCGGTAAACAAATATGACTACACCCATCGTAAATGTAGTGGTGACAAATAGGCTGCAGTTACAGTTAATTGGTGAGTCACTGGATTCCGTACCAATAAGTGTATTGTCATTTGGCTCGCCATTTAACATGTGAGCCTCCAGTTCAGTCTTCATGTGAGTAATGCGACGTGAACGGATTAGTACTGTTGAAGGAGGATAAAATAGATGTCAAACAGGTCATGGACTATTCAACACTTCTCCAACTGATATCAGTCGGAGATTAAACTGAAAATCAATTAAATGAATACTAACTAACACTTGAATATGATAGAAATAACCTCACTCACATTCAGCTGACTTGTATGAGCCATAGAGTTCACTGTAACGCTTGATCAGCTTGTCTAATTCATCTAGAAGATAGAAAAGAAGTAAACACAAAGTGTAGAACGCTGGAGGTAGCATTTTCAGTTGACAAATATAAATACTGTTTATGACATGGTTTCCCCGTTTGTTGTAAGAAGGAATTGGAAGTTTGTTGGAAGTGAAAGGATCATTTGAAAGCGACTGTTGAGAAGGGAGTTCAGTGAAGATGTGCTAATAAGGCCGCGTATTCAGCTCAAAACGCATATGCATTCTCTCGTCAGATCTCCTCTTATCTCACTGTTTCATGAAGTAGTCTTGTGTGAGGCTGGCTTACGTCATCTTTGTGTAACATATTCTGATATAGAAATCAGTTCGACCCTGGATGGTGAAGAACGCCGCCCATTGTTCCCTTAGTGATACTTTCTGATGAAAGAGAATAATTTTTATTCCTTGACGTCTTCGCGACTTGAAGCATATCTAACTGAATAGAGAATACCAATTAGCCATTGTCCAGTGTGATGTAGATTAATGAAAAGCGGCTAAAATTGAAATCAATATTTCAAGTGAATGGCTACACACGTGGGAGTGTTCATTTCTCAAATCTGGATTAAGTTTACTCACTGGACATTGAACAGCCTGCTTGAACTTTACACAATCACCAACCCATCAGAGATATCTACTCTCCTTCGACCTAGCCGAACATGACTGTTCAATATGAAAGGTTAGTTTGGAGGTCTCCTATCTCTTCTCGTTTCATTAGCATTCTGTACATGTATACTTGTGATCATATAGTTATACACAGGGATGATAATTCGTCAAATTCGATTCCTCCAAAAAAGTTATTTATTATTCAGTCTACACAGGAGCAACTTAGTGTAGTCGAAGATAGTTTCAATTAGTCCACACAACACTGTTAGTACGACTTACTCTTTTGTTCCGGAGATAATTCATTGCACAGAACGTGAGACACTGTACCGAAATTGACAAAGCGAAAACGAAAGTTGGTGAAATCACTCAATTACACGTGCCTAATTAATAGACTAATGAATGAACACAGCAGTTACTTTTCCATATCTCTTTTCCTCCACGTTCTACAGGTAAATGCATCGATAATAATTAAAGAATTATTGCCGTTAACGACATGACTTCTCGTAAAATAAAAACTGTTATATTAATACAGATAGTTTGTAGTTCATTGAAACCTGTCAGTGACACTGTTCATCAGTATAACACTGGAGTGAATATCAGATGAATTAGGAAGAGTAACAATACAGAATCACTGAATTTACAGATTCCACAGCAAGTGGGACAAGGCAGCAGTGCTGGAGCTCTTTCTTTAGTACATATAACCCCAGTTGTTCAAAGCGAATTGTAGAAGCCCAATGTGTTCGGAGCATTTGGTATCTTAGAGTCTTTTGGTGATTCATTCGCTACCCGACAGACGATAGAAAAGGATTCTGCAATGTTGAAGTTGTGGCCTGTTTGGACGAAGTGGTCTCATACTGATCTGTTCTCAATTCAGATTTATTTGACCACACGGGCACGTGTTCCAAAGCACAAAGTATTAAGTTTCTAAAACAACCACCAATATATCTGGCTCCACAGGAGCACCTCGATTAATACACAGATAGACAAGTTAAGAGACAGCTAAAATAAGAGGCGGTGGCTAGCAGAGGTATTTCGTCCTCACTCGTGGAATCCCAATGGTCTGTTGAAAACATGAGCTGCAGAATATTATCAATCTCTCACAGATGCACTTCCAATTGGATGTAAACCAGTGCAGTACCGTCTGCTGAACACACACGGAAATTAGGAATCATATAAAAAGAGTTTAGTGCAATACATACAATACAAATTTACGTGATACTACTGAGAATCACTTACATTGAAACAACGTCCAAACAAACGCCAGTATCAGGCAATGCTTCTCAATCATGTTGTTAGTGTGCAGCGATATTCAAGCGTATAGCAAACAAAGAATCACAGCACTATTTATATCCTACAAGTGGGCAGTGAATGTGAGAAAAAAGAGAGAAAGTGTGTGTTTGTCTATGGGAATTTTGATGCACTCCTCAACATTTTCTGTTACTGCGTAAAACTCTCATATGCAATTTAGAACAGAAATTTGAGGTCACAATAACATTTGCTTGTAATTACCCGGATACCTGTGTAACTACATTGAAACGATTCTCACAAATTAGATTTCTGTAAATTTCATTTGCGATTAACACAGAATGATTCACATGAGTAGTTAACTGTTAAGCTTCACTGTACCAACAGAAAGGACGCAAACAAGCAAGTTAGTTAATGAATACGTTGGCCAGTTATATGTGTTTATTTATTTAGTTGCAAAGTGAGACAGTTCAGGGTAAGTTACCGAGATACTCAATTGGGTATTTAGTAAGATTTTTATTTTGTTAATTGGTTACATGTCTCTGAAGTAGAGTCAGGAGTGAAATATGGCCACCTACTATCGAAGATGATGATTCTGATCGTGTTAGAAAGGATCATTCGACAGACTACAGAATGAGTGAAAACAGGAATTTGCTGGACCGACGAGAGAATTCTGCAGTGTGTGGATCTTGCAGAAGATAAGCATTGAATGTCAGAAAAGTGGAAGGAATTTGAAAGAGTTCGGTCACCCTGACAATATGGTTTCAACTATAAGCAGCCGAATGGATGACGAGGTAGATGACAGTCAGAATAAGAAGGGAGAGACAAAATTTCATGATCCAGAAATCAGTTAGTAAATCTACTTCACTCAGCATGATGAATTTTCATTTTCAACTGCCAAATAGACTTGGTTCTTGTATGTGGTTGAGTGACTTGAAATGCACTTCACCGGAAAAAGTTCCAACTGACTACAGCACACTTTGGTCGAAAGCCGACACTTTCGTTACATATTGAAAGTAGCTGGCCAGAAAAATTTTATTTTCAGCTATTCATCTCGTTTGTGCCCCGAGTGAAAGATACGGCGTCAATCGAAATCTTCGAAATTCCGATAATGGTGATGTTTTGTACATAGTGGATTTCTGGTCTCCCAGTGATGCAATCCGCTTTCCGCTGGGTTATAATCAGGTGCGTGGGGCCAGAAGTTGAAACCATAATCACTCAAAGACAAGCTGTGTACGCTGAAACACCCTATTCACTCAACTGACGAAGAATAATTCCATGTGCACAGAGCACCTTCTATTGACTTCAATGTCATTGCAATCGGTCTCAGTCAGTCAGGTAGTCGAATGAAACGGATTGAGTTCAATGTGGAATGACTGACCCGAGCAAATAGGTGGGACAGTCTAAACAGGTAAAGTCAGTAGTCGCAATGCATTCACTGGTAGATAGTCGCACAACACAATGACACATATCGCTAATTTCATTGCAAACAGGGAATGAGTTCCCAGAGAGGAAATGCCATCTATGCATGTGTTTGTCCAATGTACATACACACATAAAATATTAACACCACATGATTACAAACACTTCAATTTTCTACGTTCACTCAAACCCACAAACAACTGAATTAAATTACAACTAAAAATATTGAAATGACACCCTCATTAGAATTGACGTCTGCTCTTCATTAGATGAACTAACTGCCGGAGAAGACTTCGGAAATCCTATTGAAAAGGACTTTATCCAATCAAGAGGTAAACAAATACTTGAACAAATGTCGAATTTCAAACAAGCATCACACTTTGTTATCTCGAATCATGCAGAAGCAATGATTTCTGGTTATCCATCGTGAGGGGGTGACAGGACTGTCGAGTGGCTGAGGATGTTGTCTAGAGAGGCGATGACAGCCAATCAACTGAACAATCAAGCTCAGTGAACACGATTAATTGAGAAAACACTCATCTAACCTGGATCTGTTTTTCTACCATAATGACTAAATTCTGCTCTCAAATTAACTACAACCACAAAGTGAGGGATGTCTCAGACATGATGAATCATTAGCCTCATCTGCAACTGCTTACCCACTCATGTATGTTTGGGTGAGTTTGGAATGCGCAATAATATATATGGACTGGGAGAACACCCATTTCGTGTGAACTGTTCGATCGGGTAATCTTGCAGTTTGCTTCATTTCATTTCTTATCCATTTGTCCAGATAATGTTGAGCAGAAATGTTTGCGAATGTCAAGAATGCATCCGTCTCACATTGATCATTCGAAGATTGTTTGTTTGGTCATTTCCAATTGACAGATGGCTGCGTCAACTGACCAGTAACATCATTAGATATCACCGGGACCTCCAATGAGATCAATTTATTGTTTATGGTGTAATGTGATATCCGTAATTCCTGATTGTCACCATAAATTCTTCTTGTGACTGATATTCAAGGATGCGATATATGTCTCTAGTGAGTCTGAATGCGTCTCACCTAATATAGGAGCATCTGGACTGCTCGAATGACACCAGTATTATGTACCTCAAAGTACTGTGATTCATCCTTTCACCGGAACATCTATCCATACACGCATTTCATACGTGATGTATATTTTACCACGTGGTTATGGTGATTATTCCCTAGGGTCCTGAGTGGAACCTGAGACTTCAAAATCATCTCTCGACTTACAATTTTCTTCCGGAATCATCTACAGCTGACCTCAAGATTGCTCATCACTCCCCATCGACTATTCAATCGAATTCATGCTGAACTTGTCGCTACTTATTTGGACGGCACTTTAGGGTTTCTAAGGCATGTGTAATAACACTAAACAGTCGCCTCCAATGTATGTCTTATCCATCTGAACAATTGTCCTGTTCTTGTTCTGTACTTATTGGAAATGCGCACAGACGCATTGGATAGTGTTGCACTGGCTGAATGGTCTGCAATCTCCACTTGTAACCGGAATGCCCACGGTTGAATGCCCGGCGGTGCGCGTGCAGCCGATGTGCAGCAAGTTGGGTAAAATCACCTATCCAGTTCTTCCTGGTAGATATGAATCGTCCTTCAACACATATTGATCCTTGATCATACCAGAAACAAATCGAATTCCTACCGATCAACTACCGTTTCGTGATGTATAACACCACTGCAAGTCAACGTTATCGGTGGCCATTTACTCTGATAGCCTAATTTTGTGAATCTCACTGGTCACAACTATTAACAAGACGACTAGATGACTCCATCGTACTCTCAATCGCTAACGGAATGCGGATCAAATATTTTCTAAGCGACTCAAACTCACAGTCGGTAGCTTTATGTTTCAAGCTCTTGATCAGCCTGCTTCCATTTTGTCTAATCACGTGATATCGGTGATGGACGTATATCTGTATATCTCATGCACTTTCGTTCCAAAAATAGCGTTTCTGGAGGTGAATTGTGCGTATCAGCAACATTTATTTTCGATATGCAGTTGGTCCGATATATCCTGTTTCGTCGTGACGGTTTGTTGACAAAATATTCGTCAACCGATTGGGTGGTTCCAGTTTTATTTCCAAACGACAGATGAGCTTCTCAACCTCGCCTTGCTGACAATAATCCGAGAAAAGGTGGTAGACTGAGCGGGAAGTACCTGGATTCGAACCTTCGTTAGTAACTGTAATTGTGAGGAGTATCGAAGTAGAATGAGACAGCCGGTGAATACTGCCTAGTTTACGTGCTCTAGCGATTCATCGCTTCAATAGTCATCAAACAAGGAATGTGGCTCTAAGTTATATCACCGTATGGCTCACTCCAAAAGCTGGCAGAGTCGGTAGGAAGCCTGAAACAGACGGAAGGCTCAGCGAGCGTATGTCGTTAAAAATGAAAGTGAAACTACATTCCTCAAACTTGTGACTGTTTCTTACACTGGAATGCTGAACAATCAAATTGCTAGGAATTTCGTGGAAAGCTGTTACTGTGTGTTCAGTGCGTTTACAGCTAAGCGAACGCCTACCTCACAAAAAACTAGCGATAAGATTCACCATCCATTCTCATTGCATCAATACAATTATACACTTCAGAGGTAATAAGGCCACCAAGTTTTCTCGCTTACTTATTTGTAAGAGATTTGCTGCTCTTAAGTGAATGAGTACTTCAGTGAAGTATCCTTTGTTATTCGCAAACGAAACTCAAGATGTGCTGTGTGAGAACAGTTTCAATACACTTACATGTTCACAGGCAATTAGAAGCACTTCCAACTGTATCCTCAGATTTCTCTTGTGAATCTCACATGCAATTTTCACACAATTAACATGAAATGCACTCATATTGAATGTTGTGCAGTGAATTCAGTCTCTCTGTTTCTCACCAGTATTTTCTACTTATTGTATCGCTATTATTATTAGTAGTAGTTGTATACGCTTAGGTTATAGTCGAGACACTAGGCTCCCACGACGTATCTACATTTCATGCCGTTCTCTGAAGTCC
Organism: Trichobilharzia regenti; assembly: GCA_944472135.2. Classification (NCBI taxonomy): domain Eukaryota; kingdom Metazoa; phylum Platyhelminthes; class Trematoda; order Strigeidida; family Schistosomatidae; genus Trichobilharzia; species Trichobilharzia regenti. The sequence goes on along the minus strand of OX235266.1, from coordinate 19,782,937 downwards.
ACCCTAAGTGCATCCATGATTGCCCATCAGCACTCGTCACCGCCTCATATCGTCTCCTCCATTCCACTATCAAATTCATGCCCCACTCATCATTTCCCGTTCCAGATCCATCAAACGTATCCAGCAATGTTTTTTTAACAATACTGATGATAATGACGGCTTCATTGCAAACAGCACTCCTGAAACAATGTGGAGTATTCAGCGTGCAGTATATATTATTATTGCATCTAGTTGTCTCTTTGCATTACATGGTACAGGGGTAATAATTAAAATGAGGCATTAACATTATCGATATTTTTCGATAGTAATATAAATATAAAATTGGAGGTACTAATACCAATATACTGACCATAGGAAGAATAAAGGGAGGCCGTTTACCAGTGTTCCTTGGTAGATCACTTGTGTGGCGCCTTACACTTTTCACAACACACAAATTGCTTCCCTGCCAAATAAGGTGTTGTAGAGTTTTGAACTTAATTATCCGAGCATATAGTCTTCTGTAGTTGATTTTAATCCCACTCGATGACAAACAAGGACGAAAATGTGTATGGAGAGGATACTCAGAGTGCGACAACATAACAACCAGCACTAATCATCACCAACGGGAGATATCTAACGGACGTTACTTCCTGGCTTCATTTATCTAGGTAGCATCGTTTCAAACACAAGCAGTCGATACAGATGAAGATGTCAACACCAGCTAGCCAGAATCGAAAAGGCAAGATCCGCTTTCATCAACCTGAAATAAGTTCGAAAATCTTCTTCACTCACACAGTGTAAAAAATGAGATTTGGTTTATTCAACACAAATGTGGAGACAGTGAATTCCCCTATACGGGTCAGAAAATTGCACTGCGTGTCACGAGGAAGATTCACAACAGGCTACTGCAGAGTTTTATTAACAGCCGCCGCCAACTTCGCTGGCTCCTAACTGAAGATCGAATGGCCAGAAAGAATAGGTAACAAGAAACTATCTGCAAAAAAGTGACCAAGAGCCGATCGTTGAAAAAATATTTGGGAGAAAATTGAGACGTATTGATCTAGCATATGTTGAAGAGGTCGTTGAATGAAATCGCGCACCACACACACACACACACATCAAAGTGGAATCCAAATAGGAAGAAACGACTGGGTCATCAGTGGGACGGTGATATGGAGGATATCATTCGATGAGGAGATGAGGAGTTATAGACCATCACAGATACAGTTGAAGAAGACGGCAGAAAATAGGATAAAGTGCAGATGTGTTGTTGAAGTGCATTATTCCACTCAAAATCAGAGGCGATAATAATTGTTGTTGTTAACAAAAATATCGACACTTGGTTGGTAAATATTAGAGTCAGTCCAGAGATGAGGATCTGAGTGAAAAATAAATATTACACTTCGCTGAATCCGTATGCTTACCATAGATGAATTTCAGTAGATTTATTCACAATGATTCAGTTGCTAACACATACGAGTCATTGTACAATCATATTGTTCCAGACTTCCCAAATGTGTTATAGGGAAACGACGAATTTGAGTTGATAGGCAGTAATGTGACACTACTTACTGGTTCTCAATTGGTACACCATTGTACACATACAAAAGTAATCATAGTTCAGCAGCTATTAGCTACTTCCACATGTGAGGAACATGTTAGACGTAAATTCCACTCGGATGCAAATGGAATAATAAATAAGCGAAACATGTATACCAAATACAGTTGAATCACGAGATTCCAAATACGGACAATCAATGAAGGGGTGTGTTATAATGATTGCAGTTCTGTTGAAGCTTATTACTACTCATCGATAAACAGTAGTGTAAAGCTGAACACAAAGAAAACTGATAACAGTTGAATATAGAGGTCACCTACTAGAATGACTGCGCTTATTGAGCGTCACTTCAATCTTCAATCGTTTTCACTATTCAAATTTCTGTGTCATCCAATTATGGGTAAATTTTGTTTTGATAAAGTCTCACAGTGTTATACAGTAATGTTAACTGATGACGTTTCGAGCACAATTTATTGCTCATAATCATATCAAGGTATGATATGATTTGAGGAATGAACACTCCCACGTGTGTAGCCATTCACTTGAAATATTGATTTCAATTTTAGCCGCTTTTCATTAATCTACATCACACTGCACTATGGCTAATTGGTAATCTCTATTCAGTTAGATATGCTTCAAGTCGCGAAGACGTCAAGGAATAAAAATTATTCTCTCTCATCAGAAAGTATCACTAAGGGAACAATGGGCGGCGTTCTTCACTATCCAGGGTCGAACTGATTTCTACATCAGAATATGTTACACAAAGATGACGTAAGCCAGCCTCACACAAGACTACTTCATGAAACAGTGAGATAAGAGAAGATCTGACGAGAGAATGCATATGTGTTTTGAGCTGAATACGCGGCCTTATTAGCACATCTTCACTGAACTTTCTTCTCAACAGTCGCTTTCAAATGATCCTTTCACTTCCAACAAACTTCCAATTCCTTCTTACAACAAACGGGGAAACCATGTCATAAACAGTATTTATATTTGTCAACTGAAAATGCTACCTCCAGCGTTCTACACTTTGTGTTTACTTCTTTTCTATCTTCTAGATGAATTAGACAAGCTGATCAAGCGTTACAGTGAACTCTATGGCTCATACAAGTCAGCTGAATGTGAGTGAGGTTAATTCTATCATATTCAAGTGTTAGTTAGTATTCATTTAATTGATTTTCAGTTTAATCTCCGACTGATATCAGTTGGAGAAGCGTTGAACAGTCCATGACCTGTTTGACATCTATTTTATCCTCCTTCGACAGCACTAATCCGTTCACGTCGCATTACTCACATGAAGACTGAACTGGAGGCTCACATGTTAAATGGCGAGCCAAATGACAATACACTTATTGGTACGGAATCCAGTGACTCACCAATTAACTGTAACTGCAGCCTATTTGTCACCACTACATTTACGATGGGTGTAGTCATATTTGTTTACCGCTAAACAATTTCGAAACTACATTGAAACAACCATCCTTGGTTTTTAGTGCCTCTGTGACCGACATCATTCGCTAAGTGATCAAACTTGAAGAGATTCTAATGCACAAGGAAGTTCAGATTTCATGCTGAATCGCCTTTTTTATCGTATGCACATAATCTTCAAACCTCACGAAAACAAGTCCATTAAGTATTTTGTTAACTTCGTGTAATTATTAACGATCGAAACCAACTGAATTGTAGTCTGAACGCAGTGAACCGATCCCTGCGTCCTACTGCATTGCTATCCGAAACTTTCCTGAGAGACGCTCAGTCTCAAAACACTCCAAAGATGGCAAAATTTGATTATTCCTCGATAGATTTATGTGTGGTTTTATTCAAAAATAGAACATCGAAAACTTCATGTCTCCTGAAGGTACCTTCCAAGTGCTTAGAATCAAGCAGGAAATTCCCAACACTGTGGAATCATAGCTCTGTCAGCAAGCTTTTTCACGCACCAAACAACCCACGTTGACTGTGCAAGTCCACAGTCGCCTTGACTCATTCTAACCAAATCTAGTAGTGAAGCAACACGTCATTAATTGTATCACTTACAGATAAAGAGAAGCACTAATATTACAGATTAAACAACGAGCGATACAAAAGGTATTGATCAAATCAACATATGATAGTGCAGTCTAGCAGGAGCACAAATAATCATCACAAAGTTAGTTGAATCGTCCAAATAAGTGTGAATACTGTAGTTAGACGGATCAGGAGGGATTTTGCAAAACAGTTATTCCGTCACACTGATTACTTGTGAAATATTTGAATGTCTTTATCTGTTTTACAGGCATAACATTAATGACAGTCAGGCTACCAAATCTCAATTGGGAATTGGCGTATTTTAACACTGGTGAGATATTCAAGTTAATTTCAGTGATAATAATAATGACGATGATAATAACGGTGATATTTGATTCAATGACAGCCTGTTAATACTTGTCTAGTGACGTGAGAGATTAGAGAGCAGAATGCAGGATTCGTTACATTCAAAAGTGTTTTGAGTTTCGCACCTAAGCCAATGTTCCGTGTTTGATCACAGACTGATGTCAATTAGGGAACCCGTGAAAAGCACCTGTAAGTACCGGGCAGTAGTTTCATCATAGTTTGAAATTCTGTAGCTAATCCTGCAACTGGACGGACATTTCAATTCCAGTCAATGTGTACTGCCAATGAGTCCCAAACTACGATGTAGCACAGGTCCAGTACTCGTGGCTGGTTTTCAATCTTCCTCTATAACTGACATCAATCTGTGAACAAGCTTGAGACGAATCAAGTCACTACAAACCTAATGCTGGACATTTGTATTTTAATTTGCGGTGACTCTGCTGCAAGTCACGAGTGGAACAGTCGAAGTCTTATTACCAGTGTATCGACAGAAGACAGGGAAATTGGTGGCAGGATTGTTTATCCATTTCATGAATAATCTTCATCTAGACATGAATCGAAAGAAGAAAACAATCGCTCCAGCAAAAAGTCGCTCGATCGACGATTTCAATTTGCTCATTCGTTCTACGGTCATTGCATTTATGTATAATTTCTCTCGACAAAGTAGGTCACATACCAGCAAAAGTGATGAGTTTTCACAGCCATGATTTGCAGTGTCAATCAATGTTATAGGTGCAGCTAAATATTGGATATCTGAATTACTGTGGTTTTACTTAGGAGTTCGTAGGGGAATACAAGAGTTAAAAACGAATGAGCACAAAATAAGCCAAGAAGGTTGTAATCACGCAAGTGGAAGTGATTGAATAATTATTTCCTTTTGTATGCAGAACTTTAGTTTCTCTGTCTGAATGGTTAAGAACTTCAGTAAAGTGTAGAGGAGACGAGAGGGTATCACATTAACCAATTGATTGTTCTTCATTTTTGGACTATTTTAACGGCATAGTTTGTTGTGATATAATGACGAGTGTTTGTTCAAGTGTTCAACTATCGAAGTCGCCATATGTCCACCATGGCTATCAGTATGACAAGTCAACACTCACTGATACTTGTCCCATTCGTCAAAATTTAGTATGAATTCGATTGTACAGACAAAGAAATGAATGATTTCGTCGACGAGGATCTATTTGCTGAAATCGTCCTTTTGTACTTTCTCGAAATTATTTACACTGATGCATGACAAAATGCAGAAACCTTGCACTCACCTTTCAATTTTTGCAACGGTGATTCGTAATCTGCTTCCGTCGTCCTCTATTCACATTTTCACTATTTTGTCACGCAAGGAAATCAACCTGTCCCTCCAATGTTCGAAATCCTTGCAGAAGACAGTATGTCGTTCATGTCAAACCTACTCTATTTTACAGTTCCGCCACCAGTAGTCGGGAACCGAACATTGGACCGCATTCGTGGTTAGCAAGTATTCTATAGACAAATCACTTACGCATATCACACAATGACACAGCATTATTTACTTGGTGAATTCGTCATGAATACACGTGTTAATTTGAAGGTTGATCACAAATTGGTATTACTTAGAGAGACACGGAAAAGCACCAGGATGTCCTGGACAGCTGGCTGTCAAGTCCTAGGTTTGCACCCATCATCAGTACGCAAACCACTAGGATGGGAATCCAGCAAATCCTGATTAGGAGGCGGGGTCGATGACCATTCAGCACGCTGAAACCCGAATCAATGGCCTGTACATGTTCTTCAGCTTATACCAATTCTAGCCTGTACAACAGAGTGAAGGACGTTATTTCCTGTTTTCAGCTCAATTCTCACTGCGCTGTTTAATAACTGAACCGAGACGTTCCACTTCTGTTGACATGTGAGTTCTCCTTCTCCGGATGCTTTGAAGACGTCTGAAGTAGAAACCTGAAGCAATGTGGTGTCTGGTGACTAGCAGTGGAGTGCAGGATGCACATTTCGAGTTATTTGAGATTCGTTTAGCAGGATGCTGAACAATCAGAGATTGTCTCCGAAACTAAGTTATCCAGTTTGTGGTACTTTCTCATCTTGTGCGTGATATACATTTCTATGGAATTACATGTTCACACCGCAGCCTGTCAATTTTACACATCCCTTGAGATTATTTTCTTATTGGTGTTGTTAACGTTATTTTTTCTGACTTTCAGTTACACACATCAGCAAGTCTAATATATTTTCGGAAACTGTGATGGAGTATTTGAACAGTGAGTACTAGTGATGACCGTCAATAAATTAAAGGCATAATACACCACTCAATAATGTCAGTCACGTTTATCATGAAACCATAAAAACTACCTACTGTTGATCGACTCTAATGAGTACCTGTAGAACACCTGCATAAACAAACGGTAGGGCATGTTAGCCAGGTAGATCAAAGTGATCTGAACACCACCGAATGACCATTTATCCACTTCTGGCGGCGAAATCACCAGCGATGTGACCAGTTTGACTCGGCTGAAATCACCCGATTTTCGGTTGGCTATTTCAGCGAGCTGGTAATATATCAAATCAAATTAGCATTCCACACAGTACGAGTAGGTAAAATTTCACTGCTCAATTTTCTTAGAAAACGCAAATTACTCACCAATCCACTAAATGTGAGTGTGTAATGTGCTTGATATCATAAGTGGTAATCAGCGAAGCCGACCTAAATTCATGACAATACATGCTAATTATTTCACTGTTATGAGTGGTGTCATACATACCATAGTGAATAACGCGCGAATAATCACCTGGAACTTGTGCAAACTATGAGTTGATTTTCAAAATGCCAATTCATCTTAAAATTATTATTGTTCGACGCATTCAGTAGATATGTCTTCCACTGCGACAATTACATTCACATATCTCTCCAACTACACCTCATCTTTATTTTGTGTTCAAATGACTCACGAATGATATTTTCATTGATTACAGAACTGAAAAAAGACACTTATTGGAAGAACGTGAATGGACTATCTGAGCTGTATGCAGACTATTTAGGTATGCTTTATTTTCAGAATAACCTCTTATAACATGACGAAGACTAGAAACCTTGATATTTCATTTTTAACAAGTGGAGACATTGACATGATAACCACTTGGAAGGAAATATTTCGAAAGCTGAGATCCAATCACAGTCAAACTACTTCTCCAGTTGACCAAAAAATGATTGATGTCGCTTTGAGGGCTATTTAAACGCATCAAAGAATTGAACAGTTGTTTTGTCGTAGTTTGCATTTTTCAACAATACACATCAATAAACCAACACTTTGAGGATCAAAATCACCAGCTCCAGGTCACGAGGTGAGATTGCTGACAGCTCAGTCACTGGGAGAAGATTCAATCACCCACACATGAATGCCCATAGTGTGCACTGAGTTTCCTGTTTTTGATCTCTGGCGAATGGGTTAATGGGCCCGTACTACAACAGTGACCTACTTAGACCTTGGGCTAGTTAGCAATCGTCCATCACTATACTGCATTTAATTCCACTTGGTTTCAAACGTCTGAAGTCTTACAAAAATTGAGGATTTCTAAATTGCAAATTAAGCAAAGCATAGTTCTTGGTGACAACGTGCATTGAAACGTACTCGGCTGCACTGAATAACAGTTCCTGAAATTATGAGTACAATCTACCGTACCCTGTCAATTGAAATTATCTGTCTGCAGTCTCATATGTCTTCTCATGCATACCGAAATACGAGGATTCTTACTCTCCAAGACACCTGGTTCTATGACCAGTATGGTGTTAATTGAGTCTGTCTCACTGGTTTCAGACCACTCAGAGAAGATCGGTGTAGCTCTGGAAAATGCGGCGTTGGTGTTGGAGATTTGAGTTCCTATAACTGAAGTTTGCCTATGTCATTGGTTCATGAAAATATTGGTCCCATGATTCTAGTCTTGTAGATGGCACTTCAGCTGGAATTAAGTTGAGTGTTGAATACCTTGAAAAATGTATTTCTTCCGATATCACTGACTCTCTGCTTTGACAGTGTGTTTATTCTTGTGATCTAACCATGCTGCTTTATACCTCCCACTAATTGTTGCCTGAGTTATTTAAGAAAGACTTCGTGACATTTCGGTGGGTAGTATGCGCTATTGTTATGTCGATTGAGATGTCATCAAACCAGCTTGTTAATACTGTTGTAGATAGACACGAGACCGCACATGAGAAATCAGTGAATATTATCTTCTCGGACTCTAACCAGCCTCTCTATGTACGACCCTACCATCCCTCTTCATCAGGTGGAACTACGCTACGACGACTGACTATGAAACTCTGCAAAACCAAGCTTTGAAAATTATTCCTTGTACACAAAAGTCTTACGATTTCCAATGGAACTGCCTAAAGCACAAGTTCTGCTATCATTTCCCTATGGTTTATTCAGAAATCTCGAAAAATACCCATTTATTCATAAGTAAAAACACAGTTTTTGTTCAGCAAAGAAATTTCTTTCCAACGACTTCATTTTCAAGCTGTACAGTCGTGTTTATATTACAGAAAAAGGTTATTAAGTGGCACTAAATAATTGCTCAGTCAATGTACGTATATGTGATAAAAGTTATAAGGGGTAGAGTTGAAGTGGATAAATTACAAAAATATTAAAGATTGTTCTATAACAAAAATGTCAAGTGTTGTCTAAAAATTTTTGAAAATTAGGAGTACGACTACGATAAGAATGAAGATGTGAAGTGAAGTAGAAAGAATTCAAGTGGTAAAATAAAATAAAAACTAGAAAGAAAATTATTATGACCAAGGTAAAGAAAGTGGTTTGACGAAACGCTTTTCAACACATAATTTAGGTTTCTGTTCATGTATAGCTAAAGCTTCGGCTATGCATAAGTGAAGAAAACGTAAACTTTTGGATCGATTCGATTTTGCCATGTATATAAATTTGAAAGATGCATCACGTGGGGCTAAATGACCAGACTCTAACAGGTGATCACACCTCTAATGCGTTCACAATCTGTGTCTCGACTTGAAGTGATGCACTGCGACATTTAGATATACATAAGAACGTGAACATGATAAATAAGCTTAGTGAGTGAATAATGTATCTCCATTTATCTGCTTCTCAGATTACTCCTTACGTGCTCAAGCGCCCTTCCGTGAGTTTATTGATATATCTGATAGGATCCCACATATTTTGGTATTGACTGTTTAATCTTGCATATATGGTATGTTATCATTCTCACACATTTTGGTAGTGACTGTTAATCTTGCATATATGGTATATTATCATTCTCACACATTTTGTCTGTTAATTGCATATTATTATCATATTTTGTTATTGGCTATTAAGATCAATTATTTCAAATGCTGTTAGCTGTCCATATTGTTGTAAAATGTATAAATACCATGGCTTTCTTTATCGTTGTTGCACTTCAATACACAGTCACAGTCCAGCCTTTGTCTTTTGATATTTGCGTGCTTTACTAAATCGGAAGGTACGACAAGCAGATAGGCAGATTAGTTCAGGCGCAGACAGAGCAAGGTGAAAACGTCTTCATTCAATTCCCTACAGTTATAACAAATTGGCGACGGGGTTTTACTTTAATTCATTGCAGTTATAACAATATCCGATACGTCAATGTATGTATAGGAGTATGCACAGGAATGTATGTATCTATAGATAAATATAAAGACATTAGGATGGATAGATAGATAGATAGAAATATTTTACGAGGTCTTACATAGTTATGCACTCCTCGTCCTAATTTCTATGTGTTTGCCTCTTTCCAGGTCGTAAATATTTAGATGATATTGTTCCCAAATCGAGGTTCAAAAAGTCGAAAAATGACCTTACTCCAGGTAGCTCCAGATCTCCGTGAGAAGGCATTTTTCATTATATGTCTCTAGTATAGTGGTAGATAGACCGATTTTTGATTTCCCTCTCCACCCCGACACTGTTCTACACAATCATGTTTTTCGGATAGTATCATGGAGATTGTTACTCTGAGGATATTCATATTCCTTTCATTCCATACACACAGCTAAAATAGGTTTACCACGACTGCAGAATTTCACATTTGATGTTCAACGGCATCGAGATAATCACCTAGTAGTGCAGACGATGTTACTCGGTAGTTGCTGCACACTATTCATATGCCCATGTCAGAGCATCAATGCATCCGACTACTTCACCGCATTTACTCAAAGTAGATTTCAATACAGTTCAACCCAAAAATGTCAGCCAAAGTCATCAACCGCATACACAGTATACTCAACTCCCTTGTAAAGACGTCTAGGGAGACTGAATTCTCAATCATCTCTACCGAACAGGACCATTTCACCTATGTACCCCATATCAATCCACTCATCCATTACAGCTGGACACATGACCAGTCTCAGATCAATAACACCATTCTCAACAATGTCCAACCTAATTGTGAAAGTAGGTGTTATTCAAAAACACACTGTTGAACATCGAACGTTCACACTGTGACTCTGAATAAATCAGACGGGAAGCGATTTGTTGAGTGGTGACTAGCAGTGTAACAACAGAAGACAAGGGCCAGATAACAGATCGTTTTATTATGAAAATCAACACGTATTTATATATATTTCACATACATTATTATAGCTTATGCAAGTAGAAAAGTGCAGTCATCTGATTGGTTGCAGACAAACGCAGGCTTCTGATTGGTTGTTTCGGGATTCCTTGACAAATAGAGTTCTCTATCTGCGAATCATATTTTGCCACGTTAACTTTGCTGTGATTGGTTGTTGAATCAGCCTTGTTCATATTTTCTCACGGCCCATATTAGTGACCTAGACATTAACGTAGATTAGTGTCAACCAATCGGCTAGCAGCCTGCTCTCACCACACTCGTGCCCCCGTCAAATACGTGCGACTGAAGTCGGCTTGATCTTCTTGATGCAGGCGTCATCGTTGGCTTGTCTCGCTGTATCCATTTCTGGAGCTCGCTGACGTTCACGCGCCTCTCATTGTTCGCCACTGCGATTGTGTCTGCGTAATCCCATCTCGAAGTGACCATATGTGGTCCTTCCACTTTGGAAACTGTTTGCCTGACCCTGTCAAACATTCGTCAGTATTTCGTCTCACACTTTCATATGCTGCTTTCACCTGACCTCCCAGCAGCGTCCCAAGTAGCAGCTCCATCGCTGACAGATCTTGAACGCCATTCAACTGCGCAGAAGCCTTGAAGTCCTGCCCGAAGATCCATATGTCTCCATCAAAAACAGCAGGGCATAGGCTTGTTGTTGTTCATAGTGAGTGACGAAGATTTCCAGATTGATTTCAGGTTGATGAATGTGTTTCTCGCTCGCCTTCCCGATTCTCGCTCGATTTGACATCCTCGTCTGTTCCGACTGCCTGAATTTGAGACAATGCTCCCTAGATAATTGAATGAAGTAACCTCTTTCAAATCCCTCCCGTTGATGGTGGTTGGCGCTGGATGTTTCTGCTGCTGTTGTTGGTTGGTTGGTTATTTTCATAACCTCCGTCTTGTCTATGTCCACCTGGAGTCCTGTCTTCGCCAACTGCTTCTTCAACCAGTTTGTCGGTCGGTTTTCGCTTGTAAGTCTTCGATTTTGTGTGACATCAAACATAAGTCATCCACAAGCGAAATCCAGGTATTCTAGGTTTTTCACGTCGGTCGGTGCAGGATATCCCTGTCTTCTCATTTCCCTCTGTCTGATGCATAATCCAGTCCATCACAATTAGGAATATGGTTGGTGATAATAATCAGCCAGTCTTGTCTGACTCCTGTGTTTACTCCAAACGCCTCGCTGAGTTTTCGTTGTGGATCACTATGATCTAGTGTTATCAACAAAATTAATGTTGTTTAAATAACATCGAATCAATTGCAATAATAATAATAATAATATCAATGGGTGACAGTTGAATAGCATCAACATAACAATAAATTGAACGTCAAACAGGTAGATTAGGAAACATAATAATACGAATTCATGAATTTATACTCTCCACCGAAGGCTAGGGAAGTAGTAGTGGCTGGACATGCTTCTTTTGAACATAGAACAGCTGTTGTTTAAGGCGAAACGCGATAGCATGTGCTGTTTGGAATATGAGGTACATCGATGTTTTTAGCAATCAGTTTGGTACTGGGGAGATCACAGATTTGCTGGTTTGCACCGAATGGTCTAATATCGAACTGTTGATGGTTTTTACTACACCTTTATTTAGCCACACTGGTAGATGCTCCTGAGTGAGCACAGAAAATAAAAATCCTAGAGCAACGGACAATATAACTTGATCCATTACAAGTGAAGTTGAATTAGTAAATACAGTTAGAAGCGGCTAGTCTAGGTACTTCATCTTTCAACTGAGGAATCACCATCGGTTGTGTACAAAATAGGACTTGCAGTTTGCCAGCATTAAAATGTCTTTGAACAAAATTTCTTAACTTCTTCGTAATTATTTCGTTAGGTATATCGCCATTGAATTGCAGTCGTACGTATAAAGGATTCTGTGGGTAGTCTTTTTCAATTTTCTTAGTCAAATATTTCTTGATGAATTTGTTTGGATAGTTAATTTCAATGAAGGTGCCATACACAATGCTAAGTTCCTCTACAGTTACCTCTTCTGAGCATATAGCTGTAATCCTGTGGCTTACTAAATTTCTTTTGTACTGGAAGGGAAAATGTGTATATTATCCTGTCCATGTGCTTTTCCTTTGCAAATTACTCTTTGTACTACCATCTAGTTTCCTTTAAGGAGGACATCGGGGAAGGCAATTCTACTCGTACGTGAATTTTCTTGCAGATTGTACTTCAATGAGTTCATTAATTATTGTCCTCCTATCCGAATCATTACTACATAGAATAATGGTGTCATGTCTATACCATCCATATAAATGAGAATATTCTGATAAGGTTATTCAAAGGTCCATTTTATAGTTCACTGAGAAAGAATTTGGCCCAAATGAGAGCCGTTGGAGAGCCCATCACCACCACCTTGTCCACATGTCTTTAAATTGCAGCGTCATATCTGAAATTTACATTCATGGTACACCATAATAACAATTGTTTCAGGATTTCCATTCGAATGATGTCGAATTGTAATCCACTGGTATTATTATTATTGTTGACTCGATGTTATTTAAACAGTATTAATGTTGTTCATAACACTAATTCATTCATAATATTAGAACAAGACATACAAGCGAACAATATTGTTTTCAATTGGATCTTCTTCAGGCTTTACTCTAATTTACATAGACTTATATATAAAAATATGAACCAAGGACGGTGATTTTGTGGATCAAATAATAATAATAATAATGTCGTAAATGTTTTGAACGAAATTAATAACGATGATTATAATGATAACAAAACATTGATAATAAGGTTTATGCAGGTGATAAGAATAACAAAGATAGTAAATGTGTATATGTGTAAATGTAGACAATTCAATAAATAAATATATAAATTGGGTCAAATCATAAAAGGTGAAGTGGACAGATAATCAGACTTTAAATAAATATCATACATATCATAAAATACGAAGGAGATGGGAGATAAGAAAAGGTGGGAGGGTTTTGAATAGAATTCACCTAGGTCAAGAGAGAGACAAAGGTAGAACGAACTTCTTTTGATGTATGCAAAGACTAGGACTGATCTCTCGAATTCCCACAGCTTCGGCTAAGTGTAAAAGGCGGGTTCTGATTCCGTTGGAAAGACTCGATGGAATGCGATAGATAACTTTGAAGGCACTATTTTTGTCCACTTGGTTACCCCTATCATCAATCGAATGAGCCAAAATAGAACTTCCTATGGATTTTATTTGACCTTTTCCGAACCATGAAGGAAGATGCTCAATAATGCGTTTGTTAAGCTGTCTAGTTGTTCGGCCTATATAGCTGTCTCCGCAGGACCAACTAAATTTATAGATACACATGGAAGTGGCACAACTAGGTAACTTATCTTACACTTGAGCAATCAAAATTGGTCGGCAGCTGGAAAATGACAAACAGAGGTTGGCGGCAGTATAAGTCCGTTTTATCGCTCTCGATAATCTCTGATGTAAGACTTCGCAAGCCACGTCCTCATTAAAATGCAGTTTCATGAACAGTTGTTTCTTTTTAACTGTTGTCAGTTTCTCTTTGTTGTACCTGGTGTTCATGTGTCTCCTTACAAATCTACTAGGATAACACATTTGGACCAACGTATTTTGGATGTATCCTAGCTCATTTTCTAGGGAGTCATCTGTACAGATACGTCTTGCTCTATTCGTATGGCATCTGACCGAATTGATTTTGTATCGGATTGGTACGAAACTGAGGAAATGTGTATATTGCCCTGCAGATGTAGATTTTCTATAGACATCTCTCTTGAGTTAACCATCCTCTCTTCTGCTCAATCGGACGTCAAGAAAATGGAGTCTGCCATCATGTACTTCTTCACAAGTAAAGATGACCGATGGATGTGCATCATTAAACCTTTTTAACATTTCATTCTTGTCAGCTTTCACATCAAGAATAATAAACGTATCATCAACATAACGAAAATAAGAATCGGTTTTCTCTATCACTTGTCTCAATGGACCATTTCCAATCTTGGCAAGAAAGAAATCTCCCACAAACTGGCCTCAATGGAGAACCCATGGCAATACCGTAGATTGGCCGGTAGTAAAGGTTGTTGAATGTGAAGAGTACATTGATAGTACATCTTAAAAGCAACTCTTTCAAACTAACAAATGGAATTCTGATGTCGATCTGCTTTTCTGTTATCTGTTGGCATATGAATTCATTCATTCACTATTATGTATAAATAACTGTAGGACCTGATGAAGAGGGCGTAATCGAAAGGAATATTCTTTGTTCAAATAACTATTTCTTTTGGAAAACATCTCATGGACATTTCTAATCAGTTAATCTTGAATTCTTCGTATATTACACAGTCATAAGTGTAAATTACTCTAGCTGTGTGAGCCAAATCCCTTTATTAAATTAAACTCCGAAGAACCATACTTCAATAAAACTGGTTATACTGACTAGTCAGCATAATTTATCTCTGAATAAATACTCTGAGTGCAACACTAGGTGATACGGGATTTGTATTTGAGGCGGGACATGATTTCCTACGCCCTGCTAACTGACAAGTGTCAACAAATATAAAACCTTGATTAGCCAGGGCTGCCAATCAGTTGCCTTCAACCATTTAATAATATCAACAGTTCAGAGTGCAACCTGACGACGAATCATGTAGAACAGGGACAACCACATTGCAAATTTGACTGTCAGAATTCAAGTCTACATCAATAAACTAAGCATAACATGCACAATAATAATTATTTGCTTTATTCCAAAACAGTGCTTGCGATACAGAATGGAATTCTCAGCATTTTACTACATACAGTACTGCATCCAGTTAGTACATTATCAATAAAGAAAATTCTACATAGATTAAGGAAATCTCAGTTCATTATGAAAACAACATATTGCCATGTCGGTAGCAAAGGCAAAATTGAACGGAGTGTTTGAAAGTGTTAGAAAAGTAGATGCTTGCATAATATTTACTGGCGTAAGCGGTAGAAACAAACAAAGCAGCACATAACAGAAAAAAGAGAGAGAGAGAGAAAAGGAAAAGAAAGAAAGAAAACGTTGTACCTATAAATGATATGAGTTGCAAAGACGAGATCCAGTTATTCTACTGACTATTTAATAAGTCATAGATATCACGCCTAATGCTTTCTTTATCGCACAGAACAAGCGCTAAGTAGAGTATAGTTGAGTTTTTGTAATTACTAGTGTGAGCATATAATTTTCTATATAGACTTCTGGTTTTGCCTGATGAGATACAATGGAGGGTAGAGTTGTGAATGAAGAGGGCGGTGGTGTGAGTTAGATAGATAGAATGGATTGAGCCCATTTTTCACATGAGTCCATGTGTCTGTCAACCAAAATATTAACAAGCTGGTTAAGTGGCACGTTGCTCACCCTGCTGACAACCTTTAACATCCTGCGTACTAAGGTATAGTCTTTCTTCAGAAGCGCAGAAAAAACTAAGGGGGAATAATAGAGAATAATAGACAGAATGCTAGAGTTGACGAATTATAGGAGTAAGGGTTGGGTTACACCAGAATGTCTTAACTTCTTGATGTAGAAGGTAAGACGGAATATTACCTTAGATATCATCAAGATATGAGACGACCAGGAAAGATCAGCACGGCCTAATGTCCAATCATAGGATATATATATATATATATACTCCGTTTTAATGCATATTCCTGTCGCCTAGTAATAAGGAAGTCTAGGAATGAATAAGTTTCATCTTATTCTTTCTCGATAGTAAAATTTCTCAACAAGATATACCTAATTAGGACTCCTGGAATGCGACCTAGCAGGCAAGTGACCTTGAAGCTGGAAGGATTCAATAAGTTTCACACAAACACACACACACACAGACAGGCACACTTTTGTTCTAAACGATTTCAATTTTCTCAAGGTGAAATTTTTAGTTTTTAGATTTCTTTACACTACTATATTATAGTATACTTTTATACACTGTGTGAATGAAGATTAGAAGGTTATTTATCATCAGACAACATATAGGCAATCAATATATTTTCATTATAGGTGCCATGCTATGTAGAGTATTTTGCTTCAATTTTATTGGTTATGCTATTTAACAGAATTGAATCTTATTTGTCCGTGGTTAAACTGGACTCCATTTTGTTTTTCATCATTTTTGTGTGTTAGAAATGTACATCGCGCTTCAAAAGGAAGTTTACAATAATATAGTCTCCTTTTTTACATATGTAGAATCGGATAACAAATGACGAAAATGGAATTATCAAAATTTTGGTTCAATAACTGGTTGAGACGTCAAAATTATATTATTGTCACCTTGGAATTTGCAATTGCTATTTTAACACTGTACACTTTGGTAGGCCGAGTATTTGTTCGGTATTTTCTGGTTTCGTTTTTTGTTTTGCTTTATTTTTCGAGTAATTTTTAATGGGAGAAACCAGAAGGTCCTGGGTTTGAACCCCATCAGGTAGTAGTGGTGGGTGCCTACTAATGAAGAGTTCTTGATGTGGTCGTGTTCTCTGAGCTGGATAGTTAATTTGAAAGGCTTTCGTCACCCTACTAGGTGACATCTTCAGCTCATACTTCAATTTGAACTGAAGTGAGCCTTCAGAGTTCTCCACGAGCAGACGTCCATGAGATATTTTTCTTCAATTTTTCTTAAGGTGGAAGTGCTGCAATGAGTCCTTGCCCTCAAAGTGGTCTGACGAAACAGCTGGCTGTCTAGTACTTCAAGGTTTTTGAAAAGTCTTCTAAACGATGTCAGCTCATGATCAAAGCCTGAAATAAATAAATCAGATCCTTGTAAAGCAACACTTGAATCATGTGAAAATGTTCTTTTTTTAAAAAGGTGTAAGGGAATACATTCGGCTGCTAAGAGGCCTTAATTTACCGTTTTTAGTTTATGTAACCCGACTTTTGAAAAGATTGGAATATCCATATTTTAAGTTTTGCAGGAGTTCCGATGAAGTTCGGTGTAGATTTCTCTACGAGGTAGGGAATTCCCTTAGGGAATCATTGAAACCTACGAAGTACTGGATAGCTGATACGTCCTAGTTCTGGAATCTTTAGGAGTACAGACGCATGACACTAATAGAGATCAAACGGTTGATTATCCAGTCAAAAAGGTGTTCAATTCGACAATTATACATCTCATCCAACAGTTACACGACAATGCTGCATGTCAAGTAGTCCACAACGGAAAACTTACAGAATCCTTCAAAGTAAGGATGGGAGTGAGGCAAGGCTGTCTACTATCGCCAATGATCTTCCTGATTGAGGGTGGTAGATTTGATAATGCGACAGACAACGGACAATGAGGAAACCGGCATAAAATGGAGTCACGCAAAAACTTGGAGGGGGATCTGGACTTTGCCAATGATATATGTCTGATTTCCCACAAACTGGAAGATAAGCAAGTGAAAAGCAACAAGCTGGCAGAAGAAGCATCACAGATAGGACTACAGGTGAACATAGATAAAACAAAAGTGATGAAGATTCCTGGCCAACAGCAACAACAGACAACAATCAGCCAGCATAAATGGGAGGGACCTGAAAGAAACAACCTCCTTCACTTATCTGGGAAGCATCGTTTCAGCTGCAGGCGGAACTGACGAGGGAATCAAAGCCAGAATCGGAAAACCAAGACAAGCTTTCATTACTCTCAAGTCTGTGTGGAGGTCGACAGCACTCAGCATCAAAAATAACATCCGGATTTTCAAGGCCAATGTGAAGTCAGCAAGTGCTACTGTATGGATCAGAGACTTGGCCAGAGCGTCATAAAGAGCACCTCAAACAAACTACACACCTTCATCAACAGCTAGTTGTCTTCGCTCAATACTCAAGATCAGATGGCCGACCAGAAAAGATCAGCAACAAAGATCTCTGGCAATGAGCGAACCAACACAGCAGGAACCGATTGTGAAACAAATAGGCAGGAGGAAATGGAGATAGATTGACTGGCCATACGCTGAGGAAACCATCAAGTGTCATCACTAGACAGGCCATTCCTCCAGTGGAACCCGAAAGGGAAGCGGCGAGTTGGTCGTCAGTGCAAGGGTGACTTGGAGGAGGTCATGTGAAGAGGAGATGAAAACATGTGGGTAGACTTCGAGCGGGGTGAAAAAGTTGGCAGAAAACTGAAGGCAATGGAAACGTTGGGGTTGAAGCCCTATGTTCCTTTAGGAATTAAAGGATATAATAATAAGTTGTTCAGTTCAATGAATGGAATGCTTATCGATGCTACTGGCTTGTGGAAACGCTATTTTGTGATCTGACAGTAGGTGAATATAATGGATTATTGATTTCGACGGGCTGATTTGAAGGTCATCTATTCCATTACTGACGGGATCATAGATACTCACTGCTAAACATATCTTGGTTTTCAAGGATTCTTTTAGTAACACTGGTTACAAGGCGGAATTTACACAAAGATTTCAGCTTTATTAACAGAAGACCCAGTCTACGTGTTTGTTATCGGAATTAGTGCTGGATGATTACAAGTTGTAAGCAGTAGTGATATACCGCGAAAAATTAGAGTAGCTGTCATATTCTATCGATTGAATTTTATGTATATTTTGATTTTACCTACAATAATAATAATAACAATAATCACTTTATTCACAACAATAATAATTATACACAATGGAATTTTCATCAATTTTATACGCATTGCAACAATTTACCTCATTTTATAAATATGTACATACATGAAAACCACTATAAACAGAATACTGGTGGAAACATAATGAAGTATAAGTAGACAGATATCTGCTTGCACTTTGCTGTGGAGTTACTGCTTTTAAAAAGTTACAAATTCTTCTTTTCTAACACCTGACTGTCTCTCTTCACACATAAAGTAACCGTGCCAAAATTTGATGGTATGGTAGAAGTTTTATATTAAGTAGCTGTACAAGCGTAAATTTTTTATGAAGTTTCTTCTGCCTCCACTCTCCGGAGAGATACAAGGAAGCGTTGAGAATAAGTCGAGAGGATGTTCAATATCAGACAAGAAAGCTTTAGCCAAATGCTTACAAGAAATGAAGTGCCTATATTGACAATAGTGTCAGTCAGCTGATTCAAAGATACACCACTAACCCTAATTACAACCTTCAGTGTTCTACGTTAAATGATATAGTCGTTTCTAAGAAGTCTTGGGAGGAGTAATGGTGAACAATCAAGAAGAATAGGCAGAATATATGAATTAAAAAATTGTAACAGAAGAGGTTGAGTTATGCCAGAAAATCTCAAATGTTTTATGTAATAAGTTAAACGAAAAAGTATCTTAGAAACTGACAGAATATGAGATGACCAACAGAGATTAGAAGAGAAGTTGATACCAAGATGAGAGATATTCAATTTACTCCCTATCAACATGCTGTCGATAATATTGGAATCATGAAACTGAATCAGTCCACGAACGCAAGTCTTGTTCACGACTGAAACTAAAATCAAAATTGCAACACTTAGATAGATTTAGTTAAGGATCATTTAGGTGAGACTATTTCTTAACTGCAGACAAGAATCTATACAACTAAAAGCGACTCAAAGCAGAAACTACTTAGGATAGAAATGGTTAGATCATCAGCTTTCGAGGAATACAGGAGGTTATGCAAAAAGAAAAACAAATAGTGGAGAGAGTACTTCAGTGCTTTGAGGCACACTAGTTTCTGTTAGCTACAGTATGTTGTTTCCTAAAAGGAAAATAAGACAAAAGCCAACTTGTGACCCAGCTGGACTCAGTGTTTACTGAAATCAGTTTGCTTAGTAAACATGCCCCAGGAATACAGTCAAAAGCAGCATTGTAGTCTAAAAAGAAGGCTCTGACCAAACTTCGCGCATTTATCAAGAATGGAAGCAATATTTTGGTGCAGTAAAATGACAGCATCTAATGTGCTTCTACCGCATTTGTATTAACAAACTGCTTTAGGCGATTAAAAGATTTCAAATAAGGTTTAAGCATATGAGAGAGAAGTTTCTCTATAGTTTTCAAAAATGGAGACATGATGGTGATTCGTCTAAACTTTAGACCTAATCCAGCAGATGACTTTGGTACAGGCATCAAGCTTATTTCTGTCAAGCCTAATATTATAGTAGTAAAATTTTATGGACACTTATTTTATTAACTATTTTGGTAATAAAAGGAGTAACCCATTAGTGTCAGTAATCTTAATTGACTACTTCCATACGTTTTATTTGCATCGGTATTCCATAAGTAGGACCATGTTAGATATGTGGTTTCGTATTCGAGTCGATGTACTCTTACACCTCACGAATGACACCATGCCCGAAGAAGAGTGACAGTCGGGCGTGTGGTTAGCAACTTAACTCATTTAATAATTTTTTTAACAAACCCTAAGCACATGACTTTCAATGTATTCACTTTTACATCTTAACCAAGTCCTCAGGGGGTTCGACTGACATGAAGCCTCTTAGCTAAATTCACGGTCTGAACACGTGAGGAAATGATTTCTTCATACGTTGCTTTGCTAGCCGTTTTAAGCTTTAGAAGCTCCAGCATCTTTGCTTTTTGGGGCTGGTAGCAACATTCTAAACTCACTCCCTCTTTTCCTGCCCTCTTACTGGCTAGGTGGAACAGGGCGTTTATCAGCATGGTACAAAACCTAGACTACTCACGTGGGTGGTGAACATTCTATCATTAAACTGCTAGCAAAGAGTAAACGATATTAAAAAGAAAGTGTTTCCTATCAACTATATCAGTCATCCATTTTTAATCCTAAGCTATGTGATTGATCTGTTCAAGGTCATTCAGTTGTTATCGTCAATAATATTATATTATGTAAATATTCACCAGTAGTTCATTGGTAGAATGCTCACCAACCACGCACGCCAGCCGGTGTCAGTTCCACTTCGCCTAACCTATAGTCTGAGCTTAGAAAAGATCACCTTAAATAGACAATAGCGCCGCTACCGAAAATTGAAATCTCAAACCTTAAAAGCCTATATTGCATTCAGGAGGAAGACTAGTTGATACTTCTTATACATTTCGTCTTTTGTTAGGTGTTTTTTCCTAACATATGATTCGATAGTGTCCAGCTTTTCATATGTTCAACCAAAGATCTCATATTAATGCTTAATAATGTGAAGTAATTTGATGTCCTGTCGTCCTTATATTTTCTCTCGTTTTTATTCTTCAATATTTTCCCTAATAAGATAATGGCAGTTCGAGATATTGTTGGACCAACTGCTTTATTATTTGAATCGATGGATAACTTATTTCATAGTATTGTTATGGCTGTCGATAATCAGTATGTGAAGTCGAATGTGAATTTCAGTGATCCTGAGTCACTACACTTATACAAATTACTCAGAGGTAAATGATGTTATTTTTTAACTTATGAAAAATTCCCATTGTAACATATAGAAAATCAAAACAAGTGATGATTCAGCAAATAGACTCTTTTCAACGAATTTATCATCAACCTGTACAATCGTATATATATACGGTGTTTTTAAGAAGTTATATCCGGTGAGGGAATTGAATCATAGGTGTGAATGCATAAAATAATAATAGTAATAGTATGAAATGCAATTAAAATATTTGTGATTATAATCATAGTTAAATGCCAAGTGGCAAAGCAAATTAATGTCATATATAGAATAATTCATGGGATAGCTAGAACTTGAAAAAGGGTGTGCAGCTGTAGGATTGGTAGACAAATCGAATAAAACAAAAAACATTACGTAATATTGTGTGAAATTTGATAGCATAGAATTTATTTAGAATGACAAGTGGAACAAGTGAAATAATACCGGGGACAGTTCAAAGTGAGAATAGTAATACTAACAATTGACGTAATAAAGAAAGAGAATACAAATTGAACAGACAAAATAAAAAAATGAGAAATTGGTAGAGTCAAAATATGATTGGGGATTACCATACTTTAGCAGAGAGGGATTAATACCATGAAAGTTGGAGGGTTTGAACGAACGTTTTCTATACACAGATATCTGGCTTTTCTGTTTCGATAGCCAAACCTTCAGCAATACAGATGAGTCGGGTACGTCGTGATTCGGGTAGAGTACTTTTTGCCCTTGTAGATAACTTTTAAAGCGGAAGCTATAGAGATAGGGTGATAACTATCCACCAGATGTTCAATGATCACGCTTCTTACAGCTCCACTTCCACCTCTTCGCAACTAGCATGCAGGATAGTGTTCTTGTGCCTTCTTGGAGAAGACTCGAGTCGAACGACCAATATACCTAGCCCCACACGAGCGAGCAGGTGAATTGATAAACACACATAGAGTTCGTCAACAGCGGTATCTTTTCCATCAGGCTACTGAACAGTAATGGTCGACTAGTAAAGGCTATTCTCAGAGATGCAGCAAGGAATGTTCTTTTCAGGGACTGTGTTACCCTTCGTTTCATGATATCGGAAGCTAAGACCCCTTTGAATTCCTAGCTCATGTAAAGTATTTTCTTGGGTAAGGTTGATAAGTCACGTTTTGTAGGCTTTGAATGTATATTCTTATCTATAAAACGTGGTGGAAATCCATTTTCTATTAGGACTTTCCTAAAAATTTATAACTCATCATCCACAGTATCAGGGCTACATATGCGCCGAATACGAGTGGCAAACCTGACTGGAGCAGGTTTTGTTTTCAGCTTGATGATAAATTCGTTGAAAACAGTCTCTTCGCTGAATCACTTGTTTTGATTTTGTAAATAATGTTGCCGAAGTATTTATGTAAATGTTTGTTGGATTGATTAATAACATGCAACGACTTATGAAGTGTATAACGTGTTTATTATACAGGATTATTATTAGTATTAGTATTCCCTTGGTGTGTCCCAGTGAAACATAAGGCCCGGATAGAACATCTTCACACCATCCTATTGTTTGTATGCTTTTATAACTGGCTACACAGTGGCTTTTATGTCACCTTAGAAGCGGTGCCCAACTCGTTGTCGTTACCCATTCGGGTTCCATTGGATGCCTTAGCTGGGGCATGATTCCACTCAACATTCTATGCAATGTATGTTCAGTGCATCCCACTCCATCTCTTTTTGTGTATTTATTGAGTAATATGTTCTTGGTTGGTTTACTGCCAGGGTTATTTGTTGATTAGGCGGATAAAACATCATGTAATATGCGTGAAACGTCTGAAGAAAATAGGTGTTTTTATCATTGCGAGAAATATGTTGATTTTAAATAATGCTGGAAACTTTTTGATGTGGTTGTGTTATCTGGAACTAGCAACTCCATCCAGTAAAAAAACAGATGCAACTGCCTCTAATTCCATTTTGGGTAAAATTTATTTTGATAAAGTCTCACAATATTATACAGTATTAATTACTGATGACCACATTTCGAGCACAATTTATTACTGCTCATAATCATATCAAGGTACTCACACAACTCTCTAACTTCGTTTATATAATTCTATTATTTTCCATCGCTTCACTTGATGGGTAGTAGTATTTTCCATATTTCCATATGTAGTACATGAAAAGACCTAAATGACGAAATAAAACAGACAGAAGAAGCGCTGGTATCAAATAACTATCTTATAAAATTCTTTCAGAAGATCAGAAAGGTCAAAAGCAAAATAAAAATAATTGTGAAACTATTAATAATAACATAAATAAGAGAGAATATAAGTCATCTACAGTTATACCATATAAAGAGGGGACATCTGAGATCCTACATAGGATTCTTAATAAATATGGAATTAGACTGGCACTGAAACCCACAAACTCACTTAGAGACAAGCTCTGTAGGTTAAAGGACCGTGTTGACCCAATTAGAAAAAATAATATAATTTACAAAATACCCTGCAATGACTGTGAAGTCAACTATATGGGTCAGACTAGTAGATCGCGGATAGTCAGATTGTCGGAACATAAGAATTTAGCTAAGGTAAGAATGATTGACGCCACCCAAGAAGATAAGTAATTTAGAAAAAAAGCTCGGCGATTGCACTGCACGCACTAACACACAACCACACAATCGGGTGGGAGAGGGTTAAAATTCTAAAAAGTAATCTATCTAGGTGGAGAGAGGTAGTTGATTACTGAATCCTTGTTCATCGAGTCTACACCTAACACGTGCAACAGGAATGACTCATCACTACCAATCAAATGAAGCGATGAAAAATAATAGAATTATATGAGCGAAGTAAGAAAGTTGCGTGAGTACCTTGATATGACTATGGAGCAGTAATAAATTGTGCTCGAAACGTCATCAGTAAATATTAGTTTATAACACTGTGAGACTTTATCAAAATAAATTTTACCCAAAATGGAATTATACTGGACCACAGTACACATATTTTATTCTTATACGCCACTGACTCTAGCTTGATGCCCTATGTTCCACTGGGAACGTAAAGGAACCAAAATTTTTTAAATGTTTAAAAAGTTGATTGCTTTTATTGACTTCGCATTCAACAGTTTTATCATGTCGCTTATTCTGAATACCAGGATTTTAGGAATTCTCTGGCATTTTTGGTGTTTCTCCTAGTGAAAATTTTCATATTCTCCCAGTTAAATTAGTGTCCATAGTTGTCTAAATGTTCTAAATACGAAATAAAACACGTAGTGTCTTTCGACAGCTCGCTAGGTCATGATCTTGGACTCAGAGTTGACGTGGATGTCCATTTTGACCAGTATAACGCTCATCAAGGTGGATAATGTTGATCTTGTCATCGTTTACTATTGGATCGTTCGGTTCTTTCGTGTAGGATATCTGTTTCGAATGATTTTAATATTCTAGGTGTTATTTCAGAAATATTCTTTATATATGGTAGGATAAATTTTTGTTGTGAAGATGGTTACGTGCTGTTGACACTTTTATTCAGGTTTTCAAAATTTTCATTAAACTTTTAAGGGTATTCATCTCTCTTGAAAACGACTAATAAAAAGAGTGTTCATATATTAATGATTTTCTTGAGAAAATAGACTGTTTACTATGTCTATTGTATGGACAAAGGTTGAACATGCTTCTTTGGCATATATATTTAGCATTAGTTTGGAATTTTCGAGTTTCTGATGCTTCAGCAATGCATAGATGTCATGATTTCACTCCTGTTGAGAGATTTCAACGCATCACTTATGCAATACAATAAAGGATTTCCTAAAAGAAGTTGAATTTTTCGAGCTTATTAGATGTTCTGTTGACTAACTATGGACACATATATCAGTCTTCCCTTTACTAGTCAGGCTGTATAGTACTCTGAACTGGGAAGTTAATGGCGGCCTCAATAATTCTAAAATGTCAGTGATGAGAGGGCTGTTAGTTGGCTTACTGATGACGGTACATTATGTTTGCATCCGTTCTCTAGTTGGAGCTGCAGTACCTTTCACCACCCCTCTTTCCTAGACCAACTATTAACTATATTAGTTTGTTTATTAGATACATATAATTGCAATTATAATCACACGACTTCCTTTGCTCTCTCCTATTTGTCGTCATAAAAGGAGTAAGATTTTCCAGATGTCGGAGTGGACAGGTGATAAAATCATTCCTATTACATGTGTTTTCAGTCGATCCGATAAACAAAGCCTCAGTCAGTCATCAGTCTCTCCCTCCACCATGTTAGTTATAGTAGATTTCAGAGCTGCCATCTTATCCTACCATATTGTATGGCTGTGTTTAATCGCATGCAATGTAGTGCTATGGCTGTACTATTCACTAGATTTCTTATCTCATTAGGGTCAACTAATCTTGATTTTGCTACGTTTTTTGTACCATTTTTATTCCTGCCCTGTTAAGAATTCTGCATTAAGTGACATTCAAACCCACAAACGCAATTAAAAACAAGCTTAGTCGGTTAAAGAATCCAGGGGAGCCCTTGAAACAAAATAATTTAGTTTATCTAATACCCTGCCTGCTGGAATGATTGTCAGGTCAAATACACAAGTGAAAGTAGCTGAACGGGATCAGTCAGTCAGACTATCCGAGCACACAAAACCTGGCGGCAAAATCTAGATTGGTTGACCCGAATAAAAAGTCTAGAGAATAGTTCAGCTGTAGCACTACATGCAATCATACACAACCATACAACAGGATTGGATAGGATGACAGT
This sequence comes from Trichobilharzia regenti, assembly GCA_944472135.2. NCBI lineage: Eukaryota > Metazoa > Platyhelminthes > Trematoda > Strigeidida > Schistosomatidae > Trichobilharzia > Trichobilharzia regenti. Next base: position 19,756,435 of record OX235266.1, on the reverse strand, counting down.
TTTAAAATATAATGTCACAGGGTAGAGGGAGAGATTGATAACGGAGGCTTCATCTATCGAATCAACCGCAAATACACGTGTAATAGGAATGATTTTATCACCTGTCCATCCAGACATCTGGAAAATTCAACTACCCCTAAAACGACAAATAGGAGTAAACAAAGAAAACTGTAAAACTCAAGTTTCGAAGTTGTGTGGTTACAATTGATAATATGATTATGAACAGTAATAAATTTTGTTCGAAACCTTGTCATCCAGTAAATGATACTATTTCACTGTGTGATACATCTAATAAACAAACTAATATGGAATTACTTACTATCAGACTGCCGAAGTTTTACATATATATATTAATATTACTATTGACTACTAAAGTGGGGAAGATTTACGCATGTTTCGGGAGAGCATTTTGCCACTGAAACACTAGTACGATTTAATGTTAAATTCTGCTTGAACTGCTTAGATTACTTACCTAGACTAGTTCGGCGATGAATGTTCTTTGTCACTCTGACCAGCTGATTAGTCTTGCGTTGTTCACTTCCTTCTTCTTCTTCTTCTTATCCTTCCTACGGCTTTATGGCTATCAGAGGTGCCTCAGATAAACATCTACTCCATGACAGTTACCCTCAATAGCAAAAATAACACCACTCTAATACCGCATTAATAGTTTTTTTTATACAATTGAATGCATTTGTGCAAATAGCTAATGTCTGTATTTTTTTCCTTTAACTGTATAGGACCAACGCCCACATTGATTTTCATACATTTATTAGTGATTGTATTCAACTCAATTTGTATTGTATTTGCGTCTATATGTCGGGCAGATTATTTCATGAAAATTGTAAGTTAATGCGCTTTTAATAAAGATATCTTTTGGTGAATTACATATTATTATTATTATTGTCCCCTTGGGTTCCTAGCGGAACATAGGGCTTCAACTGCACGTCTCCACTTGCCACTTCTGTCTTCCTTCTGTGGTACTTTTCACCTGCAACCATGTTACTCCATACTGTTTCAACTCCTCTTCACACAGTCTTCTCCATGTCACCCTTCCACTGACGTCCCACTCGCCAATTCCCATTCTGTCGGGTTCCACTCAAGCAGTGGCCTGACACGCGCGCAATGTCACCCAGTGGCCTTCTCAGCGAGTATCCAATCCATCTCAATCCACTTTCTCCTGCATATTTGTTGGGCGAGCGACTGGTTCTTGTTTTGTTTGTTCCCATAGTTACTTGCTGGTAGTGATTCCCTCCGGCCCGGCCATCTGATCTTCAGTATAGATCCAACGAAGACAGTTGTTGGTTGATAAAGGTCTACAACAGGCTGTTGGAAATATTCTTCGTGACCCGCTCGCCAAGTTTCTGATCCGTATATGAGAACTGACTGACTTGACGTTGTTTGTATTGATAATCCGACCGAATTTTGTTGTTGATGGTGAGTTGAATGATGACGATTTCCAGATTGATTTCAGGTTGATGAATGTGTTTCTCGCTCGCCTTCCCGATTCTCGCTCGATTTGACTTCCTCGTCCGTTCCTCGTTTAATTGGGACAATGCTCCCTAGATAAGTGAGTGAATGAAGTAACCTCTTTCAAATCCCTCCCGTTGATGGTGATTGGCGCTGGATTCTGCTGCTGTTGTTGTTATTGTTGGTTATTTTCATAACCTCCGTCTTGTCTATGTTCACCTGGAGTCTGTCCTGTCTTCGCCAACTGCTTCTTCAACCAGTTTGTCAGTTTTCGCTTGTAAGTCTTCGATTTTGTGACAGTGACATCAAACATAAATCATCCATGCGCGAAATCCAGGTCTTCTAGGTTCTTCACATCGGTCGGTCCAGGATATCCCTGTCTGCTTCTCGTTTCCCAGTGTCTGACGCATAATCCAGTCCACCACAATTAGGAATATCATTGGTGATAATAATCAGCCAGTCTTTTCTGACTCCTGTGTTTACTCCAAACGCCCCTCTGAGTTTTCCATTGTGGATTACTTGACATGTACCGTTGTCATACAGCTGTTGAATAAGCTTGATGAATATTTGGGGTACGCCGTAGTACTCGAGTAGTTTCACTTTGCTACAATGAGGTGGTATGACGAAATGTCGTTTACTAGCAGTTACAACTGTCGCACAACTCTTCTTCTCTCTCATATCTCTACTTAACACAGATGAAAACATACAAATGTCCTTTGATTGAGCATTGAGTGGTTAATAATTTTATGTGTCTAGCCTAACATTTGTCGTAGACGAGATTACATCAGTCAAGTTTACAATATCTCCACCGTGCTAGGTGGCTTGTCATTACGGTGTTTATTGAATTGTGGGGCGATCAGTAAGAAGCTTTTCGACAGGGGTGTCATGCTTGTTGACATTCGTCAGCACAATATATCTGCAGTCTTGAAAGAGTTATTGTTCCTTCTGAAACTCGAACTCGCGTTATCCAGGGGTGCGGTCAGTGGAGTAACCACCGAGTTAATGGGCTTGGCAACTGACCTCCAGTGAAACTGTAATGAATACTTTGATTGGATACTGGGTAGTTAATGAAGTTTTGAATCTAGTCCCTCGTTCAATGAAGGCTGAATTCAGTTAGTCCGAAATTTAGTGTGATCACCATGCCAGATGGTGCACTATGAAGTGTTATCAGATGGAATCCTTAACTGACTAATTACTTAACTGAAGTTTATACGATTCGAAGTTGACAGGTCTATCATAAGAACTAACACTCAAAGGCTTATAAACATGAATCTCTGTCAAAACCAGAACCATGCATCAATTTAGTAGATATTGATTAAAATAATAATTTCTAAGCAAATGCCTCACAATTTCCAATCAAGCAAGTAAACTATGCGTACGTTGATTTGACCACAGAATAACATCACTTTAAGGAACTATTGGAAACCAGCAGGGAGTAATGGACAAACGTTTCATTCTATTACAGGAGGGATTCTTCAGTAGTAACTACATTTGCAGTTGATGTGATGGAATTCAAGACCATCAGATTACTAGGCGTGTCTGCTGACCATTTACCCGTTAGTATGCAATCCAATAATCGCACCATGAATTTTAACTTCTGTCAATTTACCATGTTGAACTGTTACTGGTATGTTGTCAAAGATTCTCAGGAGAAGACAGAATCAATTTCAAATTCACAGTTTTCAGTCGGGTACACCATTGATGAGCTCGATCCGAAACAATCGAAACGATCATCTACCGGTGTTTAGATCACCTCGATCTGCCTCGCTGGTTAATATGAGTCGTATACAACTACTCATGTCAAATCAGTCAGTAGTATAAAGAATTATTTTCATTTTTTTACGTTTAACGTATTATTCTGTTCTATTTTTAGAATATCGTTGTCATGAGTTTTCTTCTGATTGCCGATGCTGGTGTCTTCTTAACACTGGTGTATATAAATAGAAAAACTGTAAGTGCTTAAACCTGTTTGGTTATTTTTAGAAAATAAATTTTTTTAACAAAACCCGTGGGCGGGTTTTTTGTGATTACTTGGAATTTTAATTGGTGGATGGTGACTAGCAGTGGAATCCAGGAAAAAGCACATTTCGTCTTATTTGAGACTCTTTGGTGGCTGGATGTGCCTGCATTCAGTGGTGAGTGATGTTGTTCCCACCCAGGGTAGAACTCAGTGCTTAAATTAGTGCAAAAACTGAAGAAGAATAACAATATCTTACTGTGAGTAATCGTCACATAAAGTTTGTGCTAGATAAGGTATTGTAGAATTTTGTACTAAGTCATCCGAGCATACGGTCTTCTATAGTTGCTTCCACTTCTACCGCATGAGATGCAATGAGAGCGTTGTTCATGGAGAGGATATTCACAGTCCGACAGGATAATATTTGCTAATTTCCTGTAGGAATACAAGTGTCTATCTACAGTGGTACTAACGAGTTGGCTTAGCAACATCACACACGCCCTACTGACAGCTTTTAGTGCCCTTAGCAGTAAAACAAAATATTTCTTAAACAGCCCGGGAAATATTAATGGGGAAAAGTAAAGAAGTATAGCCAGAATATCACAAGAATTAACAAACAGTAACAGTATACAATGACTGAGTGATACTAGATCATCTTAACTTCCTTACATGCAACACCAAACCAATTATCTCTCTGGAAATTAACATGACGTGGAAGACGAGTGAAGATCAGGGGAAATACTCAGTCCTACGTATATAACATTCGACTTAGTTTCAAATTCTGTGACATCTGTGATATTTTCAAGCATTAGTTTTGCAGAGATTTTTGTTTGATTGAATGGGGGATTTCACCATGAGCTGACATCAGTTAGAGAACCACTGGAAAACCTTGGAGTACAGGACAGCCAGCTGTTTCGTCCTAATTTGGGACTATTCAGCAGTACGCACCCACCAGGGTTCGAACCCAGGACCTTCTAGTTACAAGGCGGGCTCGTAGACAACTGAAGCACTGGGGTTCTAGTGGAAAGCCGTGACCAGTAAGGTACAGCAGACTGAAGATGAGGCAGTAACTCATCGAAGAAGACATTGCGAAGTGGTCGCGCTATGTCGTGAATTGGTGGAAGTTAGGATTCAATGACCGCTGGATCCGATCCCAGTGGCTCGATGGTCTACGAGCTCGCTAGCCTTGTAATAAGAAGGTCCTGGGTTCGAATCCCGGCGGGTACGTACTGCTGAAGAATCCTAAACTAGGACGGAACTACTGTCCAGTACTCTCAGCTTTTCCAGCGGCTCTCCAATATCTGTGATAGTAGAGTCATGAGAAAGAACCAGTTGATGTAAATCACGCTAGCCACTGGAAGGGATATTAACAACCTGACACTTGGAGAGATCCAGACTAAGACCATTTGATAAGGACCACTGACTAATTTCCGGTGAAAATTTTTTCATTTTGGAACGGTTTGACTGAGAAGTAACCACCGGCATAGAAACAGCTGGATGGATCATTGGCATACTTAACAAAATTGGCTTCTTCAGGATGCGGATGTCATGTAAGAAGAAGGAAAACAGAAAAGGAGAAAAAACATTTCCTTGAGAAACACCTGCTAGAGGAAGTCAAGGAGGCAGTGGAGGACTTCCCATTGTAAACAATGTACTGCTTCCTATCATAAAAATAGTAATGCAACCACTGGGTAATTTATCACTATACTTGTGACGCAGTAAGCCCGTTTAACAAAAGAGCGCTAGTTACAGAGTCGAAGGTGGATGCGTAATTTAGGAAGGCACACCCAACATAATATTTGGCATTTCTATCTAAACTAAAGACAATATTATGATATAAGACGACAGTGGCATCTAACGTACACCTACTATGTTTATAAGTAAATTGATTAGGGTCACTAGAGGACTTTAATGAAGGCCCAAGTTAGATAAAAGGCGAAGTATTGGCAGTAGGTCTGAACTCAACAGTTTGTCCATTTAATGATTTAGGCACAGGAACAATTTTTATGTCCTTCTACGAAGTAGGTACAGTGTTACTGGAAACTGATTCATTAAAAATACCAGTGAGAGGATGACATAAAATGTCGGCATATTTATTGAGGATAACAGCTGGTACACCATCTGGACCATGGGTCTGAATAGTTTTCAGGGATTTGAAACACTTTGAAGACATCATTTGAGTTAATACCCGAAAAGTGGTCATTATTTACACTTGTAGCATTTGAGTTCAAAATATCAGCTGGACGACAAATGAATGACTGAAAAAGGACCATTATTTAGTACTGTATTGTTGTGTGTTAAATCAAATATATTAATCTAATATGGAATCATATCTGGTCACTAGTGGCATTGGAACTTATCAAGAATACTTCTGAATCCCGACTCAATTTCACTTATCAATTTACATCACCTAGTTCCAAACACTTTAAGAAGTCTGGGATTAAACAGTTTTTTGGTCATTCGATTGCCTTCGGTAGTTTGCTGTTAGAACACTGGCCAACCACGTAAGCTGTCCGAGGTTTGTCCCCCGGCTGACTCACTTAATCTTAATATTAACGGATGCTCACTAGCGACTGACTACACAGGATAACAAAGTTGTCTGGAGTCCTGGCGAGAAGTTGTGACCGGAGGGATCCACTTGGTTGGATCGGTTGGATAACGGTGAGACTGGTTGTCAGTGATTCTAAATACCAAGAAATTGTAGAATTTATGGCCTTATGACCTGTCCAGTATTCCCTGGTTCTCTTACTGATATCAATCTATAATCAGGTTAAAAATCAACCAAATCCCGGGAAACTAACACTTAAAAATATAGACTTAGTTGACAGTTTCAAAAATTGCAAACATCTATAATAATTTCCTATTTTAAGATTTCATCATTAAGATTGAGCGAAGAAATATTTACTTTTCAATTAGATCCTCATCTCTGGCTCTACTCTAATCTAATATAAATAGCATATTTATTACAATACACAACAGTTTACCAATCATCAAGCGGCACTAATATGTTTGTTAACAATAATTAGTCAGTGTCCAAACGTCAATGGGTTAATAGTTAACGAAGAAAATCAATACACACAATTAAAAGGTAGAAATGGTTAGAATAAATTAATTTTGCAAAGATAACACGTAAATTAAAGATGAAGTGGTCAAAATAAATTTTTAAAAAATTATTTGGACAATTATAATTTTTTATAGTTTTTAAAGATTTAAGGGTAAGGGGGGCGAAGTAGTCCTGTTTGTACATTCTTGTAACGACGGTCACGGTAAGGAAAGTGACTGTAAAACTTTTTTCCAAACACATAGGCTTTGCTTCTTCAGGTGAGTTCCGATTGCTTTGGCTGTCTGTAGAAGACGAACTCGCAGAGCAAAATAAGGATTAGTAGGAATGCGAAAAAATAATTGTAAATGCAGTATTCACATCAATCTTATGCCCAGTATCAACAAGGTGGGCTAAAATAGAACTACGAATAGATCTTGTTTGTCGCTTGTTTAACCATGTTGGATGATGTTCAGAAATACGACGATAAACTTGCCTAATTGTACGCCCAATGTAGCTGGCTCCGTAGCTGCACTCAAACTGGTAGATGCACATAGAGGAGGAGTCAAATTTAGGTAGTTTATCCTTATTTCTCGAACATAGAATAGGGGCGGTTGTGAAGAGACAACGTACCTCTGCTACATAATAAGCTCTTTTAACTGCATTCTTCAGAAGCTCGCTGTGTTATTATTTCGCTGATGTTGTCACCGAGGAACTGCAGTTTTATGAACATTGGTTTTTTCGGAACTGTGGCCATACAGACTCTCCTTGGAGCTGAATTCATTTTTTTCTCAATGAATTTATCTGGACAACCATTTTTTTTTCGAAGTAATTCTCTAATAATCTTAAGCTCCTCATTGAGACAGTCGTCTAAACAGATTGACCTGACTCTGATTAATTATTGACTAACAAACTTATCGCCACTTGATTGGCAAACTGTTGTAATAAAAATGCTCTGGATATATATTAGAGTAGAGCCAGAGATGCGGATCTAATTGAAAAGTAAATATTTCTTCGCTGCTCAATCCTTCTTGCTTTCTAAATGTCTAAATGGGGATTTTTTTCTTTCTATATTTCATCATGAATCAACATCGGTTAGAGGACCATTGGAAAACCAGCTGGCAGTACTGGATAGCTATTTCGTCCTAGTCTGGGACTCTATTTATCAGTACGCAGTCAAGAACTTCCAGGTTTTCCAGTGGTCCTTAAACCGATTTCAGTACATGATGAAATCCAGAAATCAGTCAATGATGTCAACACTTGAATTTCTCTTTTTGTAGAATCGATTACTATCAAGTGATATCAAAGCCACATATTTAACATGCATATATACTCTGTGTCTCATATAAAATATGCATTTGTTGCACACAGCTAACCTAATTATAATATACTGTCTGCTTGTATTCTGCTCATTTATTGATTTTAATGCACTGTCTATATTTTCTTTTATATGAACTTTATTCACTTTGTTTTCCTGCATAACTGAGATAGTAATTTTCTGAAACTACTTATAATGACTTATAAGTAGTTGTCATATTTGTCATCTATTCAAACTTCAGTTTCTTATAGTTGGCTTTGTTAAGTAAAGCAAATAAAAGCTGTTACAGCTTCATAACTAATATGCAGATCTTCAAAAGAGAGAAGGATAGAGACAGCGGCTGAGGACTACAACGCCCATATATCTCAAACTACAAACGTGGATTTCATTTTTAACTTCAAAGAATCCCTATTTTAAAAGAAAATATCAGTTGTCTAATGGTTGTTTGAACTGACGAAGATATCAAAGCAGCAAGGATCGTGAAAGCAAGACAAGCTTTCATTACTCTCAAGTCTGTTTGGAGGTCAACAGCACTCAGAATCAAAAATAAGATCCGGATTTTCAACTCCAATGTGAAGTCAGTCAATGCTACTATAGGGCTCAGAGACTTGGTGACGCGTCATAAATAGCACCTCAAACAAACTACACACCTTCATCAACAGCTAGCTGTCTTCGCTCAATAGTATTCAAGATCAGATGACCAGCCAGAAACGATCAGCAACAGGAATCTCTGGCAATGAGCAAACAAACCAGGAACCGATTGTGCGACAAATCTCCAGGAGAAATGAAGGCGGATTGGCCACACTCCGAGGACACCATCAAGTGACACCACTAGACAGGCCATTCCTCCAGTGGAACCCGAAAGAGAAGCGGCGAGTTGGTCGTCGGTGCAAGGGTGACTTGGAGGAGGTCATGTGAAGAGGAGATGAAGGCATGTGGGCAGGTGACAACTCTAGCAAAGAATCGAATGCAATGTAGACGCGCAGCTGAAGCCCTATTTTCCTCTAGGAATTAAAGGAAATAATAATAATTTAATAATAATAATAATGTGAGTCTGAGGTTCAGTAGTATTATGCTTACCAATCAGATGGGTGGGCCAGGTTCGATTCCCAAATGATAAACTACTTAGCTTCACCTCATTTACCAGCTGGTATTATTTCACCGACGGGAAGGAAAGCCGTTTTTCAGGCTGGCAACCACATTAAAACATCACTGCTAAAAGTTTGAAACTGTGACATGTTTCGCTGAAAAAGAGAGAAATGCGGAACAATCTGAATTTTATCTTATTGGTTACATAATTTCTTCATGAGTTGACATCAGTTATAGAACCACTGGAAAACCGCCCAGGGATTACTGGACAGCCGTTTCGTCCCAGTTTGGGACTCTTCGCAGTGCGCATCCACCAACGGGGTTCGAAATTAGGACTTTCTGGTTACAAAACGAGCTCATAGGCCATTAAGACACTGGGACCCAATCCAATGGCCAGGCCATGAACTCCAACTGCTGACAGTTCACAACATAGTGCCACGGCTAGTAGTAAATGTCATTGGTGGCGAGTATTTTTCCTGTCACCCGACGTGTCGTACCCTAATGGTCACCAGACGTTCCTGGGTTCGACCCTGTGGTGTAGGTGCGTACCGATGATGAGTCCCAAACTAGGACGAAATAGCTGGCTGTCCTGTACTCCCAGGTTGTCCAATGGTTCTCTAACCGATGTCAGCACATGATGAAATCCGGTATCCAATCAATCAAATCCCTGCAAACCAATACTTGAATTTTGTTTGCATACTTAAAAATAGAATAGTTTCAAGTTATAAAGTGGAAAACTGAATAATATTTTTGTGTTAACTGTAATGAGTTGAATGCTGTTAGAAAATGGTGCGAAATGAATCAGGATGACGATCAATCACCAAAACAGATCGCTATTACCTTCACTCCATTCTCAAAAGTCATCTTTAACAGGCTACACAATCGCCTATAGGCTTTATTTTTTCCCCATACTACTTCGTACATGTCATTCTCAAAGTGACAATCAACTGGTCACTTATTCTGCATCCTGGTTCAACTCGGGAGTTCGCCTGACACATGGTGTTACTCAGTGATCTCTTGAGCTTGTATCCCCAAAAGACTTAGTAAAGGAATGTTTATTCACAATTTCATACCTCTACATGTACAGCTTATCTTCAACGCACCATTCACATAGATCCTCCATGTTGTGCTTGATATTTCTGGCCTTCCTTCATATCACGTTTCCTTGTGTTACTTTCACGCCTAACGTTTATCTCCGCAACTCTGAATCATTTGCTTTATTTAACGTCTAATATATCTCCCTGATATTTAATGTTTTTATGCTTATGCACGTCTCTTTATACACCACTGGTAAATCTTTTTAGTAGCACACTCCGTTGTATGTTCTTGGTTGGTTCGTGGATAGAGTTCCTAGTTGCCAATCTTTTCTGGTCAATCATCTGACCTTCAGCATTGAACGAAGGCAGTTGTATAGTGAAGACACTTCAATGAGATTTGATTGGCCCTAGAATCACCGCCTTAAATTATGAAAAACTGTGACTCTTTAGACAGCTTCATGTAGGCATAGAAGACTTCGGTGAACTGTAGGTGATAATGTCTTCAGAATATGGCATATAACCCTGAGGACTATGCATGCTAACATCTACGTGGTGTCTTTTTTTATGCAATTATAATATTGATCGTCTCCTTATCCCGCCAGCGAAATTTTTCGAATTCATTCATAAATCTACTTAATTCGTAGGAAATGTAAGTCACCATATAAATCCATTTTTTACAGCATTCTGTGTTCTGTATCACACAAATACTAATTACGTCATCCACTTAAAACTTGGAAATATTATTAATATATTATTATTGCTCCCTTGAGTTCCCAGTGGAACATAGGGATTCAACTGCACGTCTCCACTTGCCACTTCTGTCTTCCTTCTGTGGTACTTTTCACCTGCATCCATGTTACTCCATACTGTTTCAACTCCTCTTCACACAGTCTTCTCCATATCACCCTTCCACTGACGTCCCACTCGCCAATTCCCATTCTGTCGGGTTCCACTCAAGCAGTGGCCTGACACACGCGCCATGTCACTCAGTGGCCTCCTCAGCGAGTGTCCAATCCATCTCAATCCACTTTCTCCTGCATATTTGTTGGGCGAGCGACTGGTTCTTGTTTTGTTTGTTCCCAGCCATAGTTTCTTGTTGGCGGTGATTCTTTCCGGCCCGGCCATCTGATCTTCAGTATAGATCCAGCGAAGACAGTTGTTGGTTGATAAAGGTCTACAACAGGCTGTTGGAAATATTCTTCGTGACCCGCTCACCAAGTTTCTGATCCGTAAAGAAGAGCTGACTGACATGACGTTGTTTGTATTGATAATCCGACCGAATTTTGTTGTTGATGGTGAGTTGAATGACGTAGATTTCCAGATTGATTTCAGGTTGATGAATGTGTTTCTCGCTCGCCTTCCCGATTCTCGCTTGATTTGACATCCTCGTCCGTTCCTCGTTTAATTGGGACAATGCTCCCTAGATAAGTGAGTGAATGAAGTAACCTCTTTCAAATCCCTCCCGTTGATGGTGATTGGCGCTGGATTCTGCTGCTGTTGTTGTTATTGTTGGTTATTTTCATCAACTCCGTCTTGTCTATGTTCATCTGGAGTCCTGTCTTCTGTGGCTGCTTCTTCGACCAGTTTATCGATTTTCGCTTGTACGTCTTCGATTTTTTGACAGTGACATCAAACATAAATCATCCACGCGCGAAATCCAGGTCTTCTAGGTTCTTTACGTCGGTCGGTCCAGGATATCCCTGTCTTCTCGTTTCTCACTCACTGTCTGACTCATAATCCAGTCCACCACAATTAGGAATTTCATTGGTGATAATAAGTACCCTTGTCTGACTCCTGTGTTTACTCTAAACGCCTCGCTGAGCTTTCCGTTGTGGATCACTTGACATGTGCCATTGTCCTACAGCTGTTGAATAAGCTTGATGAATATTTGGGTACGCCATATTACTTGAGTAATTTCCAAATTACTTCACGGTCAACGCTGTCGAAGGCCTTCTCAAAGTCTATAAAGTTGAGGTAGAGGTTTGATCGCCATTCCATGCTTTGTTCTGTGATGATGATGCGTAGAGTTGCAATTTGGTCAGTACATGATTCGCCTTTCCTGAATCAAAGCTTGGAAATAAATTGTTCTGAAATCTACGACCATATTCCACATTACACAGGGTTGCATCAGGTACTTGGTTGTGTAGAGATTCACAGGGACAAGATCAGAAATTCTAACACCGATATCAAGTTAATCACTAGTTTCCTGATGATTCAATGTCTTGCCTTGTACATTAGCGAAAGCATTTCAAACATGTCATTAAAGAATTTCACTAACAGCTGCCTTTGCTTGATTAGATGGTCAGTCACCCAGAAAGGATGAATAAGGAAATCCACCACGCAGAGAACCCATCACAATCCTGCTGCACAGCATATATTCAGAAGAAAATTCCAGCAAGTTAGACAGACGCTGAGGACCCATGTAGGGCAGGTCATCAAGTGGGACCTGAATGGAAAGCAAGCGATGAGTTGTACGTGTGTGTGTGTGTGTGGATCCGTAGATTACATGAAGAAGATCATATGAAAGGCGAACGAAAGCTAGTGAATAGTCATGGAGCCAATCAAAAGTGGCAGTAAAGAAGAAATTGCACTGAGGATGTAGAGTGGAGACCATAAGTCCCACTAGGAACTAAAGTAACGAATAGTGACATTACATGACAATCACGTATGTGGTCCGCGATTCGATCCCCGGCCAAAGCACACCTCGACCTCTCTGATCCTGTAGTAAAGTCGGTAATGAGGGAAAGTTGGTCGTGAGGCCAGCAATCCCACTCAGTAAAGGCGAAAACCACTGCTGACGAAACTTCAAAGCTCTAGCTTGAAGCCCCCGCTATCTTCCACTGGAAACGTAAAGGAATGCATGAAAATGATGGCAATTATTACAATGTTAAGACACATTTGGTTCCTGATTATATGTATATTTGTGATATTTTTAAGGGTCATTCATTATCTTATCCTTTTTTCTTCTCTTCATTTCTTTTTTAGCATATGTATAGTTTGATCAGAGAATTAGAAGTGGTTCAGTCTCAGTATTTAGGGGCTGAAACCAATAACTTTCCAACCCTATTTTTAACTATATTCAACAACACGTAAGTTAAATGAGAGGATTTATGTGAATAATTTCATATCTTATTAAATTATTTCAACTGTTGTCTGCCCATTAAGCTTAGTACACTTTCAGTGTTCTTGTTTAGGTTAGGATGGATATCAGTCAGCGAACTATCGAAAAACAGTCAGAGAGTACTGGACAGCTGTTTCGCCCCCCCCCCCCCCCCAGTTTGAGACTCACCAGCACCGGTATGCACCCACCGGTATACAAATTCAGATTCTTCCAGTTACAAGGTAAGCTTATAGACCATTCATCCAATGATGACCTGACCTGACTCAATGATTTGTGGGTTAAAGACTCGGTGGCTACGCACTACTGATGATTCCCAAACTAGGATGAAAAAGAAGCTTTCCAGTACTCCCTGACTGGTTTTCAATGGTTCCCTAACTGATATTAATCTGTCGTCCAACCTGAAACAAATAGTATCCCTACAAAAATCAATTATTGAAACTTAATCTGATGCCCGCTAGTGACCAGATACAGGGCAAAATTGCCTTGAGTTTAAGTGAGAAGTCTTGCCAAGTGGGGTCTATCCAGTCGGCAATGAGGATGGAGCTTCCGCCGATGTCACTGCTTTCGTTTATGTGTTGTGAGCTATAGAAGGTTTATTTACGAATCATCCATCATTTTTCTAGACAACATTTTCAGTGCAGACTTTACCACGAAGTGAACTAATTTGGTTCCATCAGCCGACCAACTCTAAGTCATCCAATGAAAATACTAAGAAAACTATCCTACCATATATCTATGAAGAATATTTGTGAAATCATTGAGAGACTACTGAAATTTCTTGAAGTAGACACCACTACACACCAAAAACTTTATTTTGATGTATGTTGCGTTAACCAAAACAAACAATAGCAGTCTAACATTATCTATAAGATAAACTGAGTCAAATGTAAAAAACATTATATTGGTCAAATTAGCCGTCCTCTTCGTGTTTGCACAGACGAACATAAACTTGACTTTAGTAAATATAATCTCCATTTCCTTGTATCAATTAGTGTTGACAAATACGGACGCTAATTCGACTGGGAAAATATGCAAATCTCAGGCAAAGAAAGCACCGAAAATGCAGAAGAATTCCTAGAACATTGATACTCAGATCAATCCATAACCATTTATGAAGAATTCACTGCATACTGAAGACAGAAATGAAGATGTTGTATGGGAATATAATGAAAGTTTAGCAAAGAAACCAGTCACAGGTGCATAATGGGCATATAATACTAACTAATAGACTTCAGTAGATAGATATCACTCACATCAACCAGCAGTGCTTGCTAACCAGCCAGATTGCAGCAACCAAACTGCCGGACATACATCCGGTTCGCTTATTTGAGACTGATTTCATCAGCAGTGTAATAAAATCGGTCGATTTGAAAGTGACCAACTACTACTCTACATTCGTTTTCTTGATTCTCGTTTACGCTATCGAGCAGGTCACACCCATTATGATCTGAATAACTACGCCAGTATCATTCATGAGATCTAACAAATCTTCCCACCATATCTATGTCAAGACTGTATTTACCAGTCAAAGCCATAAAACAGATAATCACCGACATTTTCATTTGTTTATCGATCAGTTGACACTATCTTGGGCTTCAAGGAACAGCAACAGATTGAAATAAAGGAATAAATTCCTTCAAAAGAATTGTTATTGAACAAAGAATATTCCTTTCGATTACGCCCTCTTCAATAGGTTCTACAGTTATTTATACAGAATAGTGAATGAATGAATTAGTGTTATTAACAACATTAATGCTGTTTAAATAACATCGAATCAATAATAACAATATTAATGGACTACAATTCAATACCATTCCAGTGGAAATGCTAAAGCAATTGTTATAAAGGTGTACCATGAATGTAAATTTTAGATTTGATGCCGCAATTTATAGAGAAGTGGACAAGGTGGTGGTGATGGACTCTCCAACGGCTCCTATTTTGGCCAACTTCTTGCTGAATGAACCAGAAAATGAACATTTGAATAAGCTAAACATGAAATTCTCATTTAACGGCCGGTTTATGTTGACACCATTATTCTTTATGGTAAGGATTCGGATAGGAGGACAATAAATAACTGAACTCAATGAAGTACAGTCTGCAAGAAAATTCACGTGCAAATATAATTGCCTTCCTAGATGCCCTCCTAAAAGGAAACTAGATAGTTGTGTAAAGAGTAATTTGTATAGGAAAAGCGCATGGACAGGATAATATACACATTTTCATTGCTTCGTTCCTCTCCAGTACAGAAGAAATTTAGTAAGGACATCAGCCACAAGGCTAGAGCTGTATGCTCAGAAGAGGTAATTGAAGAGGAAGTTAGCATTGTATATGACACGTTAAATGAAAATAGCTATCCAGACAAATTCACCAGGAAATATATGACTAAGAAAGTTGAAATGGACTACCCACTATCCGTAAACAAGAAGCCTATATACATACATACGACTGCAACTCAAGGGTGATATACCTAGCGAAATAATCATGAAGAAAGTTAATAAATTCAGTTCAAAGATTTTTTTAATGCTGGTAAACTACCAGTCTTATTTTCCACAAGACCGATATTGGTGATTCCTCAAGTGAAAGACGAAGTAGCTAGATTAACCACTTCTAATTGTATCTATCAATTCAACTGAGATTGTGATGGAGCAAGTCATATTGTCCGTTGCTTTAGAAACTTGATTTTTCGTATTCACTCTAGAACATTCACCAGTACAGTTAAATTAAGGCGTGGTAAAAGCCATCATCATTTCGATATTTGACCCCCTGGTCCAAACCACCTAAAAAGCCGGCATTGAAGAATCCTTCTCTGTCATCCACCAGGTATCAAATTAATTGCCAAAACATCCAGGTTCCCCATACTCCAAATAAGAGAAGCTACCGTGATTCGCCTGAAACAATCAGGGCTCTGTATGCGAAAGAAGAAGCAAGTCCAGTCACTACTGCTGCCCTGGTCTTTATCGAGACTATAAATTCATGTTATTATTCGTGTTATCATTCTTCCTAATTTTCTGATATTCATTGTAGTGTATTGTAATGTTGATGCTAACGAACTGTACTCCATTAAAATTGTTATTTTTGATTCGATGTTATTTAAACATCACTGACGGTAATAATAACACTAATTCATGGACTGTTATGTATGTATAACTGTAGAACCTGATGAAGAGCGGGTTATCGAAAAGAATATTCTATGTTTGGTAACCATTTTTTGAAAAAGATTTAATAGGCATTTTTATTCAGCTCAAATAAATTTGTTTGAAGATTCTAGCTGACTATTTGTTTAAATTGGCTTAGTTACATGTCTAGTGGTGTTAACCAACGTCCTGATACAACTCCCACTCTCAGCTGGCAGGAATAAAGTGCCACATAATCAATTTCTTCTTTTTTTTCTTTCAGTGACCAACTAAGCTAGGTAATAAATCTTGAAGTCCCAATGAAATTTAATCAACTTTTGTTTTTGAAAGTCTTGGACATTTCAGGATTGCCATACTACTACAGTTTCAAACTATAACTAAGAAACTGTACTTTTTGTCTTTATTATTATTATTATTATATCCTTTAATTCCTAGAGGAACATAAGGCTTCAGCCGCACATCTCCATTGCGTTTGGTCCACTGCCAACTTTTTCACCCCACTCTTCTGAGCTTTTCAACATGGATTCCAATGAAATCAGTTATAGTGTAGAATTACGATCATTCTTATTACAACAGATAACTTTAAATGTCATGTTCACATAATCAATCTATTTAGTATATCTGCAGTCTGATCAATAAACAGATATTCCTGGAAAAAGAGTTTATTTGTCTACTTTCTTTAACCATGAAGGATAATGTCTAGAAATTCAATGGTAAAGATGTCTAATTGTAGGCCAATTGTTACTAACTGGCTCCACAAGAGCAATCAACACTGGGAAATACACTGTTTTTAAAAAAAAAGATTTTTTAGACCTATACTTTAGTTTCACATTTATTCATCGCAGCAGACCATGCAAATTGTCTCTCATTTGTTGAATTACACTTTTTTTTATTCCTTTGTACGATTTAGTTAGAATGTTGTGGTATCTACACGTATACCGAATGGTTAAATCCATCTATTAATTGGAAACGCGAAGTGACTTATGATAATGTAACATACGGTGAGTTTACTTGTGTTTAAAAACACCATTTTTTATAATCTATTCCATTACAATTCATTGTGTAAACATTTAATAAGGAAGTATTTTACGGTACTGTGCATGTAGTATTGTGATGGTGTGATACAGACAACAGTGTGTTCCAGCTGAATATTATTCTCCCATATTCCTACAGTTCAATATTCTGCGTTAGCAGCAGAATCCTCTGTGTGCATTTAAACATTCTATTTGATGTCGTTTAATGCAAGCCAGTGATTGGTTAAAGAATATAAAGCTGTATAGATATAAATAGCGGTTCGATCAGTTGAAAATATTTACCTTGGCTTCCGTGTCTTGCCTTCTGCTGTTGTATTCGGTATCGCTGCCTGCCTTGTAGTTTTTGAAGAAGGAGACATATGCATCTTCGGGCAGGCCTTTGAGGCTGTTGTGGAGTTCATTGGCGTTCAAGATCCTTCAGTGAACAGGCTACTACTTGGTACGCTGCTGCAAGGTTGGACGATAGAAGCATGTGATAGTGTCAGGTGAAACACTGAAGAACACGATCCAGGGTCGTGCAAACTGTTTCCAAAGTGAGAATGACCATACACGTCATCTCGAGATGTCGTCACGTATATGCGATCAGAAAGGGTAACAAAAAGAAGTGAGTGAATGTCAGCGAGCTCCGGAACTCGGTACAGCAAGACAAGTAAACAAAGCTGCCAGTAGCAAGAAGTTAGAACCAACTTCACTCGAAAGTATTTGATGGGGACAAGTGTGGTGGTGTGATACAGACAGTATGTTCCAACGGAACATTATTCTCACATATTCCTACAGTTAAATGCTGCACTAGCAATAGAATTAGATCTATCTATTTGAACATTTGTTTGTTGCTATAGTCGGAATATTATTCTCACAGTTCAGTACTGCGTTAGCAATAGAATGAATGGTGTATGTATTTGAACATTCTCTTTCATGTCGCTTAATGTAAGCCAAAATCTCACGGCGAGTGATTGGTTAAACGATACAAACTGTATAAATATGAACAGCGATTTGATCACTTGAAAATATACCTTGACTTCCTTGTCTTGCCTTCTGATGTTACAGTGGTATGGTTCAGAGATTTACGTGTCATCAGAAGCATTTACAATTGGCTATTGTACACTCTCATCAATATCTTACCTCGCCTGCTAAGTACTGAAGATGAGATGGCTAACCAAGAAGGATAAGAGACTAGGAATTCTAGCACTGAACCAAACAAGATTCCATTTATTGCCATACAATTGAGACAGAAATGGAGCTGGATTGGAGATAATAGTTTAAAGAAGACAATGAGTTGAATATACCTCCAAGAATGACATGGAGGAGGTCGTGTGATGAGTAGATGAACAGTCTTAGAGTAGAGAAGAGGAGATTATACACCTGCAGATGAATAGAAGAGGATGATGTGGAACTGCGCTATTGAAGCCTTAAATAAATATGTGAAATAGTAAAATAACATACACCAATGTTAAAATATAACTTTTTACACACTACTTACAAATTTTTGTAGTTGGCGTGTCCATCCATCTGGCTTTCCAGTAGTGTCTTGCATTCCAGTATTATAGATTTGTATCAATATATAAGTGGTAATTATCATCCAATTAGAATAAAATTGACACTATTATTCATAAGTCCAACGCTTCCAATAAATCTCTTTCATTCCATGCCATCTGAGTGGAATACGGGGCTTCAAGCGCTAAGCTTTCAAGTTTCAGTAATCGTGGTGTAATGCTTTCATATGGGTTGAGGTTGCCAGGCTCATGTTTAGCCTTTCCCCTTTTCAGGGTTTACGAGTAGGTAAAAAACAAGATGAAGTCTAAGAGGTTCTTAGACTGAACTTTCTACGCAGCTGGAAATCATTCTTCTGCTGAGGTATCAAAGCATACAGAATGTTTCAGCGTTCTTCGAGATCACTTTTCTCCTATCTTTTGTCTGTCTTTGTGAGCTACATGGAATATGGCTGCAACTCTTTGACAAGTTTTGTGGTGAGACTCAGTAGGGTTGCATTCTCTGTTTTGGAAAGTTTAACCGCTCAACTCCTTCATTCATTGTCTCTCTAGACAACATCTTCAGCGCAAACTTCAACAGGAAACGGATTCATTACAATTCTCTATAAATGGTTTAATTGTCTTCCCTGATAATCTTATATGTGATTGGTTGTTAATCTACACCGGTTTCAGTTGTTTACGGACTTGAAATTTGATTTCCTACTGTCATGTGGCTTATTCCTAACCAGTTGTTAATTACCTATTCGTTTGAATATCAGACATTTTGAGTACTTCTTAACAGTTTCAGTGTTCTCATTGTTTAAACATTTCTACATTTCCGCAGTCAAATCGACGATATTCATATTTATCTACATGCATTGATATGTAGGAATACATCTCATTTCAGTTATAATGAAGAAGATTTGTAACTTAAGTGGATGATTTTGATGCAGATGTGTCCTCTGAGCTGGATGGTTTATAGTGGTGAAGCTTTCATAGCCCTACTAGTAACGTTTTCAGCTCATTCTTTGAGTGTCGTTAATTTTGTTGGCTAGTTAGTGTTCTTCAACCTGAAGTGGAATAGGACCAACAGTTTATTTTTGTAGACTTTTTAAGTACTGGTTTTTGTAGGAATTTTTTTCTTTGATTGGTTGGAGGATTTCATCATGACCTGGTAATCTTCATCACCTCTATAGTCACCTGGAGTCCTGTCTTCGCCACCCACCTCTTCAGCCAGTTAGTTAGTTTTCTCCTGCCTCTAAGTTTTCGAGTTTGTGTGACATTAAACATAAATCATCTGCGAAATCCAGATCTTCTAGAGTTGGTCGGCCAGCATATTCCTGACTCCTCACTACCAACGTACACTCTTATTCATAAAGCAGTCCACCACAATTTAGAATATCTTCGGTGATAATAGGCAACCAGCTTTTATGCACTTCGAACGCCTCACTGAGTTCTCCATTGTGGACCACCTGACATGTGTCACTGTCATATAGACAGCTGTTGAATAAGGATGATTAAGATTTGTCCACTTCACGTCTTAGCGATGAATTAGTTCGCAGATTACGTCTCGGTCAACGCTATCGAAGGTCTTTCGAAGTCGGTGAAGTTGAGATAGATGTTTGACTGCCAGCTACGGATATTTATCCTTCCTAATTCTAATTACTAAGTTATCTATACTTCATGTTCCATTAAAGGATTAATATCACTCTAAAACGATTCCTGTTTGTTTTATTAGAAATTGATTTGCCTATCAGTTGCTGCCCAGATCTCATTCCCACCCAACCACCCGGTTGTGCACAGGTTGAAATCTGTGGACAACCATTTTCTCAAGTAAGTCTGTTGGTCGTAGAATTTCAACCATTTTTATTTTCCTATTTATGTCATCTAATATTCTATTATTTTGATCTAATTATACGATACTACTTTAATTCTTATGTTAGCATATATAAATACTTGGATACATCTCACAGTAATGATCACTTAACAACATGGGAAACAAAGAATCCCGATAAGCTTTACATAATTTATTCTAAATGGGTATTTCAGTAGATTTCTGGAAGGATTTTCATTCTCCCTTTGAAATCCACACATACATTTGACCGTTGAAATGTGTTAACCGGAAGTAAAAGTTTTCAGTCAAATTCTTCCTCAGTAGGATCTATGCCGTAACAAGAAGGACAAGGAAACTAGAAAAAAATTTGAGCCAGTATCTGATGACATATAAAGTCAATTTTAACAGAATAAATCCATTCATCTCATCCAGGACTATGAAGAATTTTCGGAAACTACTTCAACATTGATGGGTGCATCAAGGCTTTACCGAACTTATTCAACAATTATGTGATAATGCTAAAAGCCAAGTGAAGGCAGAAGTAAAACAAACCCGCTAATTATCACTGATGCATTCCTACTTATGGTTGACTGGATCATGCTGTAGGCCGTGGGGTGTGGGTTACAGCAGTTTGGGTGGGAGTGCAAACACTCACCAACAATGACATTCACTAATGGTCCCGCCATATTGTAAATTGGTAGAAGTTGGAATTTATGCACTGGCCAGTAGATCGGGTCCCAGCGGCTTAATGGTCTACGAGCTAGCCCATCTTGTAAGGAGAGGGTTCTGTTTCAAGACCCTGGTGGTGGATGTGTACCGAGGAGGAGTCCCAAACTGCTGTCCAGTACTCCTCTGACCGATTTTCCAATGGTTCTCTAACCGATATCATTTCATGGTGAAATCCGTATACAGGAGTATGTTGGACCGATAAGAATACACTATAAGATACAGACTTCTTGGACGATTAAAGCTCAAAGACCTAAGGCGAAAACCCAGTAGAAGATGATGGCCTCGTTGAGACTTGAAGTTGGGTAGCTGGATTCAAAGTTCAGAATACCTCGAGGTGTAGTAGTTAGCACTGTGGATTTTCAATCCAGCTACTAGAGTTCAAGTCTCTACAAGGTCTTGTCTGTCCACTAAGGCGAAAACCAACAAGTTGGCATAAGAAGCAGAAAGGAAAAGACTTCAAGTGATGAAGTTGTCAGGCCATTAGGTCAGTCACTGTAAACGGAGAAAATCTGAAGGGAGTCAACTCTCCCAAATACCGAGGCAGGACCGGAATATCAAGACGGAGCTTCATTTCTCTCAAGTCAGTTTGCAATCCTACTACAACAGTCAGCATAAGGTACAGGATTCTAATTTTCAAATTAGTTCTAAATAGTTTAGGGACCTGTAGCAAGTGTTATCAAAAGCATTTCTAACAAGCCACTACAGACTTCTATGGGCATCTGCAGCCGTCGGTATATTCGGCGAAATCGGATGAACTGACTGAAATAATTCTGTCAACGGACTAAACAAGGCACTACCGTCCAACAAATATGCCGAATGAAATGGAGATGGATAGGAAAGACGCTTGGGAGGCTGTTGAGTGAAATCACAAACCCGCCAGCCTATCAGGTGGAACCCTATTGAGGGACGATAAGTTGTGCTTGTGTCCCTGGCTGAAGTGAAGCAGATAGTTTGGAAGAGAAGAGATGAAAGCCAATAAGCAGTAACGGAACTGCAGAGACCATGATGAAACGGAGTTATGCCGATGGAGCCATGTGTTCTACTTGGAACCCATGGGAATAATAATATTATTATTATTATTTAGACAAAGCAATAAGAAAACATTATTTCTCTGAATCATGTGTGTAATGTTTTTGCTTACCACATATCATAGGAGTATATATGAAGTTAGTTAATGGTTAAGAGGTGAGCAAATAGGCTTTGGTCAAGTTAAAACGACATATTGAAGGTTAAAATAACAAAGAAGTTCACAAAACCATATAAAAGAGGTAATAGTACATCTATCCTGTCTGGTATCAAAACAAACTTAACCAAGGAAGGTTTAATGTGATGACAAATTGCTTGTGAACGCTTAGAGGTGGTTTAAACTTCTAAATTGCTAGCTAGGGCGTCCACAAACTTTAGGATATGTCCTTTCCCAAATATGTTTGACAGATCGGTTCAAAAGGCGTATTGAAACATCAATTTTATATCCGGTCACTATAATATGTTTCGTAATAAAGGAGCTAGGTCGTCTGCTCTCACTACTAATGGGTTCTGGGGATTCGCTTTGCTTTTGAAGCCAGTCTTCACTTTCAGAGATCGATGAGTAATCCCTAAGTATGTCTCCACATGTGCATTCAAATTGATGAATGCAGTGGGATGTGATTACATTTTTCTCATGTTCTAAAGGTTAAGATGGATATTCGGGCATCACATTATCAATTATTATGATCTAAGCTGCGTAGAAAGTCATTTGACCAACCGTTCAACCATTGTTTAGTTATCAAGCCATTATGATCACTCATATAGGGTAGCTTGATATACACATCTTTTTTCATTGGACACTAGTAAACAGTGTGACGTGTCTAGTCCTCTCTTTGGTGCAGACTGAATTCTACCATTCAGGTCTACAATGTGGCCCCATTCTAGGTAGCTCACCATCACGGTGTACATTAGTTTGATGGCATTAGATGGTCGGAGGCAATCGGCAAGAAACTTCGCCTAACCTAGGTTTCTTGCTAGTTGGCACTCACCAGTCAGCAAAGCGTATCTGCAACCTCAAAGGAACCCATATCCACCACTTTTGAGATGTGAACCCACGTCATCCAGTGAGTAGTACAATTAGAGATGTTACCACTGAGCTATTCGAGCTCACGATCAACCTCCTGTGGGACTTTACTGTATACTTTCATTGGCGATCTACCTAGGATGGTGGCCATATTACAAACCTGACCGACAGAATTCAGTTTGCACTAAACGAAGGACTATACACATTATACTGGTTGCTAGTGTCCAACAAAAGTATGCAATACAGTCCTACAGGAGGTCAATCGCGAATTCGAATAGCTCAGTGGTAGCGTCTCTGGAGCGTGGGACATGATTTCCTTCAACGTGGTTGCAGATACTCCTTGATGACTGGTGAGTGCCAACTAGCACAAAACCTTGGTCGGGTGAGGCGATTGTCTCCAACCATCTAACATATACGCCGTTTTTGATGGTGAGTTGGAGAGTCGATCTTGGTGTTCTAACTACTTCATTGAAGTAGCCTCTATTCAGCACACTAATCTCCTTTTACAATTACAGTAACCAGAAGAGAAACGCAAACCTTGAATTTACGTAAAAACAAATCTAATCCTTACGAACCAACTCTTGAAAATTAATCTGGTGCTCGCTAGTGACTTGCTACGGAACGAAATTTCCTGGAGTTATAGTGAAACGTCGTGACCAGTGACGTCCATCCAGTCAATTGTGAGGATGGATTTCCCACCGATGACATTGGTTAGTGCCAATCGCGCTAAATCACGAATTGGTAGAAGTTAGAATTCACGGTCTGGCCATTGAGTCGGGTTCCAGCAGTGGCTGAATGGTATGCGAACTTGTTTTGAAACCGGAAAGTCCTGGGTTCGAATCCCAGTGGGTGCGTAGTTCCGATGATTCCCAGATTAGGATGAAATTGGTGTCCAATACTCCTTGTTGGTTTTCAATGGTTCTCTAACTGATATCAATCTGTGATCAAACAATTTCATTTATTGTCTTTCTCAAACTATGAAGGAAATATTCCCATACTGAGTCATAAGAAAAAGGCAAAAACGACGAAAATATTTTCTTTTCGACCATTCATTTTCATGAGCTGTACAATCGTATTTTTAATTAACAAAGAAACCATTATACCAATCAGATACTGGTAAACTTTGTCCTTGGAAAATTGTATTACACAGTGTAAGGTGTAAGAAGGGATGACTAATTGTAAGTTAGAAAGGAGACAGAAGTTGGCATGGCGTAATAAGTGTGAGGTAATCACTAATCAACAATCTCGTGTGGAATGGACAGGAACTAGTGGAAAAACTATAAAGTGTTTTTGTATAAAATCTGTATGAAAAAGCAATGTTATTAATAAACAGTAATAGAGTGGTAATAAAATGGGGATGATGGGAATAATAATGCTACTAAAAGTATTGATAATAATAATAGTGAACTTACATAATAAAGGAAAGAAGTAAAATTGTAGTAAGAACTTTACTCTGGCCATGGTAGGGTAAGAGAATGTACGTATCGCTTTTGAATGCAGAGGTCCGGTTTGAGGTTTTGGATAGCTAATGTTTCATCTATGTACAGATTATTATTATTATTATTATTATTATTGTATCCTTTAGTTCCTAGAGGAACATAGGGCTTCAGCTGCGCCTATGTACAGATGGCGTATCCGAAGTCCCTTTGTACGATATTGAGGGACTCTGTGTAACACTGTGAAGCATTCATGCAAGCGAGGTTGCTCGATGTCCACATCGATCCGAAATGCAGCTTTTGAATCCTAATCCCATTTCACCTAAACTTCAAGTAAATTGAAATCAAAGTGTGAAAAATTTCCATTTCATGTAATTAAGAACAAATCAATCAACGAAGAGATCTCTTCTGTTCGCAACTTCACTTCACAACTGCACAGTTATTTAAGGTGTCTATATATGCACTGTAGGTTGAAAACAGAAGTCGAAAGTTATTTTCAGTTCGTAACAAAGTGAGTCGAAGTGCATGAAAAAAATTAGGAATAGTCATGCGTAATCAAAAGGGTAGACAAATATTTAGTTGTATCAACCAATTGAACTGCGCTTGCTGTGGAGCAAGTTATAATGCCCGTTGATCTAGGAACTTGGTTTTTCCTGCTCTCTCGGGAACATCTACCAGTGTGGCCATAAAAAGGTGGAGTCAAAACCATCAACGGTTCAATAATAGGCCTAGTCCGACCAGGCCACGAAGCCAGTATTGAAAAATCTTTCTCTATCATCTACCGAGTACCAAATAAATTCCTAAAAACAGCCAGGTACCGTATACTCCAAACAGCACAGGCTATGGCTATCCGCCTTAAACAACTAGTGCTTCGTGTGCAGATGAAGTAAGACCAACCAGCCACTTCTACTGTCTTGGCCTTCATTGGATACTATAAATCCATGAATTTGTATTAGTATATCTCCTAATTTATCTGATATTCAATGTAGTGTTTTGATTTGACACCAGTAACTAGTGTGATGTGTCTAGTCCTCTCCTTGGTGCAGACTGAATTCTATCAGTCAGGCTGTAATATGGCCACCATTCTAGGTAGCTCACCATTGGTTTGATGATATTAGATAGTTGAAGACCACATTACAACCTGACTGACTGATAGAATTCAATCTACACCAAACAAATGACTAGACAGCTCACACTAGTTACTAGTGTCAAATCAAAATATCCACTACAGTAGTCCTACAGGAGATCAGTCACTAGCCCGAATAGCTCAGTGGTAACGTCTCTGAATGTAGTACTCACTGGGTGACGCGGGTTTGAATCTCAGAAGGGACATGAGTTCCTTCAAGCTGCTTGCAGATACGCCTTTCTGACGAGTGCCAACTAGCACGAAACGTAGATCCAAGGCTTCCTGCTGATTACCTCCAACCATCTAATATTCATTGTAGTGTATTGTAATGTTGGCTGTATCAATCTGCACTCCATTGATATTTTTGTTATTATTCTTGACACAACATCAGTGTTCTTAATAACACTGATTCATTGACTATTAGGGTTATATATAACTGTAGAATCAGATGAAGAGCACGTTATCGAGAAGAATATTCTTTGCTCAATAACCCTTCTGGTGAATAATCATTTGGAAATAGGGGATAAGAGACAAGAGAAAGAAAGACTGATAATGACTCGCAAAAGCACAAAACGGACTACATAGAGTTCATTATACTGTTACTCAGGAAGACAAAGAAGGAAGAATAAGTAGTACTAAGGCCATGATAGTAAAAGAGGTTGTTTGACACATTTTTGAACACATAGTTCAGGTTTCTCCTTAAGGATTGCTACAACCTCATGTGTATGAAGAAGATGTAAGCGAAATCATTTTGAACAACTTGGTCGCAATTCATAAACAGTCATCTATTGATACTGCATGATCAGAAGAATTGAGCTGTTGTCAGCTCTACGTTCTCTTTTCGACAACCATGTCGGTAAGTGTTCATGGGGACGTGTCGACAATGTCTTACGGGTACAGCATATGTACTTAGCTCCACAGAAGCAGGTTACTTGGTAAATACACATTGAAGTTGCCAAGAGTTACTCAACCATTTAGTTCTCAACCTCAATGGTTACGTAAAACTATTCCTAATATTCTGAACCTACTTACAATTCATGCATTCTGAGTTGCTTTATTACGAACTGGCAATAACCTTTGACCTCACCTGTCAATCTATATTGGGATTATAGACACCTTTATTAACTGTACAGTTTTAAAGTGAAGTTATGAACACAAGGGATCTCTTTGTTAACTCATGTGTTCTAAATTGAAATCAGTCCGACGACGTCAATGACCTATTTTCGTAGTAAACGCACAAGATAAAAAGATCAAGATCATATACTCAGCCGCTATTGTGTTTGTCAGGCTTCAGGTGTGCGCACCTATAACCTCGTCAGAAAATGAATCCAGGACCTTCAGGTTATGAGACCAACCTATTGACGATACAGCTATTGGGACAGAATCCACTCGCCTATAAATTACAATTTCTTGTTGGTGGTGATTCTATATGTATATCAGCACTTAGTAGAAGGTGGAATTTGTGGACGATTGAATAAGATCCCAGTGGTTGGATGGCCTACCAGATCTACTCGTAAGCAGAAGGTCGTAGGCTCGAGCCCTTGTAGGCGCGTGCTGATGATGGATCCCGGGATCGGACTGAACAGTCGTTGCAAAGCAACCGTTGATAATTTCTAATAATTCACAATGTATAGCGCAACCGATAGTCAATATTAAAGAGATGTTTTAATGCAACTGGAGCAGAGGAACATATTTTCAGGATTAAAAAGACGTTACAGCTTTTCATCAACAGCTAACACCTGCCAAAATGACAAGTTATTATAAATGTAAGGTACATATGAAAAACTTGAAAAAGTATTTCATTTCAAAGGGCATACTTGCGGAACAAGAAAAATCAATATAAGATAGCTTTTTCACCTAACAGCTAAAGTTTATATTTATACGTAACAAGATGGAACATCCAAGAGAAGATGTTAAGAGTATGGTGGAAAGAAATGGTATTTAAAAAAAATTATCACCAAAGCAAGCAACTTAGCTAAAATCAGAGGACTAATAATGAGTTCAGCACATCGAGTTGTAACCAAAAAAAAGAAATTATTGAGCAAGGAAACACGTAAACAGAGCAGAGATGTCTAGTTATCATCTAGGGTGTTTTCTGTTTTACTCCTTTATGTCCTGAGTGGAGGGCTTCTATCTAGAGGTATGAAGTTTCAGTAGCAGTGATTTTACTTGTATTGAGTGGGGTTGCTAAGCTCACGCTCATCCTTCCCTCTTTACCGGACTTACAGCCAGCTTAGCAAGGTTCAGGAGTTTGTCGGTCGAGGATCTAATTCCGGACCATATGAGGCGTGGCTGGCGGGCATTCGACGATCCAGAGTGGTACAAGATTAATCGCCCTACCTCTCTGTATACAGTAGGTATATAGCTTGAAATTATTCGATAGCATTGGCTTCTGAAAAATGAAGTATCCAGTTACATAGAATAACTTTCTTATATATGTTCCTAGAAAAAGATTCCAGTTTCTCATAGCTTTGCTTAAAGAATTTGACAGGGATTTCCTCATTTGATCACTGTTCATTGTACTGTACCGTTTACCATGTCATGTAACTGAAAAGACGTTCAGTTAATAGAAATGTTTTCGTAAAATGAACTATCTACTTATTTGTCTTTATCAGTAGTGAACGAGAGCTTACTGACTTTCACGGCTTATTTATTTACTATTTTCTTGTTTCCAGGGTTGCGGAGAAATGCTATTACAGCATACTTTTTTTCACACTACAAGTATTCCCGAGAGACTGTATACCTTGTTGTATTTTGTTTCACACGTGAGTTATCATATTTTTTTCAGAAAGTGTATTGATATGTTGACTCTGGCGTATGTGACGTCATTTTGAAAGACAATAGCATAATTGATCAACCAATCTATCTGTCTTATCTTTCATGCATATGAAGCTTGAATGGAGGATAATACATGAGAAGAGAAATTGTGTTTGTTCTTCCAACTGACTGATTAATCATTATGACCTATGCGGGGAATATAAATCAAGATTTCGTTAGAGATCAGTGCATTAATCTTTCGACCTAGTTTCGAAATATTTATCGGCACTCACTGACCCACGAACTAGACTACCAGGTAAGGCTGGTTGAGGATCTGTGGCATATGGAGTCCACTATGTCATGGTGAAGTAGATAATCTTGAAGGACAGTGCGATATATCATGAACAGCCAAAATTAGAATTCACAGATCACTGGATTCCGGTCCGACTGGTTAAGTGGTCAAAGAAACTGAAGGTTCCGCATTCGATCCTCAGGGTAGTAGTAGGTTCACACCATTGAAAGGTCCCAAAGTAGGACGAAACAGGTGTATAGCCCTCCTTGATTTTCATTGATCTACCTAAGTGGTCCTGGTTCCCAAAGGAAATCTACATTGAAATTGATTTAATCAAATCCCCTTGAAAACCCATAATTTGAATTAACTTAATGTATTACTGTTTGATTATGTACTACAACAACCATTGGTGGGATCTAGAACTCAGGGTTTAAATGAATGGTGATACAAACTAATGATTATTTGACATAAGTAGTCGCACAAGGCCAGCATTAGTTAGTAGTGCCTGCTAACCAAATCCAAACCCGGGCAACCGCTTCACTCATCAGTGATTTACCTAGTTCAACTCATCTCGGACAGCCTAAAAACAGTTCAAATCACCTGAATTCGGCATTACTATCAATCATTGATATGATTGGTATTCAACTAGGCATGCAAATCAACCAATAGTATATGATATCATGCATTTATGCTTGGTTTCCTGATCACCATTTATGATATCAAGCAGAACAGATGAATTTTGATTTGAATAATTGCGGTTTCCTGAGTCAGTTGTGTAATCAAATTTTATGATGAAGTTAGCAATTCGTTAGCTATGACTTAGACTCTTGGTATTGTGTGTTATTGAGGTGTTGGAGATTTCAGGTCTTAAAGACATGGCATCTCTCCTCATAATATTATAGTTTTACTTATCTTTTGATTGAAGAAGAATTTTAATATCCATCCGTAATTAAATTAATGCACATCGTACAACGTTGACGAAAACCAACCAAAATGGCTGAAGAGGGTAGCAGTGATGACAAGACTGCAGATGAACACAGAGAAGATAGAGGTGATGAAGATAATAAAAGAACCTCAACCACAACAACAATCAGCACCAGTTAACATCAGCGGAAGAGATTTAACAGAGGTTACTTCCTAACTTCACTTATCTGGCTAGGAAGCACGGTTTCAACCATAGGCTGTCGGAACGGATGAGGATATCAATACCAGCCAGCCAGCCAGCCAGAATCGGAAAGGCAAGGCAGCCCACCTTCATCAACCTGAAACCAGTTTGGAAATCTGCCACATTCAAAAGCATAAGGAACAAGATTCAGAAGTTTTAAAACAAATATAAAGTCAGTCAGTCAGTCAGTCTTTTTTGCTATACGGATCAGAAACTTGGCCAGCGTGTCATGCAAAGAATTTCTAACAGGTTACCATAGACTTTTATGTACAACTGCCTCCTTCGCTGGCTGCATAGGTAAGATCGAATAGGCGGCCAACCAGAAAGAATTAGCAACAAGAGACTCTGCAGTGGAACAAACCAACCAAGAGTCAATTGCTCAACAGAAATGTAGGAGAAAATGGTAATGGATTAATCGGACATACGTTAAAAGGAGACCCATCGAATGAAATAACACAGAGTGCAGGCCACCACTCGAATGAAATCCCAATGGCAAGTGACAAGTGGGTCGTCCGTGTAAGGATGACATGAAGGAGATCGTGCTGCGAGTTAGAGGAGATGAGAGTTTATATTCAGTCATGGACCCAGCTGAAGATGATGGGAAAACATACAACAAAGTGGATATGTAACTCCATTATGGATAAGAATTTATTTTGATAAATCATACAGTAATAATAACTGATGATCTAATGCTGTAGAATAGTGCCCAAGTTTTATCCTTATATCAAAGTGGAAATGTATTTTTGAAGCACTATGTTCCACTCGGAAGCTAAGGGAATAATAATACACTGTTAGAATCTTAGAAAAGGATGAAAGCTGTGAGAATGTAAAGTAAAAGACCGAAAACAGTTTTTTCTATGCATATAGTCAGCACTTCCGCCACACAAAAATGCCGAAACGTTAAACCCTTTATGTCATTCCGTCTCACCTTGTAGATGAAGTTAAAGGAGATTTCTGGTAGATATGCTTGGCCTGAGTTCACCAGGTATTGCTCGCGAATAAAGTTAGTAATTGTCTTGGATTGTCCTAGTGCTAACCATGCCGGATATTGTTCAAAAATATGTTTAAAAACTGTGCGCTTTATGTAACTAATATAATTAGATCCATAGCAGTAAGTGAATTCGTAAGCACACGACGAAGTTGTCCAAAGCGGCAATTTGTCCTTCAAAAATCCATTGATCGTATGTTGATGATGGAAACTGGTCCGTAGATCAGCTGAAAATAAAGCTTTGCTCAACAATCTGCACAAGCAGCTCATCAGAATCTCAGCTACGGTATCAACATTTATAGACCAAAAATTTCCTTGACAACATTCTGATTCTTTCAGGTTTCTACTTTGTTTGCATATTTTTCTCGATAAATCTTTTATGATTTTCATTTCCAATGAGAAATTGTCTGAGTAGCTTCAGTCCAAGGATGACTGTATCACTGATGCATGTCCTTCTTATTCTTGAAGATAAAGAGTAGATAAGTTTTCTCTTTCTATTCTAAAGGACCCGACTGTTAAAAATTAGCGTACACTGATTATTCCACCATTGTGTGTTTCCTGTGGACTGATCTCTGAAGAGAACCTAAAGGTCTCCATTTTCAACAGAACATCCATTTTTCGTTTATAGCAAGGTGCTTTCATGCATAGTGTGTAGAGCGAACGACACAGCACAACAGATATTCCAGTTGTGTAAAACAAAAGTTGATAAAAAAACAGCCAAACTTAGCACTTCTTATATGAAGATTACCGCATATTCCTCTAAGCAGGTCACACGAAGCCATCAAAG
Organism: Trichobilharzia regenti; assembly: GCA_944472135.2. Taxonomy (NCBI): domain Eukaryota; kingdom Metazoa; phylum Platyhelminthes; class Trematoda; order Strigeidida; family Schistosomatidae; genus Trichobilharzia; species Trichobilharzia regenti. The sequence goes on along the minus strand of OX235266.1, from coordinate 19,724,605 downwards.
GAATTTCAAACTGTAATTAGTCTCTTCCTTCCTCTCTACACAAGTATATATTGAAACGAAAGTGCAGCAAGTTTGTTTGGCTATAATTGATAAACTCACACGCTGGAATCTGCTGAATAATTATGCTACTAACTATACGTCTTTGAGGCCATAAGGTGTAGCTTATTTTAGACATATCAAGCATACACTATCTTAAAGTAAGACTATACATTGAAGTATCACAAAGCGGAAACGTCAAGTTCTAGTTTTGCAAGGATTTTATTGATTTCAGTTTTGATGACGGACTGACTTCATTTAGAAAACCACTAAACATCAGGAAGCACTGAATGGCTGCCTCGTTCTTATGCAGAACTCTTCATCAGTACTCACTCATTATCCCATCAGGGTTTGGACCCGAGACCTTTAAGTTACAATGGACCATTAGTTGGCTGACGGCGATAGTATATCGAGTAATGGCAGAAATAAGAACTGTTTGGCTATTGAATGGTATACGAGTTCACCTTGTGACCTAAAAGTCCTAAATCTGATCTGTAACAGGGTGGTGGATGCATACTGCTGAAGAGAGAGATCTTTTTGGTGTTGAATGATTCTCTAACTGAGATCATTGTTATTATTGTTCCCTTAGGTTCAGAATGGAACATACGGTTCCAACAACATATCGCCACTTTGTTCTATATTTTGCCATCCTCTTCAGCCGGGTCCACGATTTGCTATAGTCTCTCATCTCCTCCTGCTCCTCACTAAAGACCTTTTCCATGTCATTCTCTCACCGACGACTTACTCATCGCTCCACATCCAGATTCCACCCGAACGATAGTCTGCATTGCCCGTGATGTCACTCGATGTCCTCGCCCCATATATCTCCATCTTCTCTTACATATTTGTTGAGCAACCGGCCGTTGGTTGGTTTGCTCCAGCCATCCATTTGATCTTCACTGTGCACCCAGACAAGGAGATAGCTGTTGGTAAAAATCCGCAGTAGTCAGCTGGAAATGCTTTTCGTGACGCCATCTGCCAGTTTTCTGACCCATATAGCAGATCTGAGTGACTGACTTCACATTTGTGTTGAAAATCCAAATCTTGTTGTTTATGCCGGTTGAGTCAGCACAGAAGATTTCCAAACTAGTTTCAGGTAGATGAAGGCGTGCTGCCTTACCTTCCTGATTCTGGCTGGCTGGCTGGCTGGCTGGCTGGCTGGCTGGCTGGCTGGCTGGCTGGCTGGCTGGCTGGCTGGCTGGCTGGCTGGCTGGCTGGCTGGCTGGCTGGCTGGCTGGCTGGCTGGTATTGATATATTCATCCGTTCCGACAGCCTATGGTTGAAACCGTGCTTCCTGTCCAGATAAGTGAAGTTAGGAAGTAACCTCTGTTAAATCTCTTCCGTTGATGATGATTGGTGCTGGTGCTGGTTGTTGTTGCTGTTTCTGCAGCTGGTATTAGCTAGTTATCTTCATCACCTCCGTCTTCTCTGTTTTCTTCTGCAGTCTTGTCATCACTGCTACCCTCTTCAGCAATTCTGTTGGTTATTTCCCGTCTCTAAGTTTTCAAGTTTGTGTGACATTAAACATGAATCATCTGTGAAATCCAGATCTTCTATAGTCTTCTCATCGGTCGTCCAGCGTGTTCCTGACTCCTCAAAACTCCTGACTCACAGTCAGACGCATAATCTAGTCCACCACAATTTAGAATATCATCGGTGATGATAGACAACCAGCCAGCCTTGTCTTACTCCTGCATGCACTTCGAAAGCCTCACTGAGTTTTCCACTTTGGATTACCTGACATGTGGCTGTTGAATGAGGTTGATAAAGACTTGAGCACTTCACGCTGTAGTGCTGAAGTAGTTTCCAATACATGATCAAAATGGAGAACACAGATTTTGGTGCAATTTGTTTATATGGAGTGTAATTAGTTGGTACATAGCTGTAATACTGAAGATTGAGGAAATGTAGTATCTCACAACTGAAGTCTCTTATCTGCATTTACTTAGGCAAAATCAACTATCACAGGATTCTACGCTCTTTTAGTTACTTTGAATGATTTCATGTCATCTATCTTGAAGTCTAGTATTTATCAGGCGGCGTGTGTTAACACTGATTATTGCGTGTGGATACTTTGCTCGTTGATTCTTAGCGATATTATCCTCACACATATGAAAATTAACACCCCCTCATATTCCCAGTTAGATTCTTAGGAAATATGAACACTTTAAATGAAATCCACAATTCTGTTTCAGTTGTACACAACAGAATTAAGAAAATTACAAAATATGACCTCATTATCGAGTTAGAACATAACTTATTTCAAAAACAAAGTTGTCGCGCTTTCGTCTCAGAATACTCGAATAGGAAGAACGGAGGTAGTTAGTTACTACTTCAGTTTCCTGAGGTAATTGCTTTTATGTGACTATGTATTGCCTATTTAGACGAATGTTGTAATCGTACGAGGTGTTATGTCTGTCTGTTTTAGAAATTTTAAAACGGCACTTCTACACAGCTGGAATATCTGATGTGGCGTTTGGTAAACACCATGCGCGAAAACACCTCGTGATATCTCTTATCTTCATTTCAACCCACCTTCATTTCATTCTGTTACGTATATCTGTAACCTTGACCAAGTGTATCAATAAGAAAAATTGTGTGAAGCCTTTAAGACGAGTTAAAACAGTATTCTTATCAGCTTCTAGGCCAACAAACGACTTTGAAAAACTTGATAAATTCAGTCGTCATGAAAGATTCTCGAGTGTTAACCTGCAGCAATGTGATTGACTCCATGTTAGATTCCATTATCAAATGATACTATTATTATTAAGATAACCACTATATACTGGGGAGCACTCGACGGTTGCTTTGAGGAAGTCAACTGAGTAGGGTATGAAAACAGATTCCTGCCAGTGATATTGTTGGTGGTAGCATTGTACAACAGTGAATTGACAGACGTTAAAATACACAAGTCGCTGGATTTCTCTCAAGTTTCTGAGTAGTAGTAAGTATATATGTCCAAACCAAGTTCAATATTAACAGTTTAGAAAACTTTGGGCGTTGGGTTTATGATATTATAATAAAGGTTTTTTGTATTTCCCAATGAATGAAAAACAAAACGATATTGTTATTACTGACGTTCCGCTATTTAATGCTGCTAATAGCTTTATCAAAGTAGTATTACCAAACCAGAATTTACAAATTTACGTATAACAACTGAATCATCTTTCCTCAGCATGACATCATTTTTCATTGTCGAATTGACCAACTGGTAAAGCTAACAAAACCAGGTTTAGATTGTTGGATTTGATAAGTGTATAAAATTATAAAAGCAGCGTGCGTGTTTACCTAATGAAATTGCTTATCACATTCATGTTGACTTCACCATTTCACAAGGGAGTGGGGTGTTGTAACCAGATCAAATTCTGTTTTAGCCCATCATTCCTATTCAGACAATTTGGATTCCATTTGATGATATGAAGTGCTTCTGATGATTTTAGACGTTCTTTTTGATTTCTGAAATGCTTTATCTGGATGATGATTTCAATATTGTCAAAATCAATTTCTGTGGCCTGATTCTATAGCGTGTAGACCTATGACTGGGTGATAATTTTTCAAGCTTTTCTAGTTCACTAACCGGATTTCTCGGTGGTTGGTCGAACAGAGGCGGCTCTACAGTATTCGTTTCTTCTGATTTTCATTTCCTTCAGGCAATGTTTTCTCCTATGTATATTGCATCACATTCCAAGCATTTTATTTTATAGACACAATTCTATAGAGAATCTTTAGGGATTTTGTAAATTCTGGTTTAGTAATACTACTTTGATAAAGTTATCAGTACTACATAGCGAATAGTCTATAAAAACGATATAGTTCTGTTTTTTCATTCATTGAGAAATCCAAAAAAAACCTTTATAATGAGTAGTTGTAAAACTCAGTGGTCCAGGATGAAGTCGAATTCACAGTTCCATCATATAGTTTCCTTTGGAAACAAAAGTTATTCAGATCACAATGCATGTGGTACATGGCGCTACATACTACTGACTAAGTGAGAAGAGTAGTTGCTCGTCACTCACATCAACCAGAGGAAACGATGGTGACATTTCACCTTCTCAAGTTGTGCAAATAGTGAATCTGATTCAAGGTATTACCAGTCCAGTCAAACCCAGTATATGCAGCTGATGAGGTCAACCCAAAACAGGCTGAAAAGTCGACCAATTTCTCCATCATTCCAACCTGATGTGAGTGGTGCGCAACTATTCACCTCAATCAAAGGCTCAGAATACGGTCATCGGTGAGACAAGTACTGTCTGGATTTCAGTTGACCTTCAAATGACATGTCTATTCCTGACGAAATAGAACTCAAGTACTCCTCAAAATGCCGAGAACAGCAAAATGAGAAAATAGTTGTGTGATGCTCATTCTGCTAATAAAATGCTTTTACTATTATTATATTATTATATCCTTTAATTCCTAGAGGAACATAGGGTTCAAGCCGCCCGAGTCTCCATTGCGTTCGGTTTTCTGCCAACTTTTTCAACCCGCTCCAAGTGTGCCCACTCGCTTTCATCTCCTCTTCACATCACCTCCTCCAAGTCACCCTTACACTGACGACCAACTCGCCGCTTCTCTTTCAGGTTCCACTCGAGCGATGGCTTGTCTAGTGATGTCACCTGATGATTTCCTCAGCGTATGGTCAATCCATCTCCATTTCTTCTTGCTTATTTGTTGCACAATCGGTTCCCGGTTGGTTCGCTGATTGCCAGAGATCCCTGTTGCTGATCTTTTCTGGTCGGCCATCTGATCTTGAGTTGTATTCAGCGAAGACAGCTGTTGATGAAGGTCTGTAGTTTGTTTGAGGTGCTCTTTATGACGCGCTGGCCAAGTCTCTGATCCGTATAGTAGCACTGAGTGACTTCACATTGGAGTTGAAAATCCGGACATTGTATTTGATGCTGAGTGCTGTTGACCTCCACACAGACTTGAGAGTAATGGAAGTTTGTCTTGCTTTCCCGATCCTCGCTGCTTTGATATCCTCGTCAGTTTCGCCTGTGGTTGAAACGATGCTTCCCAGGTAGGTGAAGGAGGCTGTTTCTTTCAGGTTCCTCCCATTTATGCTGGCTGATTGTTGTCTGTTGTTGTTGTTGCTGTTGGTGTCGGCCAGGAATCTTCATCACCTCTGTTTCATCTATGTTCACTTGAAGTCCTATCTTTGATGCTTCTTCTGCCAGCTTGTCGCTTTTCACTTGCATATCTTCCAGTTTGTGGGAAATCAGACATATATCATCGGCGAAGTCCAATCCAGATCCTCCAAGTTTTTTGTGTGAGTCCATTTTTTGCCTGTTTCCTCATTGCCCGTTGTCTGTCGCATTATTCAATATACTGCAATCAGCAAAATAATTGGCGATAGTAGACAGCCTTGCCTCACTCCCGTCCTCACTTCGAAGGCTTCCGTAAATTTCTCGTTGTGGACTACTTGGTATGCAGCATTGTCGTATAACTGTTGGATAAGATGTATAATTCTCGATGGCACCCCTTTGGTAGTAGCGAAGTAGTTTCCAAATCACCTCTCAATCGACGCTGCGCTGTCGAAGGCCTTTTCAAGGTCGATGAAGTTGAGTGAGGTGGAGAGGTGACTGCCATTCCAAGCTTTGTTCAATGGTGATCCGTATATATTCACAAATGAAACATCTACTTACAATTTCCTCTTGAAAAACAAGATATCATCAATTCAGTAATTCTGAGATCTGATAACTTTTTTTCCTTTGACATTTATTTCCACAGATACTCACCATCACTTTATATATTATCAAAATGAATTTAACTGAACGTAAAAATGAAAATCAATCCCTATTCTATGAAGGACGTCTTTTTGAAGATGGAAAAAGCACAGATGACACTGAGACAGCTGAGGAACCAGAAGAGGTGCTCAGAGGTCCAGGAACTTCAAGACGTATTACAGGATTTATTTCACAACAGAAAATTACACATAAGAGTGATAGTTATATGTATTGAAATATTTTTACAATAAAGTTATTATTTCTAATCTGAAAAAGAAAAAAAGATTTCAGTGTTTTTCTATAAATGGAGAAAATGATTTTTAACTTCATGGATGTGACATTATTATTATTATTGGATGGAGGGTTTCATCATGAGCGCCAATGGAAAACCAGCACTGGAGTGCTGGACAGCTGTTTCCTCGGCCTAGTTTGGAATTCATCAATGTACGTACCCGCACCAAGCGGTTCGAACCCAGGACCTTCTGGTTACAAGGCGAGCTAGCTCGTAGACCATTGAGCCACTAGGACCCAATGCAATGACCCATGCGTACTGCTGAAGAGCCCCAAACTAGCCTGACGAAACACCTGGTTGTCCAGTACTCCTGCAGGTTTTCCAGTGGTTCTCTAACTGATGTCACCTCATGATGAAATCCTCCATCCAATCAAACAAAATCCTTACAAAACCATCACTTGAAAGTTTATTATTATTATTATAACTATTTATAGTTATATTCCTTTGAGTTTCGAGGGGGATCATAGAACTTCAAAAGTAGAACTCCACTTCATCCTGTTCTACAGAATCATTTTCATAGGGCCAGATGACTGCCTGTAAGCGTTCATGTAATCTTCATACAATCTCCTTTATGTCACCCTAGTTCGTCCTTTCCAATACAGATTCTCCCTGACGCTCAAGCTTGCGCACAATGCCACTCAATGGTCTCCTCAGGGTGTGCACCTAACTCATTTCCACTCCCTCCACATTTTAGTTGGAGAATAGCTTCTTGATTGGTTCGTAGACAGACTCGCTTGTTGCTAATCCTTCTTTGTTATGTGATAATTTATAGAAGCAGAGGAAACGGCTGTGGATAAAAGTATGCAATAGCCTTCTGGAAATACTTCCTGTAATGTGTGCAGTAAGTCTCTGAGTCATATGGAAGGAAGTACTGATTGACTTGATATTTGTGTTGAAAACTCAAGATCTTATTCCATATGCTCAGTGCTGGAGAAGATTTCCACATTGATTCCAGAGTAATGAAGGTGTGTCTTGGTTTTTGGATCTTGCAGCCCTTGACGATACTGCTTAGATATATAATAGAGTGCCGGCTCTCTTCATATTTCTGTCCTTGATAAGGGATTGGTGCTTCTTGTTGTTGACCGAATATCTTCGTCATCGCCTCTGTCTTCTCCTTGTTTTCGTGAAGTCCTGTTTTCAATGCCAGCCCGTTGTGTCAACATGTTGGTTTCTGCCTATAGATCTTTAAGTCTGTGTGACATTAAACATAAATCGAAATTTTCCAGAATCTTCGCATCATATCTAACGTATTCCTGTCTGTCATATGTTGCATTCCAGCACAGTCAAGAATATCATATGTTTTTATGGGTTAATCACGGAATGTTATCAGTTGGAGAACCATTGAAAACCAACAGAGAGTACTGGAAAACTGTTTCATCCTAGTTTGGAAATCATTGGCAGTAGACACCCACACTGCCAGGGTTCAACCCACGACCTTCTGGTTAAAAGGCAAGCTTGTATGTTATTAAGCCACTGGGACCCAATTCAATAATAAGACTATGAATTCTAACTTGTACGAATTTGTGATTTTAGCACGACCACCAATTTTCTATAGTTGGTTTGTAGGGATTAATTTTGCTTTTATGAGTTGATCACGGATTGGTATCAATCAGTTACAGAACCCTGTCTTCTTTTCAAACTCCTCACTGAGCTACCTGTTGTCAATCACGCGGTGTATGGTATCCTCATTTAGCTGTTGAATGAGGCTGATAAATGTTTGGCGTACTCTATAGTACTGGGGCATAAATTGTGTTCACTACAGGACTAGACCACTTCATGCATTCAATACACGCTTAAACACACTAACATACTACTACCATCCTTTTTCTGCAATTTAGTAGTAAAGACGAACAAAATATCGATTCCCCTGATCGTCATCTAGTGTCTTCAAACGACCTAATAACAAATCATCAGGACAGATTAAAAGAAAACAAAAACCCACACGTTCGTGGGGCACACACACACGCACACCATAATTTATAATGAAAGCATAGAACTGGTCGATGATTCATAAGTTTTCTTCGAACAATGCTATACGTGACACAGTTAAGAGAAAAATATACAAATCAATGCGAATTTGATCATTAATTTTATACGAATCGAATGAGATTACTTTTTACGCGTAAATGTAGACTAAATTTTGGAGAAATAATCAAATAATTCAGCAATAACAACAACAACACTATTTCATGAAATCCAAAAAGCGGCTGTTTGTTAAGTACTGGTTGTACTGCCGATAAGCTATTCTTCACCAACCCTTTGGGCCTTTGGGCAAAGTTAAACTTTAAGCACCAGTAACTACCAATCAGCGAACGATTTTCAACGGACCAATCACAAAAAAGAGGTACTTTTGATTAGTGAAAACGTATATTTATGGAAAAAGGCATAAAAACTGCATAAAACTGTTACGTAGGGTATCTTTCTCTAAAATGTGAAAGAAACATCTCCCAGTTTAGCATAGGAGAGTCAACAGAAAAGTTACACAACATTTTTTACATATATTCATCCAAATGACTATAAATGAGATCTATTTATAGCCCTAATCCTATTTTGTAATCTTACGCGAAATCCCTCTATAAAATTCGTGTGTGTCTCTGTAATTGGATTCACAAAATCCCTAGAATGGTTTACTCTGTGATGAACATATCCAAGAGATGACAGCGAGTTATAACCTTTCCATTCATCAGTATGTACAATGAATCCCTGTTTCACAATTCGAGTGACAATAGGTACTAAGGTAGTAGACTTTCTATCTGGTATTCTCTCCATGAATCCTTTCCGTAGGATAACACTGTTGGTTGTATTTTTTCTTCAGTAACGCAGCTGCATCCACGTGTAAGACAATACCTTTTACCGCCTAACAACGAAGTAATTCTCTCCATTTGCCATGAGGCGATATCTTTCCTTCCTAAGCAACCCCAACTCCAGGCAATACTGCAAAACCTTATCCTCATCTAACTGCAAGCCTAACTTCGCTTGATATGAATCAAACGCTATTCAACCTTGAACTCGCGTGCATGAACCTCGCTGGAACATTCGAGGTCATTCTCTGATTGGTAGTTAGTGGTGCTTAAAGTTTAACTTGCCAGTCCTTGCTTAACGCAATTTACCTATGCACCCAATAATTTAGTACTCTACCTAACCGCTAAATGTCTTGACGACAAAACGCAAATTAAAAAGCAGTTCAATGAAGCAAGAACAATAGTTTTTGCAGAATAAAATGGTATCATCATTTTGATAGTTGGAGGCAATCTGCCACAGGAAGTCTTGGACCTGACCTAGGTTTCGTGCTAGTTGGCACTCATCAGCAAGGCGTATCTGCAACCTTGAAGAGACTTACGTATGATCATTTATTTATTTATTCATTATCAACAGAAGATTTAATATGTCACTAGGCAGAGCCTATCCTGCAGCTAAGGTCGTTCCCGTCTATCGAACAACTTGCTCTTTAGTGCAGTTGAAAATCGACAGATACCCACCCTTTTCATGTTAACTCCAAATGTATATACAAATTTACGTGTATCTGCGGAGCAGCTGCATTAGAAGAACAGAAAGAATGGCATATCTACGATTTTCTGAACAAAAGCCTACGTCTGAAGGGATTAAATGCTTTAAACAGTGCCATCGCAAGGCATCTCCTTGACACCGGCCATGAGGTGGACGTCGCAAGATCGTTCAAAATTATCAATAGGCAAAAGAGTTCAATTCTCCTCAAGTTTGCCGAAGAGATCACCATCAAGCGCCTGAAACCTAATTTATGCGTCCAGACAGAAGCGGTTATCAATCTTTCCTCGCCCTGCCTGATAACTGGATATTTTCACCCTCTCTTTCATATGATTAATTGATGCCGAAAGTCTTCATTGTGCATGATCATTATTGTTTAGGATTAAGTGTTTAATGTGTGACATATATATATATATACTTAATAATGACTTTGGGCAGCTGATGAGAAGCCAACGAAATAAAGAATGATGTTACCATTGTATTCTACATAAACCACTGTTATTCTTCCTTCATTCATATTCATCAAGGGGAATAAATGTATGAAAGAGGACTTGGTTATTAAGGCAAAAAGTGCTGAGGTGAGCCGTATATTTAAGTAAAATAAAAGGTTAAATATAAATAAATAAATAAAGGCTTCCTGCCGACTGCCTCCAACCATCTTTTTTTATTACTTCACGTTCCCCAGTGGAACATAGGGCCTCAAGCTAGTGGCTTGAAGTTTCTGTAGCCGTGTTTATTTTACAGGATGGGGTTGCTAGCCTCATGCCCAACGTTTCCTCTTCACCAGCAATGTTTCGGCTTAGCGAGGTAAAGGAGTGCGTCGGCCGGCGATCGAACCCCGGACCATGTGCATGATCGGCGAGCGTCTTAACCGCTATGCCACCGACGCACCTCCAACCATCTAATATCATCAAATCAACGTGCAAAGTGATAGCGAGCTACCCAAAATGTTGGCCACATTACAACCTGACTAATAGAATTCAGTCTGCACCAATGAGAAGACTAGACACGTCACACTAGTTACTAGTGTCAAATCAAAATAAAAGGTAACAATTACCCCGGAGAGAAGGTTTAGAACTTATCTAACAGGTGTAATGGCTTTATTACAGACTGAAGGAATGTGCGTATTGACGGCAAAATGGAGAGGCGCGAAATATCCTTGGAGTCAGTTCGTATAAGTACAAAATAAAATGAAGTCTTTAAATAAACATTGGAATTTTGCACTACATATGTTAGGCCACTCAAAAAAATATGTTCAATTCACTTTGAACAAATAAAGAAAGAACAAATATTTTTCGAGATAATACGAATTTATGTGTTCTATTTCGAGGATTCTTGTCAACTGCATGCAACTTAAACAATATCAAAAATATTATGTGATGAGGAAGAAAGAAAGTTGACACAAACGCTGGTGTTGATAACAATTATCCAGACAAGTTCATTAGACGATATGAAGTAGTCAGAACACCAAGACTCACTCCAACTCCAACTCACCATCAAGAAACACATATATGTTAGATGGTTGGAGGCAATCGGTAGGGAAACTTCGCCTGACCTAGATTTCGTGCTAGTTGGCACTCACCAGCCAACAAGGCGTATCTGCAACCTTGAGGAAATTCATGTCCTACACCTCTACGATTCGAACCCTCATCACACTGTGAGTACTACAATCAGAGACGTTACCAGTGAGCTATTCGGGCTCGCAATCACTGACCTCCTGTAGGACTTTACTGTCTACTTTCATTGACGAGCTACCTAGGATGGTGGCCACATTGCAAAGGTGAATGATAGGATTCATTCTGCACTAAACAAAGAACTAGACACAACACACTATTTAGTAGGATCCAGTGTAAAAAGACGTATAATATCAAGCAACCCTATGTGGATGACCAAAGCAGCTTAGTGGCGGGACAAAGATTGAACACGGTGGTTAAAAAAGACTTTCTATGCAGCTAAAATCAAAATAATTGAGAATAACAATCCGATACATCCATCTAAGTCCTTAGAACATGAGAAAAATGATGTCACGTCCCATTGTATTTACCAATTCGAATGTACGTGTGAACTCAGAGTCAAATGTCGCCATCATGCCAAGAAATATGACAAGCACTGGACGCCAATAATTATTCCTATGCTACAGAAGCTGTCTTAGGGTGAATGTATCATCAATACACCCTCTTCATGGTCTTTACAAATTTATTTCTCCTGAGAAAGCAGTCTAGTCTACGAATGATGCCCATCCATGATTATCACAAGAGGTCTTGTCTCTCTTCTTATAAACTAGGAGAATCAATGATTTACGCTACTCAAATGGAATTATCTCTGATTCCTAGACAAAATGTAACAATTATGGATACTACAATCGTCGGTTTGTGATAGAAACCGCTGAAAACTCTAAAACTTATTGGACAAAACAGCCACCCACCACACCTTAATTTCCTATAGTTAGTGAAATCAATTGACTTAGCATATGTAAGCAGCAGTCCACGTAACATGAACACTAAAACGTTACATGTGACTTAAAGAACAATCACAGACACCAACTCATCCACAAATCATAATTTTTATTTGTATTATTCATAGATCACTTGTTTTCCCTATGCATTGGTCCTTGAGTCAGACTCGACGTTCAAGGGTGTGATAGTCCTGATCGCACTAAAATCGTACATCGATAGAAGTTAGAATTCATGGGTCGTTGAGTCGCGCCGCAGTAGTTGGATGGTCTACGAACTTGCCTGCTTGTAACCGGAAGGTCCTAAGTTCGAAATCCAGTGAGTGCGCACCGTCGACGAGTCCCAAACTAGGGTGAAACAGCTGTCCAGAAATCCTAGCCGGTTTTCAACAGTTCGCTAACTAGTGATCAATCCTTGGTCATAGTTGAAGGAAATGGAATGAATTCCCATCCTGGAGGGACAAAGTGGTAGTATACACTTAAACCCGATGGAGATCCTTGGAATGCTAAGGAACCAAAGGCTTTAGACTGTTGGCGATAAAGCTTGAAATTGTTCTCAATGGCCCAGATGTCCAATCTTTCATATCCATTAAACCTCAAGTTACCATTCTTTATCCCATAGACTGCCGCTCATCATAGTTCTTCAGAATCCCTATTTTTCTCTCCCTTCTCTACCTTTATGTGTTCCATGGAGTGTAGTGACTTGAAGTGCTTCACTTTCTTGAAAAACTCTAGACTGAAACTCAGTCAGTTGGCCAGGCAGGTGGTGTAAAATAAAAGCAGCGATACGTATTCTCATCTCAGTTTACTTTTCAAAACACAGTTACAACGGACTTAGGCAGCAGTAAACAATCGATACCACAGTCAAATGACCTCGAACCAAGCAATCAGATCCTCCTGAGTGAAAAGTAGCATTTAATGTATTAAGTATGTTTCTAACATACATGTGTAATATTAGGTATTTGGAGACAACTGGCAGGAAGCCTTGGACCCAGGTTTCGTGCTAATTGGCACTCATCAGCAAGGCGCATCTGCAACCTTCTTAGATTCGAACCCACGTCAGAGAATGGTGGCGACATTGCAAAAGCTGACTGATAGAATTCAGTTTGCAGCAAAGAAAGGACTAGATACGTCACACTAGTTACTAGTGTCCAATCAAAATACATGTGTAATGAAAATGAATTTTTTTTCCTTCGTGTTCCCCAGTGGAACATAGGGTTTCAAGCTAGAGGCTTGAAGTTTCTGTAGCAGCGATGTTTATTTTTACAGGATGGGGTTGCTAGCCTCATGCCCAACCTTTCCTCTTTACCAGCATTATTTCTGGCTTAGCGAGGTAAAGAAGTGCGTCGGACGGGGATCGAACCCTAGACTATGTGCATGGTCGGTGAGCGTCCTAACCACCATGCCACCGACCCACAAGACGGACTATACAGGGCATATATATATCTCTAATATACGTGGCAAAACTCGGTCCCACCTCCTCATACGAGTGTTTATAGACATATCAAACCAATATCGGTACAAAAATCCACCTAAGTAGCTGTATATGATATCATTAAGGTAACCATTTGCCGTTCTAGAACATTTTTAGATGGACCCAGAATCCTTCAACAGAATTTGTATGAGTTACACTTATAGGACTCACGAATTCAAAAGAATAACTGACTTTATGATAAATGTAGCCTAATGGCGACACTTGCGAAATAACCTTCCCACTGATCTGTGTGAATAATAGTGTCTGGGAGGACTAGTCGCTGTATGTATTATTGGTGTTAAAAATATTATCACTTCTGTTTGAGATGTGTTCTACTAATCCTTTTCGAAGATTTGTATCATACAGTCCCAGCGCCCAAAAATGGTTTACTCTTCTCCTACCGAGGCGAATGATTTTTCGTTGAATAACAAGTGTTTCGTCAATATGATCGACGACACCAATTCCTCCAAATACACAAATAATTCCAGTGATATTCTGTGGGGCAATATCCCGACAGTGCTTGACATTTTAGTATTCTCTGTTTCCGCCCCTGTGGCAGATACTGGTTATCTCTCAGTAACTAACTGTGGTAATAATACATAATATTTTAGTAAGGCAGAATTTCGATTTCGCGACTAAAAGTATCTACAAAATCACCAACTCTTACCGACTACTCCCTACTACAACAGTGATTGGACTTGAAAGCATAACCATCAGTAAATAGCTTGGCAATACTTCTGATGAGTTGATATCCCTCCACATAGGTATGTTTTAGTCCTTCCTATCACAACCCATTTGCAACACAAAAGTCAAAAAGAAGAGCTGGATGACACTTGCAACAGCAACCATTTGTGATACCTAGCGATAATGATTCGTTGGTTGTAGTATCTATACTTTTCGTTTACCCAGACTTCCTGTATATCAGGCCATGAAGACAAATTTATTGTGTGAGATAACTGAAGACTGACTGACTGACTGACTGGTTTCAACATAGAACTTTGCACCGATGTGCAGCAGGTCAAGTCGCCACACTTCACTCAGCACATAAAGCCAGAGAAGAAAGTAAAAAGAATTGCAGAATAGAGACAGCAAACAGAGATATGAGGCAAAAAAATAATAGTAATATCGAAGAACAATATAGTTTCATTGGGTAGTATAATTCACAAAGAGTGGATACATCTGCAACAGCTATTGAGAACGATTTTGAGCCACATCACGAATTGTTACCAGCCTTCATTGGTTCTTACCGTCTCTAGAACCCCGACCAGGAAGTCTACATCTTCCTACGTGACTGACTTAAACTAACTGTTGTGGATTTCATCGACTGATGAAGCTATTTTTTGCTCTAACCGCCCCTGGATAACTTTTCCAACCTGACCGTATGTCAGCTAACATTGCCCGTCGAGATACGCGATGGCTAGGCAGGCATACATAACACATGTCCTAACCATATTAGTCGATGTAGCTTCACAGTATCATCTACTGATTTTTTCGTCTCACCTACCTAGCACTCGACCAATGACTAAAATCAATATTGCTCACACTATTATACCACTTCACACGAGAGATAGAACGCAGGCACCTATGATCAAAGATAGCTAGCCGGCCTTTTCATCCCCACCACTTTGAATGGCCAAGTCTCACAGCCAAAAAAGAGGACGGAGCGGACTGATGAGCAGTACACATGTCCTTTGTTTTATAGCCGGATATTACATCTACTAAGCGAGAGACAGTGTAAACTGGCATATGCGAAGCTAGCCTCATGTATCCGTGCTAAGATTACGTCAGCGACCAACCCTGTTGGAGCGGATGCAACTTCCCAAATAAGTGAAGCGGTCAACGCGCTCTACCACTTCACTCCCTATTTCTAAGCTAGGAATCAATGTAGTCCAGCTCTGTAACATCACTTTACATTTGGTGGGAGCGAATCGCATGCCAAACATTCTCAAATTACAGCTCAAAGTGTTCAGAAGACTCTGCTGGATTTTGTCAGTGTCTTCACCTAGGAGGCACGACTATATCATCTGCATATTCTAAGTCAACGAGATTATTCTCTGGTGGTAACAAGTCAATCCCTGACTACCTGAAGATATTACTACCATGCCCTTCTCGCACACTCTTCAGCCCAGTTTTCTAACCTGAAATAAACAATGCTGGAATCGAACCCACGACTCATACAGCTTGAAAGTTAAGTACTGCTTAACTATCCAATGCGGTCACATATATCCCCCCACACAACATCTCACAAGAACAATATACACAACGCGTAAAGACAGGACAACTAACTACTCATCAAGTAACACACTTTATAAGAAAATTATTATTATTATTATTATTATTATTATATAAACAAGCAGATCAGAAACAAGAGAAAAAGAAGGCAAAACGATATTAACAAATTGTATGTATGTATGCGTGTGTGAGCGCGTTTGTCTATGTACTAAAGCAATATCATCCCACAAAGAAAAGGTGCGCTAAGAGAATACTGTGTGTTATAAAACAGTAGTAACATCCATTACAAGACAGACACACACAAGAACAAGGAACAAACGCAGAGTGTATTACACATCGCCTAAATATGAATTGCACAGTACTACCCTCGTAGGAGAAAAATACAATGGTAGTGGTAGTGGCAGTAGTAGCAGTCATAGCAGTGACAGTGAAGAAACCGTGTGATGGAAGAGAAACACCTGATGAAAAGGTTTTACAGAGCCTTGAAACCGCGGGAGAAACAAGCATAGTGATCATGGTCATGATGATGATGATAATAATAATAGTAGTAATAAATAACCTACCTATAGCCAAATGCTTCAATTAGACAAATTTAGTCTTCAACAGTGTAACACACATGCACGCACACACACACACTCGCAGAGAGAGAAACAAGCCAAGGAGGATGGAAGAATATAAAATATGAAAGACAATAGAAATATCCGAAATAACACAATATGACGAAGAAGGTTAACAATACGAGCGGTTAAAGAGGCACTTAAGGTGATGTGTTATTATGTGTGTGTGTGTGTGACTGAAAGCTTTACGGTTAAACAACAAAAAGGCGAAAGAGAGAGAGAAAAAACACCAGGACACACGACACAGATACAATAGACAATACCATGATATTAATAATAATAATAATAATAATATTAGAGTAACAAATAACTGCAGCATATCATCGACGACTCATGCAGAGACACTTGTTTGTGTGTGTATATGTGTGTGCATGTGTATATGTGTGTTTGTTGTCTCTCTTACACCGGCAGAATAAGATTACGACCTTTAAGGACTAAAGAAAAAAAAATAACAGATTATTATTTTCAACATTAGAAACGCACCAAAAATATTAAGACATTAATATGTAAAGAAAATAGGTACAGAATGAGTGAATGTGTGAATGAGGGAATGACGCAGGTCACCTAGAAACCAAGCAAACAACCAAGCACACTTATCAAGATTAATCAACATTTATCCCTTCATCTTACTTTCAATTCCAATTTGACAACACTTTTTACCGTCAAATAGATGGTGTAGCTATGGGCAGTCCACTTAGCCCTGTTTCAGCAGATATACTCATATCAAACCTTGAAAGAACAAAGTTGAAGCATGCAATCGATGCAACACCTTCCTACTGTTGATATGTTGATGACATATTTATAGTGTGCAACAATGAAAGTCATGCTTCACACTTACTAAGACTATTCAATGATGCACACGCCAATATTGAGTTTACTATGGAACATAAAAGTGACGGAAAGTTTCACTTCCTCGACATCACCATGGAACGCCTAGAAAACGGTAGTCATCAAAAGTCAGTTTATCGAAGGCCTACACGGAAAGGACAATATTTGCATTTTAATAGCTTTTGTCCAAATAGCTTTAAACGTGGTCTAGTCAAGACTTTCTAGTATGGAACGAGGAGAATATGCTCTATAGAGAAATTAGAAGAGGAATTTGAGCTCCTTGAAAAGATATTGAAGAGCAATGGGTACCCTTAAAGGTTCATCAACAAGTATGGAAGATCTGAAGTCATAAATGTATAAACAAATCACACTGGGGAAAAAAGCCAATCTACGTTCAGCTGGATTATAAAAGTGAAAACATTGCAGCAATGATCAACAGAAGACTGAGTACATCACTAGCCACAGCCTATCCTGCAGCTAAGCTTGTTCCCGTCTATCGAACAACTTGCTCTTTGGTAATAATAATCTGATAATGTATTGAACCACTGATTCTCTTGAACTCCAACTCAAGGAACCGTGATGCACCAAATAACGCTTATTTATTATTATTTTATTCCTTTACGTCCCCCAGTGGAACATAGGGCATCAAGCTAGAGGCTTGCAGTTTCGGTAGCAGTGATGTTTAGTTTTACGCGGTGGGGTTGCTAACCTACCTAATCTATGCCCAACCTTCTCTCTTTAACAGTCTCATTACTGGTCTAGCGAGGTAGCGGAGTGTGTCGGCCGGGGATCGGTCCCCCCCCCAGCCACCTGTGTAGTTGGCAAGCATCCTACCGCTTTCTCACCGACGCACAAATATAGCTAATCAAGCATCCTTCATCTCACAGTGCTACATCACAGACTGATTACTTATCCGCTGTTTCTATCAGTCAAGTGCCAGAGGTAAAGAACAGCGAGCGGTATGGGAGCCTTTGACATGATATTCGTAATACAGGTCCAAGCCACCAAAGTCTGCGTTTCCCAAGATGACTATCACTCAATGAATTGTGACCTTCACAGTGTCCAAGCACACGCTATAACAGCTCAGAATTCCTAACACGGTGATGTCATAGGACTCCTGCTTCTACTATTACCACCCATATCGAAAACAAAATAACAAACACACGGGAGACTAGTCTATGACACCACCATTGAAACTTCTTTACCCTGAACGGGTTTTTCATGTACCTGGCTAACAGTCACAATTATTTTGACACGGTTGATGATATGTTCTACCCAGTTTAGTTGCCTATGCTGAAGTAGGCGTGAGCAGGACACAAATATGTGACCTATAGACCTAAGACTGAGTACTGAAGCCAACGGAGTTACATCTCTACATTTACAGCAAACAATCGATGAATTTAACCGATGGTTGTTGGCTAGCAGTGGAATCCAGGATGCTCACTTCGTCCCATTTGAGACTCATCATCCGGATGTACCTGCGTTTCTCAGTGAGTGATGATGTTCCCACCGAGGCTCGAACCCAGTGATCACAGTTTCAAACGCCAAAGCGTTACCCACTAGACCACTTGGGCCACGAGAGCCACCTCTTGTGCAACGGGTCATATTAATTTTAATTTAATTTGAGATTTTCCCGTCGAGTGATTGGACCGGAGTGCTCGGCCTCAGGTTGACATGTCGGAGAAATGCAGGTACATCCGGCTGGCGAGTCCCAGATACGACGAAATGCACATCCTGGATTCCACTGCTAGTCACCATCCACCAATTAAATACTAATTAAATGCCCAGACATAGTCGAAGCATTTGCACAAGAAGCCGACATGTCAACCTGAGACCGAGCACTTTGGTCCAATCAATCAACGGGAAAATCTCGAATTCAATTAAAACAGTCGATGAAGTTTAGAAGGCGAATTACTTGTAACAATAATGCATGCTTATTAAACGTAACACATCAGTCATTTATTTCTTTTAGGCGATGAAGTAATCCATCACTCATCGCCTATACTGCTTGATGTACCAGTTTCTTAACGCACATACAAGTTAATCCCGTTCTGTTGAATTCCCAATTCGCACACGCACACACACACACACCGTGAACAGTATAACTGGCAAGTTACGAATTGGCTGGCCTCTCAACCTGAAGGTGCTTGGTACGATCCCTGGTGGGGGGCGGTTCTGGGTGATCACTGTAAAGCAGTCCTAAACTGGGGAGGAACAGCTGTCCTGAACTTCCGGGTTTTCAATGACTCGCCAACTGATTTCAGTTCGTGGCAACACATCTACAGTGACATTAAGAACTATGTTCATAAAGTAAAAACACTAGAAATGCGACTCAGACTTATGTGGTCTGATTATTTATTATTATTATTACTATTGTTCCCTTGGATGCCAAGTGGAACATGCGGCTTCAACAAAACATCTCCACTTTCCTCTGTTTTCTGCCATCTCCTTCAGTCGGCTCTACGATTGCTGATAATCTCTCATCTCTTCCTCACACGATCTCCTCTATGTCACCCTCGCACCAACGACTCACTCACTCGTCGCTCCCCATTTGGATTCCACTCGAACGACGGCCTGTACTGTGCGCGATGTCATTCAACGGTTTCCTCAGTGTATGCCCGATCCATCCATCTCCATTTTCTCCTACATATTTGTTGAGCGATCGGCTCTCGCCTGTTGGTTTGTTCACAACCAGAGTTTCTTGTTACTAATTCTTTCTAGACAGTGATTTGAACTTCAGTATGGAGCCAGAGACGTGGGCAGCTGTTGATGAAAGTATGCCACTAGCCGTTGGAAATCATTTTCGTGAGACTCTAAGATTCTGACCCGTATACACGGACCGACTTGACATTGGTGTTGAACAGAATCCGAATCTTGTTTTTTATGCTGACCGAGTGTGGAAGATTTTCAAACTGGCTTCAAGTTGATGAAGGCGTGCTCCTTTGCTTTTCCGATTCTGGTTGGCTGGTGTTGACATCTTCACTCGTTCCGCGTGTAGTTGAAGGAAGTAATCTCTTTCAAATTTCTTCCGTTGATAGTGAATGGTGCTGGTTGTTGTTGTTTCTGTTGCTGCTGGTATTATTATTATCGCCTCCTTTAATTCCTACAGGAACATAGGGTTTCAGCCGCCCGAGTCTCCATTGCGTTCGGTTCTCTGCTAGAGTTTTCATCTGACTTTAAGTCTGCCCCCATGCTTTTATCCCCTCTTCACATGACCTCCTCCAAGTCACCCTTACACTGACGACCAAATCGCCGCTCCCCTTTCGTGTTCCACTCGAGCGATGGCTTGTCTAGTGATGTCACTTGATGGTTTCCTCAGAGTATGGCCAATCCATCTCCATTTCTTCTTGCCTATTTGTTTCACAATCGGTTCCTGGTTGGTTCGCTCATTGCCAGAGATCCCTGTTGCTGATCTTTTCTGGCCCGCCATCTGATCTTGAGTGGTATTGAGCGAAGACAACTGTTAATGAAGGTAAGTAGTTTGTTTGAGATGCTCTTTATGACGCGCTGGCCAAGTCTCTAATCCGTATAGTAGCAATGAGTGACTTCACATTGGAGTTGAAAATCCGGATCTTATTTTCATTTTCATGGTGAGTGCTGTTGACCTCCACACAGACTTAAGAGTAATGAAAGCCTGTCTTGCTTTTCCGATTCTGGCTTTGATATCCTCGTCAGTTCCGCCTGTAGTTGAAACGATGCTTCCCAGGTAGGTAAAGGAGGCTGTTTTTTTTCAGGTTCCTCCCATTTATGCTGGCTGATTGTTGTCTGTTGTTTTTGTTGTTAGCCAGGAATTTTCATCACCTCCGTCTTCTCTATATTCACCTGCAGTCCCGTCTTCGCTACCTGCCTGCTTTTTCAGTCAGTTTGTTGCTTATCGCCTGCCTGCCTGCCTGTCTGCTGCCTGCCTGCCTGCCTGCCTGCCTGCCTGCCTGTCTGTCTGTCTGTCTGCCTGCCTGCCTGCAAGTCTTCGAGTTAGTGTGATAATTACGCACACGTCAAACCCAGATCTTCTAGAGTCATGTCATTAAAAAATAAACACTAATAATTTCAAGTTATATAGTCTACTTATTATTAAAAATAATTTTCTTACCTCTTGTAACATACAGATAGAAGAAATCAATGTATAGCAGAGTTTGAACACAGCCAGCAACAACAGCCACTATATCATAAACATCTTCAACATAATAACGATATATCCAATTAACTAGATACAAAGCACGATATGATCCTAATGCAAATAAGTAGTGTGCAGTTATTGTCTCCGCTTCACCAGTACTACTAATCATAAATAACTGTGGCAGGATAGCTACTGACTCCAAGTATATTGAAAATGTCCAGAGTACCTGAAAGTGGAAAAGATAAAAGAAAATATTTAAAAAAAAAGACGAGAACTAATGGTGATAATAATCTGCAATCAAGGTGGAAACTAATCAGATGTTCCTACATACCAACACGGATGCTCACCAGTGACTGATTAGAGGATAAGGAAGCTGTCTGGAATGCTAGTACGAAGTTGCCATCATTGGGGCGCCATCAAATCAACTGTGGGGATAAATACTCGTCTGTGACATTGGCTGACGGTGGCGTTAACAACTGTAAGTCGACAGAAGTTTGAACCAACGAGTCGATGAATTGTCTCAGCGGCTAAAAGGTCAAAGTAATCGCCTTACAACCTCAATGTCCTGAGTTCAATCCCAGGTGGTGTTATGGGCACGTACTGCTGAAGTGTCAGCAACTAGGATGAAACAACCGTCTAGTACTCCCTGCTGGTCTTCAATATCCCTCCAACTGATATCAGTCGATGATCAAACATGAAATAAGGAAAATATTTGATGTAATTTGGTGGATGGTGACTAGCAATGGAATACAGAATGCGCCTTTCGTCCTATGTGGGACTCGTCACCCGGATGTACCTGCAATCCCCCAGTTAGTAGTAGTGTTCCAACTGAGGCTAGTACCAAGCATCCATCGTCTTAAACGCCAGTCATCCATTAAACCACCTGGGCGATGAGAGCCACCTCCTGTGCAACGAATGTCGGTTATGACTACTAGTCACCACCCGCCCAATTACTTCAAGTTAATCCTCGGACACACCGTTGAGGCGTCCGAACTACGAGTCAGCCAACCTATTAACAGATACCAAACATTTCGGTTCAATCAATCAATAGGAAAATCTGAGTTGAGTTGAAAACCATAAGTGACACCCGTTGCGCAATAGGTGGCTCTCGTAGCCTAAATGGTTTATTGGATGACTCCTATGTCAGCTAACACTGTTAGACGAGAAAGCCAACAACTCAACATGCGCAACATGTTCTAGCCATCTCAATCGATGTAGTTGCATAACCGCACGATTGACCTACCCTTTTTACCTAACACACAACGCCTAATCACAATATTGTTTAGTATATTTCTGGCCGGAGACAAATAGTATCTCCTTTTAATCGCCATGTGTCTTAAGGTTTCTTAAATCTTCCCTTAACAAAGTTTAGGATGAAATTCACATCCAAACAAAGAAACTGTGGTAATGGTAATAATAACAATAATAATAATAATGGTGGAAGTAATAGAGTGTCAGTAGAAACGAATCAAGAAAATAAAAAGAAAGTTTGAAATAAAGCAGTGGGCGCTGGTTAAGATTTCCCCTTGATTAAACCATATCGACGAAGCCTGTCTTTCGAAAGGTCACATACTTTTTATGTACAGTTCGGACAGGTACCCCAGAGATCATTACGATCTCCAGAAGCGAACTCATGCTTCAACTCTATATATATAAAGTGTAGGCCTCCAAAGCCTCAGGATGGTCGGGGGTGGGTGCCTTGCGCTGCGGATTGGCCACCCCTCCGTACACCTCTTGAAATGCTCCCATATGACCGTGCGTCTTACATAGCCTCTCCTGAGGAAGTCCTACTCACTGCCTTCACGTGGCGGAGGTGTTTTTCACCAAAGTGAGAGGGCAAAAGCGGATGCCCGGCGCTCTTCACCGGGTTGACTGTCCATTGGATGACAGTCTAGGGGAGATGGCTAAACCCTGATTCCAAACCTCCAACGACTGGCGTATGAAGCTCACCGGAGCTCACCGGCAGACGTATGGACAAAGGGCTTATTGGATGCCCTGGATGACTGGCCCCATTCAAAAAGGCGAATGAACCGGACTCCGGTCACCGGCTGCCCAATGGATAGTGGACTCCCTACTCCACTTCTACTGCCACGTAGGTCACACTTGGTTGTGTAAAGGCTAGAGCTGCACTCTCAAACAAAAGGCCAAGCGATGCTGGGGACATCACTCGTACCAAATTCCCATGAAACTTCATGAACTCTCTTACAAACAACTCTCACCATGCTACGGCGTTCCCGGTAAGCGACGCGCCCTGTGCTCACCCGGTGGCCAGTGTGAAAAGTAAGCCAGCTGGGAAATTAATACTTAGAAACCAACTATTTGTTGGCTGCTGGAACGTTAGGATGCTGTTGGATCCTGGTAGCCATCCTGTCACCATGCGTTCTTTATATGACTACCAGGTGGACATAGCGTGTCTATCTGAAGTGAGGTTACCCGATCATGGCTCCCGCCGAACAGCCGTACCTGGAACAGATTCTTCATTCTGGTTGTTTCATAATGGACCCCAGAATAATTCGGGACAACATGGGGTAGCATTTGCTCTCAATAACAAAGCCAATAATGCCCTAATATCATTCGAACCGGTCAACTCCAGAGTTGCAATCGCTAGGTTCAAGGGTTCCCCGCTCGACATTTCTGTTCTCGCTGTCTATGCCCCAACCCTCGACTCTGATGAAAGTATCAAAGACGAATTTTATGACAATCTTCAAGAGGCAATCAACAAAGTCCCAAAGCGTGACGTTCTCATAGTAGCCGGCGATTGGAACGCCCGCACTGGCCCTTCAGACGACGCGACAAAACACATACTAGGCAAACACGGTCTCGATCAGCGCTGCCGTAATGGTGATAGACTTTTAGCTTTTTCTGACTACAATCGATTATACATCACCAACACTCGATTTCAACACCCTAGAAAACATCTCACCTGGTATTCGAACGACGGTCGCACTGCACATCAGATCGACTACATCCTAGTGCGCTCACGCTGGATCTCCTCGGTGGAGGACTGTCGATCCTATCGTGGCGCAGAGGCCGGAAATAAAGGGGGATCAGACCATACTCTAGTTCGGGTGAAATTCAAACTTCGTTTAACAACACGCCAGAAGGCGCGACCTCCGAAGCATATCAATGTTGCCCCGCTTCAATGTTCGACAAAGCGACAAGCCTTGTCCAAACAAATTCAGGCCGAACTAAGCGCAGCAGATGAACCAACATCCACATCTTCTAATACACCTGAGACACGATGGAATCATTTCAAAGAAGTGGTCTCTAAAGCTTCAATGTCGCATTTGGGTACCACATCCAACAAGACTGGATTTCAGAGCACACCATGCATCTATCCTCGCAAGCCAGAGACGCTCGCCTGGCAAAGTCTCCAGCTTATCGCTCCCTCAGGCGCAAAGCTACGCAGTCTGCTAGGAATGACAGAAATCGCTATTGGTCTAATGTGGCGACTAACATGGAAGCAGCATCAAATGTAGGCGATTTCGGAAAACTTTACCGCCTCATACGCCTATCATCTGGCAAACGCCTTAACAGTCATGCTGTGTTACGCACAGCATCAGGAGAAATTATTTCGGACACCAATGGTAAGATGGAACGATGGGCCGAACATTTCAAGCAGCTACTCAATCGCAACGCTGGTCAACCGTCTCATCGACCGATACGACACTTATTAACACCCTACGTAGTTGACTGCGATCCACCCACTCCAACCGAAATAGCAAAAACAATTAACAGACTCAGAAACAAAAAAGCTCCGGGCGAAGATGGTCTACCTCCAGAAATATACAAGGCCTGCACTCCAGCGCTAATCAATTCGCTGCACTCGCTGTTCTGCTCAATTTGGGATTCCGAAACCATTCCTTCCGATTGGAGCACCTCAGTTCTGCAACCGTTCCACAAAAAGGGAGACAGGTCACTATGCGAGAGCTACCGAGGCATAAGTCTGATTGATATCGCTGCTAAGGTTTTTGTTTCCATTCCCCTGAACCGCTTCGCTGCCGAACGCCGCGTGCGAACAAGGCCCGGAATGCGTTTCTATAGCTGAGGAGCGTTCTATGGAGCAAAAGAGAAATTAGTCTCAGGACTAAAATCCGGGTCTACCAAGCCTCCATACGACCCGTTCTCCTGCATGGCTGTGAAACCTGGCCTCTTCGCGCGGAAGATTTACGCAGACTCGAGGTAGTAGACCATTGGTGCCTCAGGTACATTCTGCATGCTCGTTGGCAGGACAAACTCTCCAACGACGAAGTGCGTCGTCGTTGCTACAACATCAACCAAATTCCAGTACTGGTCCAACAACGTCGCCTTCGGTGATTTGGCCATGTTCTGCGCCGACCAGGTGACGATCTGGTCAAATCAGTTCTAAGTCCCTCGCCATTTCCATCTTGGCGATGTCGCAGGGGTGGACAGCTGAAAACATGGCTTGGTACAGTCAAGGCTGATATGGAGTGCCTGGGGCTACAAACCGTCTACGGACTCCGTCTGTGGAACAAGAATTGGATTACCCTGTCGCAAAACCTTGCATCAGATCCCCGCGCCTGGGCAGCGATGATTCGAGGTGTTCATGAAGCCGGCTCATCCTCCCGTAGGAGATAGCCGAAGTAGTATAAAGTGTGGGTCCACGCTAACAGTGTACTGCCTATTACTTCACCCCGTAGTCTGTCTGTCTGTCTGTTTTCGACACAGAACTTTGCACAAATGTGCGGAAGTTCAAGTCGCCACACTCCGTGTAGCACGCGAAGCAAGAGAAGAAAGTACAAGAAAAGCATAATAGAGAGAGTAAACAGAGATACAAGACAAAAGGAACAGTAATATCGAAGAACGAAACAGTTTCATTGAAGATCATAAGTCACAAGGAGTGGATGCATCTGCGCCACTGAGAACGATTTTGAGCCATGTCACCAATTGTTTCCAACCATAGATTTTTATCGTCCAGAGGACCCCAGCCTGGAAGTCTACACCTTTCTACGTGGCTTAGACCAACTGTTGTGGATTTCATTGACTGATGCCAAGTTTTTGTTTGACCGCCGCTAGCTTTTTTCCAGCCTGACCCTATATCCGCTAACATTGCTCGTCGAGGGAGGCGATGGCTTGGCATACGTAACACATGTCCTAACCATCTCAGTCTTTGTAGCTTCACCCCGTAGACACACAACATATATATGTATACATATATAACATTGATCTGATATTTTTTACGCCCTTCAAATAAATACGGGCGCGTGAGGTGAAATATTTCAATTTTCAATAATGAAAAATACGTGGAAAAAAAGACATTTAAAAATTGAATAACTTGACTAAAGTCTATGTATTAAACACGCGATTTCACAGTGAACTCATATGTACAATAACAGGAACAGAAACAAAACAAAATAATACACCCAAGTACCTTATATGTATGTGTGTGTGAGGAGTGACTGAATATTATGCGAAACTATAATCTGTGAGCAAGCAATATTTAAACAAAAAAAATCGTTAGATAAGTTAAGGCACAGTAATAATAAAAAGAAGTTAGGAACACTGTAGTCACTATCACTAACACAAAAGAAGAGTTACTCCGATTTAATCCAAGTGCTTATTGGAGATTATTTTCTGGTAAACTTTTCAGCGATCTATTGTAAACGGATAAAAAGCTAATCTTTTTGAGGTATTTACTGAATACTGTCATTTACATGGAGTGTGGCGACTCGAAATCGAACTGTCTTTACAAATGAGCTTATAATCAACAATTACAGTTGCAGTTCGTGATTGATAACAATGACTGGGCAAATTCTTTGTTAACTTACTCCAACATTATTTACACAAGCAGATATAATGCAACATAATTCCCCTTTATGTCTGTAGCCACTGAAAGTGGAAGATATGACTGTCTTTGACCACAGATACTTACGTCCTGTCTCTCATGTTAAGTGGTATAATACAGTGAGCAGCACTGTGATTAAGAGTAGAGTGCGAGGTAAAGAATAGAAGTTAATCTATGAGGCTGTGAAGCCACATTGATTGAGACGACTAGGACACATCTTGCGAATGCCAAGTCAACACATTCCTCAACAAGCAATCCTAACCGATATGGGATTAGGTTGGAAAAGAGCTACGAGTGGTCAAACCAAAACGCGATATCAGGTCATGAAGTCAGTGACTGACTGTTGGTTTGAGGCATGTAGGCCAGTATAGATTACCCAGTTGGCATCACTGGGATGCTAAGAGTCCACAGCTGGAAACCACTGATGATATATGGAGAGAAAGTTTTCGTAGTGGTGTAGATGCATTCACTCTGTTCAACCTCCTACATCCATTAGGTGCAGTGGCACAGCGGTTAAGACGCTCGCCAACCATCCACATGGTCCGGGGTTCGATCCCCGGACAACGACGCACTCCTCTACCTCTCTAAGTCAGTAATTAAACTGGTAAAGAGGAAAGGTTGGGCATGAGGCTAGCAACCCCATCCTGTAAAAATAAATATCGCTGCTACAGAAACTTCAAGCCTCTGGCTCGAAGCCCTATGTTCCACTAGGAACGTAAAGGAACCAAAAACATCCATTATGCCTTTCTGTTTTCCATATGATAATCTTTTTTTTTCTTTTGTACATTTATGCTCATTAGATTTTTTTCTAATCTCTTTTTTTTCTTTATTTTCTTTTTACGCAACATGGAATGTGGAGAATTTAATTTCCTTGCAAATTTTAGTCGGTCAATCAGTAAAACATGAGCGACGAGGAATGCCCTAAACGAGGAGATAACAACAAAGTAGGGAGGAAAAGGACAATTAAAGAATAACAAAACATGCACATAGAAATCGCCTTTCGTCACGCGCTGTACCACTTTTCGAGTAAACTCTTAAGTATACGAAAACGAAGATGACTGGATATATTCAGTTAGGACGGATTAAGTTTTAAACAGCGGAGATTTGTAGCACAGCAGTGTTATGTGAGATGGGTAGTTTAGTTGTCTTACTAAACCATGTCTTCAACACTTACTTCAACTAGGTTTTATCGACATACACTAACTACAAACATCAAAGCGACGTGATGCAGGTCTTTATTAATCAGGCTAACGCCAAAACAGAGTGAAAGGTGGCCTAGAGGGGTACATATCACCTTTAACTTTCGTTGAGTCACAACACCTAATGATCATTTCTATTGTTATTTATTTTTGGAACCCTTACGCAGTACTAAGTAGATTAACTGAGGAAATTACGAATTGTGAGAAAATCCTACTAAACAGAAAAAGTTTGTCTGTGGTTATTATTAATTAGTTAATTTATGGGAAAAGCCAACCAGGTTTACCTTCATGAAACACATCTATATTCTAAGGTATGTTTAATCCATTGTAAGTACCAATAAATATTAGAATATGATGTACTTGTGCACATGATACTTTCATACAGCAAACTTGCTTGTACATCCATGCCACATCATTGCAGAATTAGAATTTGACTGTACTAATGGTCATTTGCCATCTTACAAGAGTTACTTCAATGTAGCGACTAATTCACTTATTAAAGGAGAACTTCATATATAAAAGGGATCAATCAAAATTGCCATGACTTTTATAATCACACAAGAATGAAAAAACTAAATGCGACCAGACAGCTATAGGAGATTTAAGGGAAATATAATAACTAGACCACTAGTGAGGACTTTGAGGATCTGGATGTTTACAGTGAGTGAATACGTCCATACCACTGCAAACGATTTTCAACTATGTCGACATTTTCAAACTATTGACTCTTAGAATACTGATGCCATGAACAGTTAAAATCACTAATAACCCAAGAACAATATTTAAGTACATGTTGCTTTTTGCATCAATTTTTCCAAGTGTTTCAATGCAAATTAACGTCCTAACAGGAAAAATGTCAAATGCGCTGCGAAAGCTAAATTCCACTGCTACAATGCTGCTTTTGCTTATTCCATGTCATTGACAGTCAGTTCCATCAACGTGGGGCGGTGGAGATTATTTGACTGGCATCTTAGAAATTCTGCGAATTAATAGCTCGAGAATAGTATCTAAAAATCGTTCGCAACAGCGCATATGTACCCACCCCACAATGACGTCTAGGAATCCCTTACCCATAGTTCCACACACACCTCCCATAGTCTCTTTATTGAATTTTGTTTCATGACTTTTACGTGCTTTTATGAATTGTGGCAATTCTTGCTGAGAATTCCTCGGTTGACAAATCAGTCAGTCATTACACCTAACTAACTTATGCAAACTGCCACCCCAACAGAAAACCTTCGGTACGTTGCGTAACCTAAGGTTGACTGTTACACTTGCCACCTTTGCTTTAGTCAAGTTCCCAAACGGGAACTTTTGGTAGTTTAGCCAATGACCTAGTGGATTGGTGCCGTCCATAAAGCACAGGTGTTAGTAATTAGCACATTGACACCTACGGACACATTATTAAGAAAAAAAGCTTGAAATAAAGCTGAATACATTAATCTGTGGTATTAATAAACGAGAACGTGGCTTTTTGGCTTAAGCACTTCGAACACAACTCGTTTTAATGTGGGCAACTGGGAAATGCCATAGGACATTACATCACAGTGGCTTAAGCATGGTCGTCGAAAAAGTTCTAATAAGTTGAGATTAATAATAGTAGTAAAGTGATCATTACAAAAAAGCCATAAAACTGGATTATTTCATAAGAAAATGATAGATCATACAAATCCCAACATTAACTACCTTAATACTCAGTCAGTACTGTCTCATTAAAAAACCACGGTAAATCAAGACTACCTCATACAGGCGGAATGGAATAAAATTGAGTAGTGTCACAAACTTTAAAAAAGCCCACCACAGTGGGTCTGTAAAGTTAGAAACAAAACAAATAATGACTTCGAATTCGTTCTAGTTACGTCCGACTGGTAACACCACTTTTCTATCGGTAAAATCCTGGTTGACAAACAGTGGAAAACTAGTGATAATTGTACAATACGTAGTCTGTGAGTTTAGGCAACAAGATTGGGCCACTTCCTATCACCTTTAACCTCTGGATGATCTATATTCATGCCACCTGTCAATCACATGAAAATGTCGCCAACGTATCGAAATTGACAGTCATGAAATAACAAGAGGTGGAAGATATATGCACTCACCTCCAAGAATTGCAACTTGTGATTCACAAGACAGGCAAGGCCACCAATAGGTATGATAAAATACGGTAGACGAAAAAGGTGGTCATTTGTGTCTAATGTTGCCTTGAACTTCACATACATACAATAGACGGTTAAATATGACAGCACAATAAAAGTAATCTTCATGATGGTATTATAAGCAGATACGTAATATATGAATAAGTCAACGTATCGGGTGGTAAACACCAAAGCAAACATAATTTGAGTTTTCCCTGACAAACCTATTAAAGTAACGATTTTCATATTACGGAAATTCTACCTTTGCATGATCGCGTTGAGTAAATTTTAAGAAGCAATATTACAAGAGCCGCCAGATGGGAAAGGTCCCCTAACAGTCTAAAGATATTCATTTTCCTGAAATGAGACGTAAAGCCGCCAACAAGGCCACTTTTGAATACGCGCGTTGACTGCGAATTACACGGTCGAGTGTTCAAAGAGCAATGCATACATATGTTGATGCAAATTCTCTCCCTTCATGTTAAATGACATTTCATTTTTTTATCTGGATTTCTGCGTAGCAAAGTTAACGTCTCACTTCTTAAGACCGTAAAAATAAAGTGTTTTGCCTTTTTGGATGTTTATTATTTCGGATTCGGATTTATTGGTTGAGAATAGACGGCTTGGAGCCTATGTTAATCCTTTTCTAGTAAATTTCTGTGGTTGCCCAAACCCTTCTTGAACGAATTAGTTGAGGTTGCAGACACTACTTCTTCTGGGAGTCGGTTCCAATAGTTTATAACTCGGTGAGAACCAGTACTCAACTGCAACATGATTTCTTCTTGGCTTTTGAACTCCCCTGCTATGTCCTCTAAGGTGTTTCGACCCGGTGGGAAGGAAAAGAGAGATTTGTTCAGGTCCGTAGTCATTATTTAAAATTTTAGACATTATGATTAAATCTCTCTGTCTACGGTATGACGGGGAGAAGAGATTTAAACTGTCTAGTCTTTCTTCGTATGATAAGTTAGTCATTCCGTGAACCATACGTGTTGCCTCCCTTTGAACCCTCTCTAGAATTTGTGAGTCCCCTTTTAGAAAAGGACTGGCGGCCTGGATTCAGTTTTCCGGTCTTGACCTCATCAGAGATATAAGTATGGAAGTGAACATATCTCTGGTGATTCTAGTAAAGGCTCTGCGAATTGCCCATAAGGACCTGAAACTACGTGCAGCCACCGCGCGACAGTGTGCTGTAGTTTTTAAGTCGTGCCTAACTATGAAACCCAAGTCCAAGTGAGTCTGAACTGATGGGAGTGTTATTCCCTCTAGTTCGTAGGAGCTCGTGCTTGCTTGTCCAATGCGCATCGTTGCACATTTTGCCACATTTATCGGGAGCATCCATTCTATGGACCACTCTGACAATTTGTTGACGTCCTCTTGCAGCGTGGACGTATCACTGCTGCCCTTCATCCCTCTGCAAATTTTTAAGTCATCCGCGTATAGGACCATAGGGGAGTCGGTGAGCAGAGATAACTCATTGATATACAGAATAAATAGGAGAGGTCCGAGTACCGTGACTTGTGGCACTACGCTACGTACTGCTGTCCAAGAGGAAAGTTTCGAGTTGTGAGGTACTTTATCAAAGGCTTTGCTGGAGTCTATGAAGACGACGTCAACGGGTCTTCTGTTGCCCTTTGATTTGACCCAGCTTTCTCTTTCAGTCAAGAGATTTGACAGGCATCAGAGGTTCCTCCGGAAGCAACGCTGCGCTCTAGAAAGTAAGCTGCTATTTTCCAGGTATGCCATGATGCTTTACTTGATCATTCTTTCCAGTGTCTTGATTACAGTACTGGTGAGACTAATAGGCCTGTAATTTGAAGGGCTTTGTCTTGATCCTCCTTCGTGGATAGGGGTTACTATGGTGTCTTTCCAGTCACATGATAACACTTCATTTAGGAGACATAGCTTAAATATCGTGGTCAAAGGACCGGCTATGTGAACTGATAGCTCCTTGAGAAGCCTCGGATGAAGATTATCAGGACCCATTGATTTCCCTGCATCTAGTTTCCTTAGCAGCTGAGCACGATGCCTTGGTCGATGTCAACGGAATCTATCGCGCATTCCTCCGATGCAGCCAGAGCTGATACTATGGGGAGTGATGACTCCTGAGTGAAGACTTGGGAGAAGTAGTCTGCCTTTGCTTCTGCTTTTTCTTTATCGTTTGCGATTGTATCGTTGTCAATAGTCAGGTTTGGGACACCATTGGATGTTTTATTCCTAGAGTTCATGTAAAAGAAAATTTTCTTAGGTTGTCCTTTGGAATTCTGAGCCAGATGCGCTTCGAACATCATCCTTGATCGACGGATTTCTGCGATAGCTTTATTTATAGCAGTGTTATATAATTCGCTGGTCTCAGAAGTCCCAAGTGTGGCAAACAGGTTCCCAAATTTGTGTTTACATCTGAGTAACTTACGAATCTCTCGGTTTATCCAAGGGGGGCAATGTTCCTGATCCTGTGAGACAGAGCAAGGGATGAAAGGTTCAGTTACCTGGGCGTAAAGTTGTGAACTTGTGTTTCAAGCGGCCTTTATTTTGAGGGAAGATTTAATTGCTACAATATCCCGATTTCATAGACATAACTTAGGCTTATACGTGAAAGAAACTTATTACCCTAGTTGGAATAAAGACAAGTTGCTTAAAAGGTACGGAAGAATTTATTTTTTCGTTTGTTCATATAAATGCTATTGCTCATCGAGCTGCATTTCAATTCCATAAAAAGCAAGAGATTGTGAATGCCTTGACCTATTTCTGCACAGATAAAACTGAAATTACTTCACAAGAAAGTCAATATTAGGCTCAGTAAGTAAAGTACAAATTATCCAATTAAGAGTTAAGAGTAAATATCTAAATTCTGTGAGCATGCACATGAATAAAAAAAATAAAACATCTGACAAGGAAACTATATTTTTAAGATATCGAGAGACAAACCATCAATTATAAAAGTCCAGTATGTATTACGCTGGACATCGCGCTGTCCTCGGAAGACTTTCAGAGACAATTCGTAATAACCAACGCGAAAAACCAGAACACAGATTGGCAACTCGAGAATCCCTTATTCTTAGGCCAACATATAACCAACAGTAAGGTTATTATACACAGGATCTAACAATAAATGTTATAACAACAAATCACCATAACACTTCTGATAGTTTTCTCTCTTCCACCGAGTAGCAGACGATGAGACGATGACTGGCAGATTGACGATTCCCGCGAAAAATATGGAGTTGGTTTGAGCAAACAACCATGAATTGATCGTTCAATCTTCAACTACATTGACACTCCCCGGCAAAAAACCGATCCATCCCTTTTCTCCATCACGACCAATACACGTTGACTTGGATTCCACTGCGAGAACCTGGGTCACACGGACAAAGCTGAAATTGAAAACAGACAGAAAAGTCAACACACCACAGGCATACCCACGGTACAATCTCACTCATCGATGACGACCTACACCTTCGAATTAAAGGCATCCTCTTGACATCTTGTAACACAATCGCCACTTGCTGGAATCACTCTTGCAGAACGCAACGTGACCATAGCACCACCTCATGATACTCTTCTCACATCCTCTTATCTACTCGCTAACAATTACCACCGCAATCGCTTGTCACTCATTCTGTCTCAGTTCTAGTAACGGCGACGTATGCAAGCCTCAGTCGTCTACACACTCGCTCCCCGGCGTGTGGGACCACAGCTAATCCTTATCTCCGTGTGCATGTCATTCTCAGCACCAGCCCAGCCTCCCCGGCGTATACGACGCATCTGCTAACTTTATTATCAATCAATTCATTCACAGATGTAGAAGACTAGAAACAACTTCAGAAGTAAGCACGACGAAAATTTCAACTCTGTATCGCTGTACGTTCAACGTTTGCGTTACATTTTTACGTGATTCGTTACATAAAATTTATTTTGTTGTAGTACTTGCACAAGTACTATACCACTTCCATACTTGTAACCACTAACTCTCATTTCTAATAGTTATGGTTAATCAAAGTAAAAAGCAACGAACCCAATCCCCTGTAAAACTGGTGTCTAATTTAACGTCCTTGATTGCTACATCAAGCAACACACCCCCAACAAACGGCTATAGTGAGTCACATAACTCACGTGTATGCCGTAAGCGTCGAGCTGAAACTGAGGATAAAACTGTACTGACAGCCAGTATTAGCACTACTCCTAAAAATTCGGTACCCTCTGCTCATACAGAACTCCTCCCTTCACCTTATGTGCTTATGGAGAAACTCCAGCCATCAAGCTCTTTTTCAGTACTATCTTCAGAAATAGAACTTCTAAAGTTGTCTATAGGAGAACTTAAGGCTGAGTTAAGGGAAATAAAAAACAGTAAGTCAGTAAATGCTGGAAACATCGAAACCAATACCGAGATATCCAAATTATCAGATCAGATCAGCGATATCAGATCGCAGGTCTGTGAACTGACACCTCTAACTATCCTCATGAAAACGGTAAACCTTAACAAGCTTGACACAGAATCGGTAACTAAGGTAGATAACCTCATTAACTTTGTTACCACAGAAGTAACAAAACGACTCGACGCAAAACTGAGTGCTATTGTCTACAACGTTCCGGACAATGAGGCACTAAAAAAGGTACAGCGCATCTTACTTAGTGAAGCGAAAATGCCTAACTCCAAGACTAAGTGCTACAGGCTGAAGAAGAGTCAACATGAAAAGTGTTGTCCTATTCGTTTTCAGTTCGAAACACCGGCAGAGACCAGAAAATTCATTCACTCCCAACACACCCTATCGCAAGCCAGAAACTACAAACATATAAAGGTCGGGGTGGACAAAACAGTCATAGAAAGGCGCGCATACAATTATCTCGCTAAGACTAATTGTGAAATAGGTAATAGGACATTGCAAGCAGCCATTATTCCCAACCCTGTGAAAGATACAGTAGACCCCACCGCACCACCCCTCTCAAAACACACAGAAATATCCCATCAGAGTGCAACACCAGCCGAAAGGCCACTAGACTGTAACCAAATAAATAATAAAACCATACCACCCATCACCGCAGAATCTAAAATGCCACTAAATAACCCCAGAAAAAAAGTTAAAACCCCCCGAAATTCGACTTTGTCCTCTCCTAGCTATAATTCCATTGGTAAAGATAAGGAAAATATGCCCCTAAATCATACCAACAAAAACAGTGGCAGCTTAAATAAGCCCACACTCCCCACGGTTAATAGTATTAGCACTCACAACGTGCTAAATCGCACCGTGGCACACACTAATATCCAATGTCACAACGATGTCACCCTAAATAGTACAAGTGGTAATAGTCAGAACTCGGCTACCAACAACTCAGGGTCTTCAGAGTATGGCACACAAACAAATTTCGACCGGATATATGGTACAAGTCTGCTGGGAACTAACCCAAAATGCAGTACACACGAAACCCACACAAGGACACAACTAGCATCAAACAATAGGTGGAATAATAAGCCATGGTCATCACAAGGATCCAATCATTTTTTATCCCCCGCGTCCCTGTCAGCGTTGAAAAAACAGCTGGTAGGGATGTTAACACTCCTAAACCACTAGTGCTGGCTCCCTCCTTGCATGAAAACAGGAACGGTCTAGTGCACCCGTATCCATTGGACACACTTGACACTTGCACAAGTATAGGCCAAATAAAGAACCCTACCCACTTCTGTAACCTAACTAAAAATAAAAGTTCCTTAGTCTATAGCAAATCCAGTACTCCAACTCCTAATTCTCCACCGAAAACAGCACACAACAACTCGATAGACATAGGTGAGCATGATGCTGGAACTCCTCTTAACATAGGATCGTCATGTCCAGCAGAACTACTGGGTGCTGAACCATATTCGGGGCTGACTAACGAACTTAAATACTTCAAATGCTACTTCAACTCTCATCTTTACGTAATCCTCATAAATGCTAGATCTGTTCTAAATAAATTGCCGATGCTCAGAGCACTCACAGTAATATACAAACCCCCTGTAATTGTCATCACTGAATCTTGGTGTCATTCGGACATCCTGGATGAAGAAATAAGCTTAGATAACTACACACACTTTCGGTGTGACAGGGAAGGTGGTAAGGGAGGGGGTTGTCTCATGTACTTTCTGAATGCACTTACTGTATCACAGCTAGAAAGTAGTACACTTAACATGCCTGAGACTCTATGGGTTAATGTACACTTAAATAACGTAACAGCATTAATTGGATGCTCCTACAGAGCACCTGGCACCTTTAGTAATTACGAGACCCAACTTATTAATACTCTGGAGCAATTAACCGACTTACAATACGATCATAAGATCCTATGTGGGGACTTTAACTTACCTGAAATCAACTGGGATATACCCACAGGCCTAACTAAATTTGATAAGTTCTTAGACACACTGGATATACTTGGCTGGAAACAAACTGTCACTACTCCCACAAGAGGTAACAACGTACTAGACTTAATCTTCTGCCACAATATAAGCCCCCTTTCAACGCTAGTAGGTTCTGAGTTTCCAGGGAGCGACCACAAAACAGTGATGTGTGCACTGCCAATTCCGCTGAGTAGCAATGCATCTCATACCTCCACTTCACAACAAGTAATATATAGGAACTATAGTAAGGCAAACTGGGCCTTAGTTGAATCGATGCTAAGATCCTCCAAATGGGATGAATACTTCACTACTGATGACCTATCGAGAGCCCTAACCATCTTCTACCATAACTCAAACATATGCTTAGATGCTGTCATTCCACTCCAAACACTAAAGGTTTCCCCACACAGAAAGTCATTCATAAAACCAAAGGATCGTAAGAAACTGAAGAAACTCTCAACAAGTTACTTCAAACACCACGACTTTGGCACTCTAGGTCTAATACTTAAAACCCTTAGCTCCATCACACAAGCTCAAGATTTCCGTATGAGAAAGGAAGAACGCATCGCAGTAGCCAGTCCTGCTAGAGTGTATGCACTCACAGAAATCTTAAGGAAGCGAATGAATCGCAAAAATCACAGCATTTCTCTCCTCATAGACAAAGGCAGGCTATGCACTAACTCTGCAGACATATGTGAACTATTCAACAAAACGTTTGCAGGTAACTACCTTAAGCCCTCAGTCCAGCTACTCGATATACACCCTATTACTAAAATGGCACAAACTCCAACTCCACTCACACCAAACCAAATTAGCACTGTTCAATTCACTTACACTAATATTAACCAAACTATAAAAACCCTCAAAAGTTCAAAAGGTTTCGGTACCGACGGTATATCATCTTACTTCTATAAATATGGTGGCCCTGACATTCCTCTACTGCTGCTTAAAATATTCACAATGTCCCTAGAAACCCAAACTTACCCTGACATATGGAAGACTACATTCATTATGCCTAAACACAAATCTGGCTCGAAAACTGAAGTCAGTAACTACCGGCCAATCAATATCACACCTATAGCATCTAGAATCATGGAGAGACTAGTCAAAGATAACTTAATCAAACATATGCTTAGCTGCAACATCATAAGTCCGAACCAACATGGATTCCTGAAATCCAGATCATGTTTAACATGTCACCTAGACTTCCTCAATTTTGTAACCAGCAGTCGTGACAGACGGCAACTAGTACTTGTCATCTACTTTGACATTTCTAAGGCATTTGACCGTGTTGACCATTTACTGCTTTCTATAATCTATGTAAATTAGAGTAAACCCTGAAGAAGATCTAACTGAAAACAATATTGTTCGCTTATATGTCTTGTTTTAACAATAGGTCCCAAATAGTTAAACTCGGGTCTGCAACCTCCAAACCTAGCCCTATCACTTCTGGTGTAGTACAAGGTAGTGTCATTGGACCCCTCCTATTTACACTATACATCAATGACATATGCGCTTGCTTCACGCACGGGAAACCATTCATCTTTGCAGATGACCTAAAAGTAGCTTATACATTCCAACGTGATGACTTAGGGAACTTCGAGGATGTAGTACAGAAGGAATTAGATAAAATGGCTGCTTGGTCGTCCCTATGGAATCTCCAATTTAATCTGAACAAATGTGGCTGGATCTGCTTCGGTGCACCCTCAATTGACCTGAAATTAACGCTCCAATCTGCTAACCTAACAAGACTCCGAAGTGTCGTTGACCTAGGCTTGAGGTACTCTAGTGACTTGATATTCTCAGAGCAAGTAGCATCACAGACTAGAAAATCGAGGATGCTCTTAGGATGCATACTCAGGAACTTTCACGACAATGAAGCCAAGCTAATTCTGTACAAAACATGTGTCAGACCACTACTAGAATACTGTCCATTTATTATAAGCAGCACTCGCACACGCGACAAGCTAAGGATGGAAAGTATCCAACGATATTTCACCTCAAAACTGCTTGGCTACGATTGTAAGAAAGACTACATCTCACGGTGCATGATCCTAAAACTCGACCCACTTTGGACAAGGCGACTTATTTTAAACCTAATATTCTTCTTTAAGGTCCTTCACAAAATATCATTCTCAGGTAACAGGGACATACAATTCACACAGGAAGGCTCTTACGATCTGCGTAACCAAACTTCCACAGTGACAACTCATTCTTTTAAGTCAACACTTCGTGAAAACTTCTTCACAGTCATGTATTCTAAAATATGGAATAGCCTGCCCCTAGATATCAGAACTTGCTCTTCGGTTACAAGCTTCAAACGCTCCCTATTCAGACTGTTTCACTCTACTGATTATATCAATAAACTATTTAATCCCAGAACGAATCAACTACTAATCTACTACAGCACCTAAATGACGCACTTCAACCCCCTTAGCAATCTAAAAACTATAAATAAACTAGCAGCATGGATGCATAAAGACATAGTACGGAACACACAGGATTAGTTTACCCTCAGAAATAGGACCTATCCCTCATTGTAACCTTCAAACGCTTGCTATATAAACTGTTTTGTCCCAATGACTATCCCTACCAGAACCCATCACTTATTTCTAAAACGCATCAGTCATTAGAACACTAAAACGCTCAGACTCATTAATACACATTATGACATTAAATAAACTCTAAGACTTCGCATAAATACGTGAAAACAAATACAATATAGAAAAATGTTTACTTAGGTATAATACACAATTAAGGTAAACATTTATAAATGCATAATATATAAATGCCCTTTTCATGTTCACATACTTTCTCTTTCTGGTATTTTGCTGCTCCTATTCATCTTCTGGTCGAGGTCGAACAACCCTGCATCTAAACTGAAATGAGGATTAATTCCAAACCGTCTATCTCATAACCACTCAAATTCCATGAACGATCCAATTCTACCATTTGAAGACGCTGGCGAACATGCTGTAAATGAGTATTCATGATCTGAAATGAAGAAGCAACTAGTCTTCAAACGAATACAGTCCGCCATGCAGACACAAATGGAGCAAATGGAGAATTCTGGAATCGACCTCGGCACCATTTGATGCAGTAAAACAACTTCACATGACCTTATCTAGTTTTCGTATCCACGATCAAATTCTTTTCCTGTTATAAAACTACGATAAGACTACTGAAAAAATGGAATAAATATATCACTGATCTCAACATAATACACCAATAAACTTTAAGCCAAGGGTGCTGTTCACAACAAAGTTATACAGGAGAATTGACTTCAAGCTTTATTTTTCCCAGATATTTGTATTACATTCATCTGATGTCTGGGTTTTTTGTTAATGCGAAGACAATATTTCCATATCTCTTTATGTGCTACACAAACAGACTTTATAGCAGACTGTTCCGACTGACTTTGATGTCAGAAAGAACAACCAAACTGTAAATCCATTATACATCAAATTTTGTGTAATTTATATAATAACTTATCCATGCCTGCACAATTGGTATGTTCCTGCATAAACAGGAAGAAATATATATATATATATTATGATCCTCCTTTGTGGATGGGGGTTACTATGGTGTCTTTCCAGTCACATGATAACAAGCAATAAAGGTTAATAAACCAGGATTTAATGAATTCATCAAATGATAACACTTCATTTAGGAGAGATAGCTTAAATATCGTGGTCAAAGGACCGGCTATGTGAACTGATAGCTCCTTGAGAAGCCTCGGATGAAGATTATCAGGACCCATTGATTTCCCTGCATCTAGTTTCCTTAGCAGCTGAGCACGATGCCTTGGTCGATGTCAACGGAATCTATCGCGCATTCCTCCGATGCAGCCAGAGCTGATACTATGGGGAGTGATGACTCCTGAGTGAAGACTTGGGAGAAGTAGTCTGCCTTTGCTTCTGCTTTTTCTTTATCGTTTGCGATTGTATCGTTGTCAATAGTCAGGTTTGGGACACCATTGGATGTTTTATTCCTAGAGTTCATGTAAAAGAAAATTTTCTTAGGTTGTCCTTTGGAATTCTGAGCCAGATGCGCTTCGAACATCATCCTTGATCGACGGATTTCTGCGATAGCTTTATTTATAGCAGTGTTATATAATTCGCTGGTCTCAGAAGTCCCAAGTGTGGCAAACAGGTTCCCAAATTTGTGTTTACATCTGAGTAACTTACGAATCTCTCGGTTTATCCAAGGGGGGCAGTGTTCCTGATCCTGTGAGACAGAGCAAGGGATGAAAGGTTCAGTTACCTGGGCGTAAAGTTGTGAACTTGTGTTTCAAGCGGCCTTTATTTTGAGGGAAGATTTAATTGCTACAATATCCCGATTTCATAGACATAACTTAGGCTTATACGTGAAAGAAACTTATTACCCTAGTTGGAATAAAGACAAGTTGCTTAAAAGGTACGGAAGAATTTATTTTTTCGTTTGTTCATATAAATGCTATTGCTCATCGAGCTGCATTTCAATTCCATAAAAAGCAAGAGATTGTGAATGCCTTGACCTATTTCTGCACAGATAAAACTGAAATTACTTCACAAGAAAGTCAATATTAGGCTCAGTAAGTAAAGTACAAATTATCCAATTAAGAGTTAAGAGTAAATATCTAAATTCTGTGAGCATGCACATGAATAAAAAAAATAAAACATCTGACAAGGAAACTATATTTTTAAGATATCGAGAGACAAACCATCAATTATAAAAGTCCAGTATGTATTACGCTGGACATCGCGCTGTCCTCGGAAGACTTTCAGAGACAATTCGTAATAACCAACGCGAAAAACCAGAACACAGATTGGCAACTCGAGAATCCCTTATTCTTAGGCCAACATATAACCAACAGTAAGGTTATTATACACAGGATCTAACAATAAATGTTATAACAACAAATCACCATAACACTTCTGATAGTTTTCTCTCTTCCACCGAGTAGCAGACGATGAGACGATGACTGGCAGATTGACGATTCCCGCGAAAAATATGGAGTTGGTTTGAGCAAACAACCATGAATTGATCGTTCAATCTTCAACTACATTGACACTCCCCGGCAAAAAACCGATCCATCCCTTTTCTCCATCACGACCAATACACGTTGACTTGGATTCCACTGCGAGAACCTGGGTCACACGGACAAAGCTGAAATTGAAAACAGACAGAAAAGTCAACACACCACAGGCATACCCACGGTACAATCTCACTCATCGATGACGACCTATACCTTCGAATTAAAGGCATCCTCTTGACATCTTGTAACACAATCGCCACTTGCTGGAATCACTCTTGCAGAACGCAACGTGACCATAGCACCACCTCATGATACTCTTCTCACATCCTCTTATCTACCCGCTAACAATTACCACTGCAATCGCTTGTCACTCATTCTGCCTCAGTTCTAGTAACGGCGACGTATGCAAGCCTCAGTCGTCTACACACTCGCTCCCCGGCGTGTGGGACCACAGCTAATCCTTATCTCCGTGTGCATGTCATTCTCAGCACCAGCCTAGCCTCCCCGGCGTATACGACGCATCTGCTAACTTTATTATCAATCAATTCATTCACAGATGTAGAAGACTAGAAACAACTTCAGAAGTAAGCACGACGAAAATTTCAACAAAATTATGCGTAACAACAAGAGAAGAAAACAACAAGTAAACACAGTGAATCCAAAAACACCAATTGATATGGCACGCCGTATATAAACACGTAGCGCACATAACCTCGCACATTATGTCTTGACGGAATTCCTTTGAAAAATCGCAGGACTTACACCAGTACGCCTGCAACCCTTCTCACGTTGACGATTGTAAGTTGTGGAATGTCCGGACACAATCAAGACTAACCAACAATTACAATAATTGGAACTCACACAATTATTTAACACCAACATATGTACGATCAATACATCAAATGTTGTGGATTCTGGCATGACGAACTACCCTTGAGGAACTGTAGGACTTACAGCAGTACGCCTACATTCCTTCTCAGGTTGGTGATCCTAGTGGGAGTCTTCCGGTTACAAACAAATTTACCAACAGGTAGATGAAAGATGACACCAATGCAGTATATGCAACATGAACATATGTACAAAATCACACCTCAAGGACGTTGGGCTGCTCATTGATGCGCTACCCTTTGAAGATTTGTAGGACCTACAGCAGTACGCCTACAACCCTTCTCAGGTTGACCCCCTAGTTTGGAAAATCATCTAGTGTTTCATTCTCCAACTCTCTCTTTTTGGCACATTTATCTGCTACTAATACTATATCACCAACCTTTATGTTTCGGCACAACCTTTTCCACTTGTCCCTGGTTTCGAGTGTTAGAACATACTCCTTAACCATCTTTTCCAAAATATATCTTTCATGTGCCCGGCTTGTTTCCATCTTTTAATCGTAGGTATTCCTTCCCCGCTTGAGTCCTCTATGCCAAGGTCGCCTCTCAATAACAATAATTTATTTGGGGTTAACACATCAAAATCCTTGACGTCATCCCTCACAGTTGATAACGGCCGGTCATTTAATATTCGTTCGGCTTCACAAAAAATGTCTCTAGCGTTTAGTTATTCAAACTATGATTTTTAATTATGGAGCTTAAAATACACTTGATAATTCCTACAGGTCTTTCACATAGCCCACCTCTATGGCTGCCATGTGGTGGGTTGAGGTGCCACTCGATGTTCCTTTTCACTAACTCTTCATGAACTCTCGTTTGGCGACCTTCGAAGTACTCTTTCAGCTCGGCGTGACAGCCAACAAAATTAGTCCCTCTGTCGCTGAACATCATCTTCGGTGCAGCCCGGAGATTTATAAATCTATGTAATGCTAGCACGAATGAATCAGTAGTTAGCGTATGAACCATCTCAATATGCACAGCTCT
Source organism: Trichobilharzia regenti (assembly GCA_944472135.2). Lineage (NCBI taxonomy): Eukaryota > Metazoa > Platyhelminthes > Trematoda > Strigeidida > Schistosomatidae > Trichobilharzia > Trichobilharzia regenti. The sequence continues at coordinate 19,680,934 of OX235266.1, read as the reverse complement.
CATTTTCAAACAGGTGAATAAACAGCCATATCTTTTACATAGGGTTCTGCCTCTCTTTACCACAAAAGGTCCGAACAAATCCACTCTGACGTACTCGAATGGATAATTCCCTTCAGAAGCTTGTCACGCTGGGAGTGCTGCCTTCATCTGCTGTGTTGATCGAGCATTTCAGAGTTTACATTCCATGCACTTATCAATTATTTTACGGAAGCGGTACCTCCTTTCAATATCCAGAACTTACATCGAATAATTGATAGGACCATACTCAAGGAAAATTGGATCGGGTCCACAACTTATCCTTTCACAGGATGCGAGCTACAAACAAATAAGGGGCGTTGATAAGGCATATCCCCTATTTGAAGTGGCGCCTCTGGCTTGACCTTGACGGCATTTGCGCGGTTTCGTTGATTCGAGTTGGAGCTAGTCGTCCAGCAAGCGCAGTAGGCGCGATTTCGGTGCTTATTTTGCTCTTGTTGGATGAATTTATATAAAAATTGTTGTTCGATATTGTTCTTGAGCATTCACTTATTTCTTGTTTGACAGGACGCTTAAATACATGGTTCATGCAGTGATTTTTGGCATGTTTAGTAAGGTTTGCGTACATTTCAATGACTGTCATTCGATAAATTTCTTTGCAGATTGGCGGAAACTTGTACTCGGTCTCAAATTTCCCTATCAGCATTTGTGCAGTACCTATTACTGCTGCAGGAACTGAAGAATATGGTTGATATCAAATTTCGCATCCTCCCGCACTTATGTGTGGTGTTTTGATAGCTGAAAGTCAATGGAATGCATAAATACAAGCGAAAATTAGTGTTCACAAATGGGAAGAAACTGTAATATGTTTTACGATCACTTACAACATTCAGTGTTTTCTGCCAAAATTTTTAAATGAGTTAAATGCACACTGCAACATTTTAGTAACTTGGTGGATTTCAATACCATCCTCGTGATCAGGTACGTAAAGACATCTGACGTGTGTGTCATTTTGTCCTACTAGTGAGTTTGGTTTCATAAACTTCCGATTTTTGTTATTGTCCTGACGCCACATTATTCGCGCTTGTTCGAAGTTAATTCACAAAATTATTTTAAAACCATATAGAAGTAGTGTCCGACATCTCTTAAAGCTATGGACGTAAGGTTTAGAAGTAATTGCTGTATCCATTTAGGGAAGGCTCATCGATTTCTGCAAGTAAGGGCTACGCATCATATTCCTAAATGCCTCCAGAAGCAACAGAATCTTCAGAAGTTATTAATGGGGTCCCAGCTCCTCTATTTCGAAACATATTATAGGGACAGGACATAAAACTGACGTTTGCACATTTTTTAAACCTATCTGTAAAACGTGTTTGGATTGCATCCTAAAGTTTGTGGAAGCCGAAGTGTGATTAGGAAGTTTAAACCACTTTTGTGAATTCCAAGACTATTCGTCATCACACGAAACCTTCTTTGTTAAACTTCGTTTTGATACTAGTCAGGGTAGATGTACTAGTACCTCTGATATTTGGTTTAGTGATCTTCATTGTTATTTTGACCTCCAATATGTGGTTTTAATTCCACCTATTTTTTTTTTTAAGACTTTTAACTGTATTAATCTCATATGTATTCCTATAACAAGTCCATGCGTGACCAGATTGTCCAAAATGTGTTGCACAAATACAACACTACACGACTCAGACAAATTACGTCTTCTTATTACTTCGTCTAAATATCCACTTGTGTCAAAAATAGTGACTGATGTAATCGCACATCGATATAAACTTTCATTAATTCTTACTGTGCTATCTCGTTAATATTATATTGGTAGTTATATTCATGTATACATCCTGTGAACCCTTGTTTTCTTTTTTAGATAATCTGTAGTTCCAGTGACCTCGTGGGATTCGTTGCTGAAGAAAGTGGTTTCCAGTACCGTTGATTTTGTATTTTGTGTCGAATCACTAATAAATGTATTCTCTATACCTCAAATAGACATTCTACTTGTTAATAGTCACTACTAACTTTATAGAATTTTGTGAGCTACAGAGTTAGGGGGTTAGGGTCATGTGTGGTATTGAGTAGCGCGTTTAGAAGATACGTCCGCCCCTGAGGAATATTGTCGTCAATATGGAGTACATTCTCGTGATAAATCTGTTAGCAGTAATCATTATCAGTACCTATATTTCGTATGGATGGTATATAACGAAACGTACTAATTCAGTAGTCAAAGGTTAGAACTATCCGTTAAAATTGAAACAGGTGCTCATGTAAGGGAAAACTGATTAATCGAAAGTTGAAACATCACGTAAGTGATAAAGTTTATAGCATTGTTTACATGCGAATAGTTAAGGTTATTTATTTAGAAATGATGGTAACTCGTTGATGGTTTAAGGGATGTTCTGTTTGATAGGAAATAGATGGGACATTGTAACTGAAAAACAGTGTAACTGGATAAGCAACATCAGCTGGCCAGTATACACATATTTTGAAGTAAAACACGATCGGGTAAAGTATTTCGAAGACAGGAGTAGAGCAGTCTTCTGGAACTATTAATTTAGTGAGCAATTAAATTTGTCTTTGAATTAAGACTGAAAGTAAGCGGCATATTGGTAAGCTAAACGATTATCATTATTCGGTTTCGTTAGAATAAGTATCCGAGTACTGTTTCACTCATCATTCTGTCTTTTGAATAACTTAGTAACATGGCGTTTACTTTCGGATCCAAATTACTAAGTAAAGGTTAATATCCCTAAGATTAAATTGTCGCCAAAGTAAGTAAATATGTTCATTTCTAGAAAATACTAAGGTTTGGAGTTGTTTTTTGCTACCACAACACCAGGTGACTCACCAATTAGTCACAAAGTAAAACTAGATCTGTCAAAGAGAGTCTGCTCCTGACTTCTAGGTTTCGTGAAGGTAGAACTATATACATAGGTTAATAGGATTAGACGCATGATGTCAATTCGAAACTAGGTAATTACGTTTCGCAGCTACAGAAAACACCACGTTACAATCTATTCCTTTAATCGTGTCAATCAATGTGACATCAATTAAGACTAGAGAAGGAACACCACTGGTTTTCACAAAATCCATTTGTGTTCCCTAATATAATGTACATTCCGTAATTATAGGCAAACTAGGAAACGCACCAAGTCATCACATATACGAACAATAATTAATTTAAAGGAATGCCTACTCGATATGGTCCAGAGTTCATGTGAAGTGACACATGCCTACATCTGAAAGTGCGTGTGTAAGGTATCGCATTTCGTCAGCCTTTCGTCTAAGTGACTCAATGGGTCGCCTCCATATTTAACAAATGCTCAGTCCATGAATTCTACTTGTACCTGTAAAACACAAAGAATACCCTGCTGGGATATGGTGCTGTGTTACACTAGAGTCCCTCAGTTTACAGGTAAATCACACTTAATATCAGTATTGCGGCTTTTAGTTGAAAAAGTCATTCGACTGTGTCACAGATGCTTTTGGCTGGATTCCTCAGTACCAAGTATTATTCCCTATGAGAGTGCATTGAAGAAACCCTGCAGGGTGATATTGAAGCTTCGCCGAAAATTGAATAGAAGCATTTCACTCATACAAGATGTATGCAGTAAAGAATACATTATTAACTCATTGCGCTCACTCCTACATTACCCTATAAAATTCTCTAGTTTGGAAATGAAAAATCCACATATATATTGTGTCGTTAACTTCAGATACACACTAATATCTAAATTTCATACGCTTTCTGTCTCACTACTCCATGTAATAATAGTTTGATTGTTATTTCCGAATGCAGTAATAAGTATTTCATGGGCCACGAGTAGCACTTGGTATTCAGCAGAGGTATGGGCACTTAGTGATTGTAATTTAGAGAACTGATACGACAAGGTTAGCTTTTTTCTAATATATACGCAACTATCAACACAATGAAAAGATAATGACGAATTGTTATCACAAGCATTCTATTTACTATGGAGGGAATGTTATTACAAGCTAACTTCACAGTAACATGTACAAGTCTTGCATGTCATTGCATCAGTAATATTAGCACACTAATTGTATTACGGCCAAGTGTAAATGATTTAAAGGCATCGTAACAATAACTTTGCGGGAGGTAGATGTATTGAAAGACTGCTTGCAGACACTATGTATGACGACATCTAGTAGAATGTCTACGGAGACTGACAACCTGCAATGAGGAAGACAAAAAGGAAACAATTAGGAGACACATAAGATAAGTATTTTTGACATAAGTATAAAATTTGGGCACTGTGGTAGAGTATAACTCCATTATGGATACGATTTTATTTTGATAAATCACACAGTGTTGTACAGCAATATTACTTGGTGGCGTTTTGAGCACAAACTATTGCTCATGATCATATCAAGTCAGTCACACAACTTTTTGCCTCATTCATATACATGAGTATTTTAGTTAAGCGTACTACAGGGATAGAAGGTCACTCATCTCATTCACTTCTATTCACACTATTTCTTACGTCCGTGTTACTGACTTTTGGTTTATGTTTTCCTCTTCGGTGCACTTTATCTGGACAGTTTAAGGAATCGGGAAATGCATAGAGTACTTAGGAAACGGCATGAATAATTGTTTAAGCTAATTAACACTAGGTAGTTGTGACACTACGCATCTGCAGTGACAAAGCTGACTGACTGAGTTTTAACATGGAAATGAGCACAGAAGTGTAGCAGTTCGATTTGTGACGTTCCACACTTGAAAAATATTATATTTAGTTGGTAATAAGCAAAACATATTTCATCAGATGTGTTTCAACTTCGCATTTGGGCTACACGATAAAATTAACTAACTAATGAGATATAACGGGACAGAGTGTGAGAGTTATCTCGGGTAAGAGGAGAAATTATTGTAAGATCACTTTTTTCAGTTAGACAAGAACTAAATGAAAAAATACGATTACCATTTGTTGACATTTTGCCTATTTTTATCCACGTTTTAGCATTTCATTATACCTGGACTATAGATCATTCTGACAGACTGACTTTCAACATAGAAGCTTGCACACAAGTGCACCCGCTTAAGTTAGCACATTCCATGTAGCACACAAAGGTAGAAGAAAAAAGAAATTAAATGTCACTATAATGAGCATAAATGTGATGAAAAACAAACAGTCATATGGAAAAAATATAAGGGTTGCTCAGATATGTGAGATTACATAGAGTGAATGCATCTGTGTCATTAACAACGTTTGGAATCACATTTCTACTTAACACTAAGCTTAACCCCAATATTACTCACCATATTAGACTACTTAACACAGAAGAAAGGGTACAGACACTACGATCAAAAACCAGTAGTCTTTTCATATCTTCCAGTTTCAATGGTCACTTATCGCAGCCTAAGTGGACAATACCATCAGCATACACTAAGTTGACAAGACTGTTCCCTGGTAAGGGCCTAAAGTGAGTAACAGACAATTCGGTTAATACATTTATGATGAAATTGAACTAAAATAAGGACGACAGTTGTAGAAATGAGCCTTGTACTACATCCTTCTTTGAAATATCAGTTCCTTCATAGTTTAGTTTCAGTAATAAGTGAATGGAATGCAGTCTACAGATTCATGAAATTCGCATACTGACGTACTACTTTCCTAGAATCCTAGTTGATGTCTCCTCAGGAAAGTGGGAAATGAGCATTCCACTTGCGTAAACTCAATAGGCTGTGAACTGCTGGCAATGAAAACGACAACAATTTTTGGTATTACTTAATTCCAAAAACGATCGTATAATCTTTTATACTGACTTCTGGTTCCATCAGATGAAATTAAAGGGAAGAGCTGAGAATAGAGGGGATGTTGAGGGTTAGACAGTATAGATTTAGACCATTTCTCGCATGAGTTTAGATGTCTTTTAACTAATGCATTAACGAGTTGACTAAATGGTACACCACTTGCCCTAATGACAACCTTAATACCTTGCACAATACGACATAGTCGTTTTTGAGTAATTCAGGAAAGAATAAGGGGGAGCAGTAAAGACCAATGCAAGAGTTAACAAGTTGTAAAAAGGGAGGTTGAATGATTCCTGACTGTCTTGACTACATAACATGGTAAGCTAGACTGAAGAAATCGACAAGATATAGAATGACCAAGAAAGACCAGAGGATAGATCTACTCCAAGGTATTTTATGTTAGACTTAGTTTCTGTTTCAGTGCCCTCTTTGATACAAGCATCTTGTGAACGACACAGTTCTTGCAGTTCACGCTTATGAGTGAAGGGAAAGTTAACTGCCTGACATTTAGAGGGATTTAACGTAAGACCACGTACCTTAGACTACAGACAGGAACCAGTTAAGTTTGCTGCAGTCACATTGTAACATGACACGAAGTGAGACGGTCAGATCAACAGCGTATTTGACGAAGTTGCTCTCATTAGAAAGAGAAAAGTCATGTAAGACGAGAGAGAAAAAAGAAAAGGAGTGATAAAAATAGCCTGAGGAACACCAGCTTCAGCAAGCGAGGCGGAATATTTACCCTAATATACAGTATGCTGCATTCCATTTGAGAAATGATAATGCAACCAATCAACTGCCCAGGACCCAAGTTTGCACGATCGAAACCTTATTCAACTAAAGTCATCTAGGCGCTGAGTCAACAACAACGGCGAATGCTGAATGACCGAAAGCTAAGCACAAATGTGACAAAGCACAAATCCAGTTGCAAAGTAGGAGACGAGTCCCGGGTGGAAGAAGAGATTACTGAAAGGTATCTATTTTTCATTTGGCAAAGAACAAGATTAAGAACTACACTTATCATTTGTTGAAATTTTGGAGATCATTTATCAATGTTTCGCATTTAGTTATGCTTAGACTGTGTCATTCTGACTAGCTTTCAGTATGAGTTTGCAGAGAAGTCCACCTGTTTAATTTACCACATTTCATGTAGCACACAAAGGTAGAGACATAAAACTAAATGGAAGTTTAACGAGCGAAAATGTGAGGGAGAATAAATAGTGACAAGGAAAAACATGAGTTGAATAGATACGTGAGATTACACAGAGTGAATGCACCTGTACCAGTACCAAAGATTTGCAGTCACATCTCCGGTAGTTCTTCCAGCTGACTGTCAACAATTTTATGAACCAATATCACTTTTTCATTTGACCGACCCAAACACATTTTAAACCTTAACATGTGCTGGCTAGCATTGTCCCTGGAGAAAGGCGATGGCTTTGTATGCCAGCACGTGTTCTAGCCATCTCAACCTATTCAGCTTCCCTACCTTGAAGACTAACCCTCCCCACCTAAACATTTATGCGTAACCTCAACAGCACTCGCCATATTATACTGCTTTACTCATGAGATAGAACGCGGACACCTATAATCAAATACCGGTATTATTTTCATATTTTACAGCATCAGAGGTTACTTCTCATAGTCTAGGTGGACAATATCATCAGTAAACTGTGAGTTGATGAGACTATTCCCTGATAAGTCTCTAAAGTCAATTACAGATTATTCTACTGATATATGTGTGATTGAATTGAGCTGATATAAGGATGACAGTTTAAGAATTCAGCCTTGTATTACATCCCACTCGGAAATGTGTTTTATCGGATAATTCGCAAACAGTATTCAGTGAATAGAAAACATTCTGTAGGCTTAATGAAGCTCGTAAACTGACGCACTACTTTTGCAGGCACTATAGTATTTCCTCAATAAAGTGAGAATTGAATATTTCGGCTGCATAAAACGAGTAAGTAGTATTCTGGGAATACCAATGACTACAACAAGTCTAGGAGCTATGCACTACAACTTTTACTTTACTGAATACACCAGCAGACTTTACATAAACACTTGACAGATCAAATTTATGCAGGAAGTCAGTAAGATTTAGTAAACTAAAAGTGCTTTCGGTTTCCACAGGAGTTCTCCGTGCCGAATTTATTCCTTCAAGGGCCTACAGAGATTAAATCTTCAATTAAATAACACTGACGTGGAAGAAATTCCATTCTTCATTACTACACTTAATGAAAAGAATCATGTTTTTTATTTTAAAAACAGGAGAATTCGTAATGTTTTACTTTATGTAAATGCAGTTGCATACAGTTGCACTAAGAACTCAACGCAACTCGATACACAATAGTATATATACAAATAAACTGAAAAATAATGTCCTCCTTACCTTCTGAACAACTTGTCCTTATTCCAGGATTATAATTTTTTCACCTATGAGCCTGAGTTATGTCTACGAAATAGCAATATTACATCAGTTAAATCTTCCCCCAAAACCAAGGCCACCTGAAACCAATAGCAACATAGCAACAAGCGTCATTGAGGGGATATGCAATAAAGTCGCCCACAAATAAGTGTTATAGCAGATAAGACAGTGATTGAAAGACGGGCTTACAGTCACCTCACCAAAGCTAGTGGCAAGAAAGGCAAGACACTTCATGTCGTCGAGATAGATAAATCCACGGCCAAAATGGTAGAACTAATAGTCTCTCTCCTCTCAAATATCACAAAACTAGCTCCACAGAACAGGATACCAGCCGAAACGCTAGTGAAATATAATCACTTTCCACAATTAGCCCTCCTGTCAGTCAAGTCACATGAACCGTCAATGTCCAGCTCCTGCTACGCTAGACCTCACGCTGTCCTCGGAAGACTTTCAGAAACAATTCGTAATAACCAACGCGAAAAACCAGAACACAGATTGGCTACTCGAGAATCCCTTATTCTTAGGCCAATATATAACCAACAATAAGGTTATTATACACAGGATCTAACAATAAATGTTATAACAACAAATCACCATAACACTTCTGATAGTTTTCTCTCTTCCACCGAGTAGCAGACGATGAGACGATGACTGGCAGATTGACGATTCCCGCGAAAAATATGGAGTTGGTTTGAGCAAACAACCATGAATTGATCGTTCAATCTTCAACTACATTGACAGATATGATTTCCGTCAAGTGGTTATTTGACAGTTGCTGAATGTCGCAAGAAAGCTGAAATTATAACTTGTAATTCGAAGAGTTGTTGTCATTTTCATTGGCAGTAGTTCACAATCTACTAACTTTACACAGGCACAATGCCCATTTCTAACTTCAATGAGGTAACACTACCTGGGTTTCTTGAAAGGGCAGTACGTTATTTTGTTAATTTCATGAATTCCAATGATTACATTCTATTCAGTTAGAACTGAAACTAAACTATGGGAGAAATCATATTTCCAAGCAGTATGTAATACAAGGCTCATTTCTACAACTGTCGCCCCTGGTTCAGTTCAATTTCATGTTACGTGTTGTCAAAGTTTTTGAAGATTGAACGATCAATTCATGGTTGTTTGCTCAAACCAACTCCATATTTTTCGCGGGAATCGTCAATCTGCCAGTCATCGTCTCATCGTCTGCTACTCGGTGGAAGAGAGAAAACTATCAGAAGTGTTATGGTGATTTGTTGTTATAACATTTATTGTTAGATCCTGTGTATAATAACCTTATTGTTGGTTATATATTGGCCTAAGAATAAGGGATTCTCGAGTTGCCAATCTGTGTTCTGGTTTTTCGCGTTGGTTATTACGAATTGTTTCTGAAAGTCTTCCGAGGACAGCGTGAGGTCTAGCGTAGCAGGAGCTGGACATTGACGGTTCATGTGACTTGACTGACAGGAGGGCTAATTGTGGAAAGTGATTATATTTCACTAGCGTTTCGGCTGGTATCCTGTTCTGTGGAGCTAGTTTTGTGATATTTGAGAGGAGAGAGACTATTAGTTCTACCATTTTGGCCGTGGATTTATCTATTCGACGACATGAAGTGTCTTGCCTTTCTTGCCACTAGCTTTGGTGAGGTGACTGTAAGCCCGTCTTTCAATCACTGTCTTATCTGCTATAACACTTATTTGTTTGTAGCTCGCATCCTGTAATACGATGCGTTGTGAATTGATGAATTCCTTAACCTCTGTTCGTGTTTCGAACTGTAGGGATATAGGGCAGTAGTAGTCGTACTGACTCTTTTTCACTTGGTGGCATTTAGTGTGAGAGTTATGCAATTTTGTCGCCCACAGTAAGATGTATTAAACCTTTTAACACCTAATTGTCCTGTATATTGTAGGCCATCACGCTTAGTTTTGTGCATAGCCTTATGGATGTGTCAATCACGTCTCAAAAACTGTTAATGCCCAGCTTTTTCTGCACTGGGCCTCTCGCTGTCTCTCGAAGTCTTTCAGAAACGCTTAGTACTAACGGACGCAAAAACCAAAACACCGATTGGCGACTTGAGAATTCTTTATTCTAACACCAACATATGAGCAGCACAATAAACTAAGGTCTATGAACAAATATTACAATAATAAATCACGATATTGCTTCTGACGGTGGTTTACGTGCTTTCTGAAAGCGACCGACAAGACGATAACTGGCTGATTGATGCCTCCGCGAAAATATAGGGAAGTGGGATTTGAGCAAACAACCATGAATTGATCGTTCAATCTTCAACTACATTGAAAGGATGCCTCTCACGCAATGAAATTTATCGGGATATCAACATTGTTTACCGATCCTGTGTCAAGTTTGCCAGTGTTTACGGTTCTTTTCTCGTTGCTCAAGGGTGTAGGTTCACAGACGCGAGATTTTATGTGATCGGATTTATGTGACCGGATGTTATTCTGGAATTTTCCTATCCATTTGATATAAATACACGAATGTACAGCCAGGATGATGACTTCGTCGAAAAGAAAATTTTCTTCGCTGGAATTGTCTTCTTAATAACTCCTATGATATACCTGTATTGAAAGCTCCGATATTGTTGGGATGCGACCACGTGTGCTCTGCACAGATATATGGGGCATCTTTCAAATTATAAATTAACATTTTTTCCATTGTTGGATCTTTGAATACCACTTCGCATTGTCTCATATCATTCATTTTCTAATAACGTCTTTACTTGCTCATCATCATATTCCACTAAACATGACATTTTCTAGCTCTTTATTGGTTCGATTCGACTTATCCTACCCCTATTCTCCATAGGGTAAGGTTGTCCACCAAATACACAAAAAGGTATGAAATAAAAACAACCGGCTTGAGGATAATTGTATTAAAACCACAACTGGACATCTTGATAGTAAGACCTATATGGGTAGCATTGTACATTGCAAATGAACGTCGTTAGCCCAGGGATTATATAGTTTCCAAGTATATGTCCTTTATGAATGCATTTATTAATGATATATTGCACTTACTTATTTCATTACACTTTACTGATTCACCTTAGCACTTTTACTTTTATAAAACAGCTTTCAATCCCTTGTAAATGTTGTACTTACCTCAATATTGGTTGGTTGTAGGCACACAATCCTACAACCACGGGTTGACAACGAAACGAAGTCGATTTTCGCGCCAAACCTGGAGGAAAACTGTACAATTCAATAACTATGCGGCCTGGGGCAGACAATGAGTGTATTTATACATATATATATCAAATATTTAGCTGTTTAAAAATTATTAACTTGTAGAAAATCTATGATTTGATATTATATCATACTTGATCGTGCCTGTAAAAATGGCATGCATTCTCATGTAAATTTATATGTTTATATGAAAATATACATTATTATTATATGCTGGCCAAATCTTCTGAAAATCCTGCATTCATAGCTTTACTACATCTTATATTCAGCATCTCAGTCTTCAACTCTGCCACAGATAGCTTTAATCGTTCTATTTCTGAAGTAAATGTTGAGGCTGAACTTGGTATCTGAAGTCTGGCGACAAGTACACAAGTTGTAGTGAAGAGGCCTATGTCAGGACAAGGTTCTGGTTTTTCGCGTTGGTCATTACGAATTGTTTCAGAAAGTCTTCCAAGGACAGCGTGAGGTCTAGCGTAGTAAGAGCTGGACATTGACAGTTTCCGGGAGTTGGCTGACATTCACTTATAACTATTGTTCATTCTGCATCTCTTATGCTTCATGCCAGCACCTGTACAAAAATGCCTGTTACCTTCCACAGTTAACGTAATTATTTATAATTCCCGCGTGAAACTGACATACCGTATTTTTTCACAGTTTAGATTTGACGCTATATCTTATGACTTATTGGGTCGAAAGCAGCTCTCAAAAATTATCTATCTCCTTATTTGTGTGTTTCTTTTTAAATGTTCCTCTCACATTAACCAGTATTCAATCTATTTCGAGATTAACAAATCATATTATATATTCTGTAAGTTCCAGTTAGTGTATATATGTTCATGCCTGTAAAAATGGGTGGTTTCTGTTCCAGAAATTATCATTATAACGTCACGGACAAAACAATACATGTTCCTGATGCGTCTGTGTCAAGAAGTAAGTACCCTTCAGCAAAGAAGATCACCCGCCATATCCCAGACACCCATGCTGCTCCCACGACAGCGGATAAGCCTTCCAGTGACAGTAAGGGAGACCGGCACTAAGAAGAGGCGTGTCAGGGTTCAAAAACCTGCAGTTCAAGTCACACAGACTGGTAGATCACGCCTCGTCCACACCAGTGGATAGCAAGCAGATAAAATAGACTACTATTAATGAGAAGGACGCCGATAAATGGCGTAATGTAGTCTCACGCAAAAAGAGAGATAAGGACAACATATCGTCTACACTGCCCATGAAGGACAAAGGGACGCTTACGCCACAGAGCAAGAAAGCCACAGCAAGCAAACCTGATCTCTCTAGCAGGTCGCTCACTCTCCACAAATCGAAAGAGTCACTGGCCAGATACGAGCATGACCTTAACTTGGTCAAGCCACTTTTAGATAAGCTACTGCCACAAACAGTATCAGGCATAACAATACACAGCATGTATAGAATCGGACAAAAGCCTGACCTTAAAGCAAATCAGCCTGTACGTCTCCTCAAAGTCGTGCTAAACTACAGAGAAAAAGGGAATGCCATTCTAAGCAACTCTCAAATTCTTAAAGGATCAGGCATATAGGTCCGTGCCGACTTAAGTCTAGCAGACTGTGTCAAAAGACAGCCTGTGGCCCTAGAGTTAGGCGAACAATGTCGAAACGGCGAAAAACCTTAAGATTAAGGGTTTCTGGGTTGTCAAAGTTGGCAGTTTAATGATCCTGAAACCTCTGTGGGTAGGCCGTGGAAGCACCAAACTGAATTGACAATTGGCTGCACAAGCACCCACAGTCTGTTGAACAAACGGGCTGAGATGGTTAATATGATAGATTCCGGCAGTCCGGATCTAATCATCATAGAGACATGGCTCACAGCGGATGCCATTGAAAACGAAGTTAACCTGCCAAACTTCGAAGTGCATAGGGTAGACCGACTAAGCCGGAATGGAGGTGGTGTAGTCATCAACCGCAAGAGATGCTTAACCGTGAGTAGCGTTGAAGCACTCGCTCGCGAAAGTGTTACGTGCGAAATTCTACGTTTCAGACTTAAATGAATGGGCCAAGACATTCACCTCACTGCCATATACCACAGTCCTGACTGCAGTGCAGATGACTTCCTAATAGAGAAGCTAGGCTCCTTGACTTCGAAATGTCGAAGTCTCGTAGTTGGCGACTTCAACGTCCCAACAGTTGACTGGACGAGCCTTACAACTCCATCTTTAGTCAACCCCTTTGATTATAAACTGCTGGGATCTAGAACATCTCTAGCCCTTGTCCAACATGTCATCAAGCATACGCACTATGATTCACAGCCCTCCTCCTCAACCCTGGGCCTAGTGTTCACTCACGGTGAAGATGTGGATCTCATAACATCTTCCTCCTTCAGGAAGAAATGATCGTGCTGTGCTCACTTCCAAGTCCACAACAAGAGCATTGAGGACCGAAACCCCAGCTCGACCAAACGTTTGGAAAGCTGATATAAATGCGATCGTCTCGGCAGGCAACTCAGTGAACTGGTATATCAACCCAGAGCCCCAAGCCAAATAGACATTTTTACAGTATTAATAAGGTTGAGATATTTTTATACATTGAAAATGCACATAACCAATATTGCACTGCACCAGTCAGTGTAAATATTTACTCAATCCACTTAGATATAACCTTACAACCTAGGCTAATTCCTGTCAAACCACAAATAAAGTGACAGCACAACTACATGATAACTTAGGTTCCCACAGAAGGTTCTGTTAGCATTTACGGGTGATTTGCATGAACTCATAGGATTCTTTTGACAAAAAGGACTGTTCTTCACACGAAAATAGTCTGAATTAATGTCCTGAGACGTGGAGTCTACATTGTATGATACCATGCCGATAGGTGCAGCTTCTAAATAAAGTAGACTATTTGTGTAGATGACACTACCCTCAAATTATCCAACTTCCTCATTATACTGATATTTTGACACCGACCACCTAAAACACTAATCGTTACAACCTATTTGTTAAGAGTGTTCCGCGGTAAAATCACACGACGTGGACACAAACAAAACTAGCCAGGATATGGTGATTCCCATTAAAAAGAAAATATATATTACAATTTTATGGAAAATTATTAATAGAAAATTTCCAAGCGAAATTTCAACAGGACATCATTTATAAGTCAAGACGAGAAAATCAGTTGTTTATCACACTGGCGGGCCAATAAAATCACGACCGTTAGGCCACGAGACATGTGAAGAGACCTTAGAAGAGGTGATTGATATTATCAGTGAGGTAAAAGTTCTATAGTTTCTTGATTTAGGTATGCACGATATGTACTGTGGCCAACAACACACTCAAACAAACAAACCAACATCACTAAAACCATCAACAAATAAAACATCCAATACCTCATATCTTCTCACCTCATATAGGACTCAATACTCAAGTTCCTATAGCGGTTATTGTAGTAGCAGTGGTCGTAGTAGTATTAGTGGTAGTGGTAGTAGTAGTAGTATTAGTTGTTGTTGTTGTTGTGTGTATTGTGTTGTTTGTGTTCCTGTGTAGAGATGGCGCTGAGAATCTTCCAGCCTCAGTGTTTATAATACTCAGGTAGATGAAGTGTTGACACTGTATCAAGCTTATTCCATAACTGAGGGGATGAGTTCAAGTAGTGTGAACATGCTTGATTGTCAGCTGGTAATATCAGCATAATAAGTATTAGTAGTAGCTGTCGTTGTTGTTGTTGTTGGTTGTGGTGATGTCGGTTTGTTTGTGTGTGTGTGTATGTGTGTGTGTGTGTGTGGCCCTTTTTGTTCTAACCGAACGTGTTGTTGCGTTTTGGTTAAGTAAGTGAGGGCGATATTTTATGTGGCTGAGTGGGAAGAGTGATCTTTGAATTGGTTCCGACTCTAGCCGAGAGTGAATGATGACTGTATTGATGATGGGGTTGTTATTTTCCCGTTGTTGAGCGTAGTGTTTGATTGATTTTGATGAGAGTGTATGCGAGAGTGACGTTGATGATTGATAGTCGTGGTGTTCATGATGATTCTGAGGTCCGTGTTTCTGAGATAACAGTGACGCGAATCACGTTGATAGTTCTGATGTTCTATTAATGCATATATTAATATGGTTTGTTGTGAATTAGTTATTTGTGATGAGGTGATCATCATCAGTGGTGTTTATGTTTCCTTTTTGTTTCTTCTCAGAGTTGTGGATGAATGAATGAATCGATGTGAGTGGAAGGTGTGTCGGTGGATTCGAATCGAATGTGGGCGGGAGGAGACTGGTTTTGCAAATAATTAATTAATTGGTGAGTGAGTGAGTGAGTGAGTGTAATGACGCGTCGAAATGTTCGTGTATGTTGGTGTAGAGAGACACATGGATTGAAGACTATTGATGTCTACATGGTTGTTTGTGTGGGTGTGAGTGTGGCAGTGCGATTATATGTGAGTTGATGTTCCTGGATCGATTGTTAGTCATCACTTGGTTGACTAATTCTGAAATCCAGGTAGAGAGGTGGCACTAGTCACATTCGGCTGATATGCAGCTAGTTAGTTAGTTAGCTAACTAGCTAGCTTGATCGTGCCTGTAAAAATGGCATGCATTCTCATGTAAATTTATATGTTTATATGAAAATATACATTATTATTATATGCTGGCCAAATCTTCTGAAAATCCTGCATTCATAGCTTTACTACATCTTATATTCAGCATCTCAGTCTTCAACTCTGCCACAGATAGCTTTAATCGTTCTATTTCTGAAGTAAATGTTGAGGCTGAACTTGGTATCTGAAGTCTGGCGACAAGTACACAAGTTGTAGTGAAGAGGCCTATGTCAGGACAAGGTTCTGGTTTTTCGCGTTGGTCATTACGAATTGTTTCAGAAAGTCTTCCAAGGACAGCGTGAGGTCTAGCGTAGTAAGAGCTGGACATTGACAGTTTCCGGGAGTTGGCTGACATTCACTTATAACTATTGTTCATTCTGCATCTCTTATGCTTCATGCCAGCACCTGTACAAAAATGCCTGTTACCTTCCACAGTTAACGTAATTATTTATAATTCCCGCGTGAAACTGACATACCGTATTTTTTCACAGTTTAGATTTGACGCTATATCTTATGACTTATTGGGTCGAAAGCAGCTCTCAAAAATTATCTATCTCCTTATTTGTGTGTTTCTTTTTAAATGTTCCTCTCACATTAACCAGTATTCAATCTATTTCGAGATTAACAAATCATATTATATATTCTGTAAGTTCCAGTTAGTGTATATATGTTCATGCCTGTAAAAATGGGTGGTTTCTGTTCCAGAAATTATCATTATAACGTCACGGACAAAACAATACATGTTCCTGATGCGTCTGTGTCAAGAAGTAAGTACCCTTCAGCAAAGAAGATCACCCGCCATATCCCAGACACCCATGCTGCTCCCACGACAGCGGATAAGCCTTCCAGTGACAGTAAGGGAGACCGGCACTAAGAAGAGGCGTGTCAGGGTTCAAAAACCTGCAGTTCAAGTCACACAGACTGGTAGATCACGCCTCGTCCACACCAGTGGATAGCAAGCAGATAAAATAGACTACTATTAATGAGAAGGACGCCGATAAATGGCGTAATGTAGTCTCACGCAAAAAGAGAGATAAGGACAACATATCGTCTACACTGCCCATGAAGGACAAAGGGACGCTTACGCCACAGAGCAAGAAAGCCACAGCAAGCAAACCTGATCTCTCTAGCAGGTCGCTCACTCTCCACAAATCGAAAGAGTCACTGGCCAGATACGAGCATGACCTTAACTTGGTCAAGCCACTTTTAGATAAGCTACTGCCACAAACAGTATCAGGCATAACAATACACAGCATGTATAGAATCGGACAAAAGCCTGACCTTAAAGCAAATCAGCCTGTACGTCTCCTCAAAGTCGTGCTAAACTACAGAGAAAAAGGGAATGCCATTCTAAGCAACTCTCAAATTCTTAAAGGATCAGGCATATAGGTCCGTGCCGACTTAAGTCTAGCAGACTGTGTCTAAAGACAGCCTGTGGCCCTAGAGTTAGGCGAACAATGTCGAAACGGCGAAAAACCTTAAGATTAAGGGTTTCTGGGTTGTCAAAGTTGGCAGTTTAATGATCCTGAAACCTCTGTGGGTAGGCCGTGGAAGCACCAAACTGAATTGACAATTGGCTGCACAAGCACCCACAGTCTGTTGAACAAACGGGCTGAGATGGTTAATATGATAGATTCCGGCAGTCCGGATCTAATCATCATAGAGACATGGCTCACAGCGGATGCCATTGAAAACGAAGTTAACCTGCCAAACTTCGAAGTGCATAGGGTAGACCGACTAAGCCGGAATGGAGGTGGTGTAGTCATCAACCGCAAGAGATGCTTAACCGTGAGTAGCGTTGAAGCACTCGCTCGCGAAAGTGTTACGTGCGAAATTCTACGTTTCAGACTTAAATGAATGGGCCAAGACATTCACCTCACTGCCATATACCACAGTCCTGACTGCAGTGCAGATGACTTCCTAATAGAGAAGCTAGGCTCCTTGACTTCGAAATGTCGAAGTCTCGTAGTTGGCGACTTCAACGTCCCAACAGTTGACTGGACGAGCCTTACAACTCCATCTTTAGTCAACCCCTTTGATTATAAACTGCTGGGATCTAGAACATCTCTAGCCCTTGTCCAACATGTCATCAAGCATACGCACTATGATTCACAGCCCTCCTCCTCAACCCTGGGCCTAGTGTTCACTCACGGTGAAGATGTGGATCTCATAACATCTTCCTCCTTCAGGAAGAAATGATCGTGCTGTGCTCACTTCCAAGTCCACAACAAGAGCATTGAGGACCGAAACCCCAGCTCGACCAAACGTTTGGAAAGCTGATATAAATGCGATCGTCTCGGCAGGCAACTCAGTGAACTGGTATATCAACCCAGAGCCCCAAGCCAAATAGACATTTTTACAGTATTAATAAGGTTGAGATATTTTTATACATTGAAAATGCACATAACCAATATTGCACTGCACCAGTCAGTGTAAATATTTACTCAATCCACTTAGATATAACCTTACAACCTAGGCTAATTCCTGTCAAACCACAAATAAAGTGACAGCACAACTACATGATAACTTAGGTTCCCACAGAAGGTTCTGTTAGCATTTACGGGTGATTTGCATGAACTCATAGGATTCTTTTGACAAAAAGGACTGTTCTTCACACGAAAATAGTCTGAATTAATGTCCTGAGACGTGGAGTCTACATTGTATGATACCATGCCGATAGGTGCAGCTTCTAAATAAAGTAGACTATTTGTGTAGATGACACTACCCTCAAATTATCCAACTTCCTCATTATACTGATATTTTGACACCGACCACCTAAAACACTAATCGTTACAACCTATTTGTTAAGAGTGTTCCGCGGTAAAATCACACGACGTGGACACAAACAAAACTAGCCAGGATATGGTGATTCCCATTAAAAAGAAAATATATATTACAATTTTATGGAAAATTATTAATAGAAAATTTCCAAGCGAAATTTCAACAGGACATCATTTATAAGTCAAGACGAGAAAATCAGTTGTTTATCACACTGGCGGGCCAATAAAATCACGACCGTTAGGCCACGAGACATGTGAAGAGACCTTAGAAGAGGTGATTGATATTATCAGTGAGGTAAAAGTTCTATAGTTTCTTGATTTAGGTATGCACGATATGTACTGTGGCCAACAACACACTCAAACAAACAAACCAACATCACTAAAACCATCAACAAATAAAACATCCAATACCTCATATCTTCTCACCTCATATAGGACTCAATACTCAAGTTCCTATAGCGGTTATTGTAGTAGCAGTGGTCGTAGTAGTATTAGTGGTAGTGGTAGTAGTAGTAGTATTAGTTGTTGTTGTTGTTGTGTGTATTGTGTTGTTTGTGTTCCTGTGTAGAGATGGCGCTGAGAATCTTCCAGCCTCAGTGTTTATAATACTCAGGTAGATGAAGTGTTGACACTGTATCAAGCTTATTCCATAACTGAGGGGATGAGTTCAAGTAGTGTGAACATGCTTGATTGTCAGCTGGTAATATCAGCATAATAAGTATTAGTAGTAGCTGTCGTTGTTGTTGTTGTTGGTT
The DNA here is from genome assembly GCA_944472135.2 of Trichobilharzia regenti. Lineage (NCBI taxonomy): Eukaryota > Metazoa > Platyhelminthes > Trematoda > Strigeidida > Schistosomatidae > Trichobilharzia > Trichobilharzia regenti. Next base: position 19,661,474 of record OX235266.1, on the reverse strand, counting down.
GTGGTGATGTCGGTTTGTTTGTGTGTGTGTGTGTATGTGTGTGTGTGTGTGGCCCTTTTTGTTCTAACCGAACGTGTTGTTGCGTTTTGGTTAAGTAAGTGAGGGCGATATTTTATGTGGCTGAGTGGGAAGAGTGATCTTTGAATTGGTTCCGACTCTAGCCGAGAGTGAATGATGACTGTATTGATGATGGGGTTGTTATTTTCCCGTTGTTGAGCGTAGTGTTTGATTGATTTTGATGAGAGTGTATGCGAGAGTGACGTTGATGATTGATAGTCGTGGTGTTCATGATGATTCTGAGGTCCGTGTTTCTGAGATAACAGTGACGCGAATCACGTTGATAGTTCTGATGTTCTATTAATGCATATATTAATATGGTTTGTTGTGAATTAGTTATTTGTGATGAGGTGATCATCATCAGTGGTGTTTATGTTTCCTTTTTGTTTCTTCTCAGAGTTGTGGATGAATGAATGAATCGATGTGAGTGGAAGGTGTGTCGGTGGATTCGAATCGAATGTGGGCGGGAGGAGACTGGTTTTGCAAATAATTAATTAATTGGTGAGTGAGTGAGTGAGTGAGTGTAATGACGCGTCGAAATGTTCGTGTATGTTGGTGTAGAGAGACACATGGATTGAAGACTATTGATGTCTACATGGTTGTTTGTGTGGGTGTGAGTGTGGCAGTGCGATTATATGTGAGTTGATGTTCCTGGATCGATTGTTAGTCATCACTTGGTTGACTAATTCTGAAATCCAGGTAGAGAGGTGGCACTAGTCACATTCGGCTGATATGCAGCTAGTTAGTTAGTTAGCTAACTAGCTAGCTTGATCGTGCCTGTAAAAATGGCATGCATTCTCATGTAAATTTATATGTTTATATGAAAATATACATTATTATTATATGCTGGCCAAATCTTCTGAAAATCCTGCATTCATAGCTTTACTACATCTTATATTCAGCATCTCAGTCTTCAACTCTGCCACAGATAGCTTTAATCGTTCTATTTCTGAAGTAAATGTTGAGGCTGAACTTGGTATCTGAAGTCTGGCGACAAGTACACAAGTTGTAGTGAAGAGGCCTATGTCAGGACAAGGTTCTGGTTTTTCGCGTTGGTCATTACGAATTGTTTCAGAAAGTCTTCCAAGGACAGCGTGAGGTCTAGCGTAGTAAGAGCTGGACATTGACAGTTTCCGGGAGTTGGCTGACATTCACTTATAACTATTGTTCATTCTGCATCTCTTATGCTTCATGCCAGCACCTGTACAAAAATGCCTGTTACCTTCCACAGTTAACGTAATTATTTATAATTCCCGCGTGAAACTGACATACCGTATTTTTTCACAGTTTAGATTTGACGCTATATCTTATGACTTATTGGGTCGAAAGCAGCTCTCAAAAATTATCTATCTCCTTATTTGTGTGTTTCTTTTTAAATGTTCCTCTCACATTAACCAGTATTCAATCTATTTCGAGATTAACAAATCATATTATATATTCTGTAAGTTCCAGTTAGTGTATATATGTTCATGCCTGTAAAAATGGGTGGTTTCTGTTCCAGAAATTATCATTATAACGTCACGGACAAAACAATACATGTTCCTGATGCGTCTGTGTCAAGAAGTAAGTACCCTTCAGCAAAGAAGATCACCCGCCATATCCCAGACACCCATGCTGCTCCCACGACAGCGGATAAGCCTTCCAGTGACAGTAAGGGAGACCGGCACTAAGAAGAGGCGTGTCAGGGTTCAAAAACCTGCAGTTCAAGTCACACAGACTGGTAGATCACGCCTCGTCCACACCAGTGGATAGCAAGCAGATAAAATAGACTACTATTAATGAGAAGGACGCCGATAAATGGCGTAATGTAGTCTCACGCAAAAAGAGAGATAAGGACAACATATCGTCTACACTGCCCATGAAGGACAAAGGGACGCTTACGCCACAGAGCAAGAAAGCCACAGCAAGCAAACCTGATCTCTCTAGCAGGTCGCTCACTCTCCACAAATCGAAAGAGTCACTGGCCAGATACGAGCATGACCTTAACTTGGTCAAGCCACTTTTAGATAAGCTACTGCCACAAACAGTATCAGGCATAACAATACACAGCATGTATAGAATCGGACAAAAGCCTGACCTTAAAGCAAATCAGCCTGTACGTCTCCTCAAAGTCGTGCTAAACTACAGAGAAAAAGGGAATGCCATTCTAAGCAACTCTCAAATTCTTAAAGGATCAGGCATATAGGTCCGTGCCGACTTAAGTCTAGCAGACTGTGTCTAAAGACAGCCTGTGGCCCTAGAGTTAGGCGAACAATGTCGAAACGGCGAAAAACCTTAAGATTAAGGGTTTCTGGGTTGTCAAAGTTGGCAGTTTAATGATCCTGAAACCTCTGTGGGTAGGCCGTGGAAGCACCAAACTGAATTGACAATTGGCTGCACAAGCACCCACAGTCTGTTGAACAAACGGGCTGAGATGGTTAATATGATAGATTCCGGCAGTCCGGATCTAATCATCATAGAGACATGGCTCACAGCGGATGCCATTGAAAACGAAGTTAACCTGCCAAACTTCGAAGTGCATAGGGTAGACCGACTAAGCCGGAATGGAGGTGGTGTAGTCATCAACCGCAAGAGATGCTTAACCGTGAGTAGCGTTGAAGCACTCGCTCGCGAAAGTGTTACGTGCGAAATTCTACGTTTCAGACTTAAATGAATGGGCCAAGACATTCACCTCACTGCCATATACCACAGTCCTGACTGCAGTGCAGATGACTTCCTAATAGAGAAGCTAGGCTCCTTGACTTCGAAATGTCGAAGTCTCGTAGTTGGCGACTTCAACGTCCCAACAGTTGACTGGACGAGCCTTACAACTCCATCTTTAGTCAACCCCTTTGATTATAAACTGCTGGGATCTAGAACATCTCTAGCCCTTGTCCAACATGTCATCAAGCATACGCACTATGATTCACAGCCCTCCTCCTCAACCCTGGGCCTAGTGTTCACTCACGGTGAAGATGTGGATCTCATAACATCTTCCTCCTTCAGGAAGAAATGATCGTGCTGTGCTCACTTCCAAGTCCACAACAAGAGCATTGAGGACCGAAACCCCAGCTCGACCAAACGTTTGGAAAGCTGATATAAATGCGATCGTCTCGGCAGGCAACTCAGTGAACTGGTATATCAACCCAGAGCCCCAAGCCAAATAGACATTTTTACAGTATTAATAAGGTTGAGATATTTTTATACATTGAAAATGCACATAACCAATATTGCACTGCACCAGTCAGTGTAAATATTTACTCAATCCACTTAGATATAACCTTACAACCTAGGCTAATTCCTGTCAAACCACAAATAAAGTGACAGCACAACTACATGATAACTTAGGTTCCCACAGAAGGTTCTGTTAGCATTTACGGGTGATTTGCATGAACTCATAGGATTCTTTTGACAAAAAGGACTGTTCTTCACACGAAAATAGTCTGAATTAATGTCCTGAGACGTGGAGTCTACATTGTATGATACCATGCCGATAGGTGCAGCTTCTAAATAAAGTAGACTATTTGTGTAGATGACACTACCCTCAAATTATCCAACTTCCTCATTATACTGATATTTTGACACCGACCACCTAAAACACTAATCGTTACAACCTATTTGTTAAGAGTGTTCCGCGGTAAAATCACACGACGTGGACACAAACAAAACTAGCCAGGATATGGTGATTCCCATTAAAAAGAAAATATATATTACAATTTTATGGAAAATTATTAATAGAAAATTTCCAAGCGAAATTTCAACAGGACATCATTTATAAGTCAAGACGAGAAAATCAGTTGTTTATCACACTGGCGGGCCAATAAAATCACGACCGTTAGGCCACGAGACATGTGAAGAGACCTTAGAAGAGGTGATTGATATTATCAGTGAGGTAAAAGTTCTATAGTTTCTTGATTTAGGTATGCACGATATGTACTGTGGCCAACAACACACTCAAACAAACAAACCAACATCACTAAAACCATCAACAAATAAAACATCCAATACCTCATATCTTCTCACCTCATATAGGACTCAATACTCAAGTTCCTATAGCGGTTATTGTAGTAGCAGTGGTCGTAGTAGTATTAGTGGTAGTGGTAGTAGTAGTAGTATTAGTTGTTGTTGTTGTTGTGTGTATTGTGTTGTTTGTGTTCCTGTGTAGAGATGGCGCTGAGAATCTTCCAGCCTCAGTGTTTATAATACTCAGGTAGATGAAGTGTTGACACTGTATCAAGCTTATTCCATAACTGAGGGGATGAGTTCAAGTAGTGTGAACATGCTTGATTGTCAGCTGGTAATATCAGCATAATAAGTATTAGTAGTAGCTGTCGTTGTTGTTGTTGTTGGTTGTGGTGATGTCGGTTTGTTTGTGTGTGTGTGTGTATGTGTGTGTGCGTGTGTGGCCCTTTTTGTTCTAACCGAACGTGTTGTTGCGTTTTGGTTAAGTAAGTGAGGGCGATATTTTATGTGGCTGAGTGGGAAGAGTGATCTTTGAATTGGTTCCGACTCTAGCCGAGAGTGAATGATGACTGTATTGATGATGGGGTTGTTATTTTCCCGTTGTTGAGCGTAGTGTTTGATTGATTTTGATGAGAGTGTATGCGAGAGTGACGTTGATGATTGATAGTCGTGGTGTTCATGATGATTCTGAGGTCCGTGTTTCTGAGATAACAGTGACGCGAATCACGTTGATAGTTCTGATGTTCTATTAATGCATATATTAATATGGTTTGTTGTGAATTAGTTATTTGTGATGAGGTGATCATCATCAGTGGTGTTTATGTTTCCTTTTTGTTTCTTCTCAGAGTTGTGGATGAATGAATGAATCGATGTGAGTGGAAGGTGTGTCGGTGGATTCGAATCGAATGTGGGCGGGAGGAGACTGGTTTTGCAAATAATTAATTAATTGGTGAGTGAGTGAGTGAGTGAGTGTAATGACGCGTCGAAATGTTCGTGTATGTTGGTGTAGAGAGACACATGGATTGAAGACTATTGATGTCTACATGGTTGTTTGTGTGGGTGTGAGTGTGGCAGTGCGATTATATGTGAGTTGATGTTCCTGGATCGATTGTTAGTCATCACTTGGTTGACTAATTCTGAAATCCAGGTAGAGAGGTGGCACTAGTCACATTCGGCTGATATGCAGCTAGTTAGTTAGTTAGCTAACTAGCTAGCTTGATCGTGCCTGTAAAAATGGCATGCATTCTCATGTAAATTTATATGTTTATATGAAAATATACATTATTATTATATGCTGGCCAAATCTTCTGAAAATCCTGCATTCATAGCTTTACTACATCTTATATTCAGCATCTCAGTCTTCAACTCTGCCACAGATAGCTTTAATCGTTCTATTTCTGAAGTAAATGTTGAGGCTGAACTTGGTATCTGAAGTCTGGCGACAAGTACACAAGTTGTAGTGAAGAGGCCTATGTCAGGACAAGGTTCTGGTTTTTCGCGTTGGTCATTACGAATTGTTTCAGAAAGTCTTCCAAGGACAGCGTGAGGTCTAGCGTAGTAAGAGCTGGACATTGACAGTTTCCGGGAGTTGGCTGACATTCACTTATAACTATTGTTCATTCTGCATCTCTTATGCTTCATGCCAGCACCTGTACAAAAATGCCTGTTACCTTCCACAGTTAACGTAATTATTTATAATTCCCGCGTGAAACTGACATACCGTATTTTTTCACAGTTTAGATTTGACGCTATATCTTATGACTTATTGGGTCGAAAGCAGCTCTCAAAAATTATCTATCTCCTTATTTGTGTGTTTCTTTTTAAATGCGGTAAGCCGGGACACTGGAGAAGATACTGCCCAGAAAGGCGAAAAAGAAAAAATTTCAGACGGTATAATGCTTGTTCTTTCTTTCGTATGAACCTAGATTTAGTGGGGGCTATTGAGAAAGGCGCTCTGTATTCGAAGTTGCGAGTGAATGATCGAGAAGTAGTATGTTTGATAGATACAGGGCGGCCGTGTCGTTAATAGATAAGAATTTATGTAAGAGTGTTAGTCCGTGTTCATTGACAGTACAAACAGTAGGCGGGTATGTGTTGCGTATCACGGGTAGATCGAACTGTACGGTCGTTGTTGGTGGCTGCGAGGTGACGTTTCCTTTCATTGTTGTACCCGAACTACAGCGAACGATATTAGGAGCGGATTTTCTGCGTGAGATTGGTGCCATAATCGACACGCAAGCGAACGTGGTGATCACGAAATACGGGCATATCAACATGTATGAGACCAGCGAGATAGCAGCGATTAAGCTGTCGACGGTACACAATGTGACAGAGTTAATTAATAAATACGATCATCTGTTCACTGGAGATGGGACCCATACGGTTATTGCGATAAGGTGAATCATGAAATTCCGTTAAGTGATCCGAAAGTAAGGTCATTTTTAACGCGAAGAGTTCCATGTCATCTGGAAGGCGAAGTGGAGCGACAAGTGCAAGAGATGTTAAAAGATGATATTATTGAGGAAGCTGATAGCCCGTACAACTCTCCAGTGCTGTTAGTAAAAAAAGCGAATGGGAAGTATAGATTCTGTGTTGATTTTCGACAGTTAAACAGTATGACAGAGTTAAGACCGTGTGCCATGCCAACAGTGGTAGAAACTTAGATCGCCTACAAGGTGCGAATGTGTTTTCGGTTCTCGATCTTCGCTCAGGATACTGGCAGATACCGATAAAACAAGTGATAGAGATAAGACGGCTTTCATCGTGGGTCAGACACAATATCGATTTAAACGCATGCCGTTTGGACTAGCAGGTGCACCGTTTACGTTCAGACGACTGATGAAGCTATTACTTAGAACTTGAAAAACGTGGAGGTTTATGGTGATGATCTCGTCATATACAGTCAAAACGAAAACGATCACGTCAACCATGTAGAAGCCGTGCTGCGACGCATCGAAGAGTTTGGACTACGCGTCAACAAAACCAAGTCTCAGATAGCCAAAAAGAATGTTACTCTGTTGGGACATAAAGTGGGAAATGGTGAGATTAAACCACTGCCGGAGAAAATTTTGACGATTAAAACGATTCCAGCCCCGAATTCAAAGAGAAAACTGAGACAATTCTTGGGTAGAGCAGCGTTTTATAGTCGCTTCGTGAAGAACTTCAATGAGATAGCAGCCCCTCTATACAGGCTACTAGGTGAGCCAAAGTTTGTTTGGTCGGAAGAATCGCAGAGGACATTCGACAGAATTAAACAGCTGCTCGACCACCAACAAATGACGCTAAAACTACCTGTGCCAGGAAGACAGTTCACAGTGTGCACAGATGCCAGTGACTACGCTATAGGTGCGGTCCTAAGACAGGACGAGGGAATCGTTGAGTATGCCAGTAGGGTTTTGACCCTCACAGAGAGAAAGTATTCAACGATAGAGAAAGAATGTTTAGCAATGGTATGGGCAGTCGACAAATGGAGACCTTATTTACTCGGCCGGCGGTTCCACATCGAAACTGATCATAAGCCGCTACAATTTTTGAAGACAGCGAGAGACCCACGGGGGAAGTTGTCACGGTGGATGTTGCGTCTTCAGGAGTACGATTTTACGATCTCACACGTTCCTGGAAGTGAAAATGTCTTGGCAGATTTGTTATCGAGACCAGAAGATGAGTCTGAGTTGCCCGAGGTCGCTTACGGAGTGCATGCAGTAGAACAAGACCCACTAAGACTTGCACGTAGGCAGAGGTTGGACGATACGCTGAATACAGTAATACAGGTGATCACCAACGGAATAGAAGTGGATCAAACTACGGCGAGTAAGGAGCTAACCACACTACTCAGACAGAGGGATCGACTCAGAGTGAATGCCTACGGGACTCTGACCTGGCGAGAGAACGACGGAAGCTGGCTGGCTGTCATACCTCAATCGTCGCGCCACGACATGATAGAAGAATGTCACCAGCTAGCGCATACAGGCGTGGCCAGAACGACCGACCTCCTAAGACAAAGTATGTACTGGCCAGGTATGAGAGAAGACGTAGCAAGATACGTACTTGGATGTCCACGGTGCCAGCTGATGAAAGGTGACCGGTATATACGACCACCACTTCAGTCGATTCCAGTTACCGCGATAGGTGACTTGTGGTCCGTAGATGTCATGGGTCCATTTCCTCAGACATCCAATGGTAATCAGTACCTCTTGGTGATGACGGAACACGCGACACGATGGGTAGACGCCGTAGCAATCCCAGACCAACGTGCAAGAACCGTGACAGATGCAGTAGTTAGACACATTGTTGCAGACCACGGCGTACCGAAGACAATACTGACAGACCAAGGTCCCTGTTTCGAGAGTGAAGAGTTTACTTCCCGTTTGCAACAGCTGGGCATCAAGAGGATCAGAACGACCCCATACCATCCACAAACGAATGGCCTAACGGAGAGAAACAACCGTACACTGAAGGAGTGGCTGGCTCGAAGGGCGGGAACTGGGAAACGGAGCTTCCACTGATTTTACTAACACATCGGGCTACCACTCAGGAAACAACGAAGAAGTCACCCTTCCAACTGATGTATGGTAGAAAACCACGATTACCGGTACACAATGAGACCTGGCCCATGCACCAAAAGTGGAGTACGACGAAATTAAAAGCAGAGAGGAAAGAGGCAGTCAAGAATGTAATACGGAAGCAGCGCAGTGATGTCACGAAGTCTCAGATGAAAGAAAGGACGCAGTGCATTACCTTTGCAGTCGGGGACCAAGTGAAGTGTAGAGACAGGAGATATACAGTTGGAGGCGGGCTAGGTTCACGGAAACTCCTTCCAAAGTGGGAAGGACCATACACAATCACAAAAAGACGGGGTCAAGTATATACCATCCGAAGAGGTGATAAACAGAAACGAGTTAACGCCAGTCAGCTCCAAAGATGGGTACAGTGGGACAAGCCGGTCAGTAACAATCCTCAACTAGAGGATGTAGCACCCAGAAGGTCGGAACGTCTGCGCACGAAGCTATTTGACGGGGGGACGAGTGTGGTGAGAGCAGGCTGCTAGCCGATTGGTTGGCACTAATCTACGTTAATGTCTAGGTCACTAATATGGGCCGTGAACAAGGCTGTTTCAACAACCAATCACAGCAAACTTAAATGTGGACAAATATGATTCGCAGATAGATGGCTCTACTTTCCGAGAAATATCGAAACAACCAATCATAAGACTGTGTTTGTCTGCTTAACTTCCGAGAAACAACCAATCAGAAGACTGCCTTTTTCTGCTTGCATAAGCCTTATTAATGCATATAAAATATATATAAATACGTGTTGATTTTCGTAATAAAACGATCTGTTGCCAGCCCTTGTCTTCTGTTGTTACAAGGGTTTCTGGGTTGTCAAAGTTGGCAGTTTAATGATCCTGAAACCTCTGTGGGTAGGCCGTGGAAGCACCAAACTGAATTGACAATTGGCTGCACAAGCACCCACAGTCTGTTGAACAAACGGGCTGAGATGGTTAATATGATAGATTCCGGCAGTCCGGATCTAATCATCATAGAGACATGGCTCACAGCGGATGCCATTGAAAACGAAGTTAACCTGCCAAACTTCGAAGTGCATAGGGTAGACCGACTAAGCCGGAATGGAGGTGGTGTAGTCATCAACCGCAAGAGATGCTTAACCGTGAGTAGCGTTGAAGCACTCGCTCGCGAAAGTGTTACGTGCGAAATTCTACGTTTCAGACTTAAATGAATGGGCCAAGACATTCACCTCACTGCCATATACCACAGTCCTGACTGCAGTGCAGATGACTTCCTAATAGAGAAGCTAGGCTCCTTGACTTCGAAATGTCGAAGTCTCGTAGTTGGCGACTTCAACGTCCCAACAGTTGACTGGACGAGCCTTACAACTCCATCTTTAGTCAACCCCTTTGATTATAAACTGCTGGGATCTAGAACATCTCTAGCCCTTGTCCAACATGTCATCAAGCATACGCACTATGATTCACAGCCCTCCTCCTCAACCCTGGGCCTAGTGTTCACTCACGGTGAAGATGTGGATCTCATAACATCTTCCTCCTTCAGGAAGAAATGATCGTGCTGTGCTCACTTCCAAGTCCACAACAAGAGCATTGAGGACCGAAACCCCAGCTCGACCAAACGTTTGGAAAGCTGATATAAATGCGATCGTCTCGGCAGGCAACTCAGTGAACTGGTATATCAACCCAGAGCCCCAAGCCAAATAGACATTTTTACAGTATTAATAAGGTTGAGATATTTTTATACATTGAAAATGCACATAACCAATATTGCACTGCACCAGTCAGTGTAAATATTTACTCAATCCACTTAGATATAACCTTACAACCTAGGCTAATTCCTGTCAAACCACAAATAAAGTGACAGCACAACTACATGATAACTTAGGTTCCCACAGAAGGTTCTGTTAGCATTTACGGGTGATTTGCATGAACTCATAGGATTCTTTTGACAAAAAGGACTGTTCTTCACACGAAAATAGTCTGAATTAATGTCCTGAGACGTGGAGTCTACATTGTATGATACCATGCCGATAGGTGCAGCTTCTAAATAAAGTAGACTATTTGTGTAGATGACACTACCCTCAAATTATCCAACTTCCTCATTATACTGATATTTTGACACCGACCACCTAAAACACTAATCGTTACAACCTATTTGTTAAGAGTGTTCCGCGGTAAAATCACACGACGTGGACACAAACAAAACTAGCCAGGATATGGTGATTCCCATTAAAAAGAAAATATATATTACAATTTTATGGAAAATTATTAATAGAAAATTTCCAAGCGAAATTTCAACAGGACATCATTTATAAGTCAAGACGAGAAAATCAGTTGTTTATCACACTGGCGGGCCAATAAAATCACGACCGTTAGGCCACGAGACATGTGAAGAGACCTTAGAAGAGGTGATTGATATTATCAGTGAGGTAAAAGTTCTATAGTTTCTTGATTTAGGTATGCACGATATGTACTGTGGCCAACAACACACTCAAACAAACAAACCAACATCACTAAAACCATCAACAAATAAAACATCCAATACCTCATATCTTCTCACCTCATATAGGACTCAATACTCAAGTTCCTATAGCGGTTATTGTAGTAGCAGTGGTCGTAGTAGTATTAGTGGTAGTGGTAGTAGTAGTAGTATTAGTTGTTGTTGTTGTTGTGTGTATTGTGTTGTTTGTGTTCCTGTGTAGAGATGGCGCTGAGAATCTTCCAGCCTCAGTGTTTATAATACTCAGGTAGATGAAGTGTTGACACTGTATCAAGCTTATTCCATAACTGAGGGGATGAGTTCAAGTAGTGTGAACATGCTTGATTGTCAGCTGGTAATATCAGCATAATAAGTATTAGTAGTAGCTGTCGTTGTTGTTGTTGTTGGTTGTGGTGATGTCGGTTTGTTTGTGTGTGTGTGTGTATGTGTGTGTGCGTGTGTGGCCCTTTTTGTTCTAACCGAACGTGTTGTTGCGTTTTGGTTAAGTAAGTGAGGGCGATATTTTATGTGGCTGAGTGGGAAGAGTGATCTTTGAATTGGTTCCGACTCTAGCCGAGAGTGAATGATGACTGTATTGATGATGGGGTTGTTATTTTCCCGTTGTTGAGCGTAGTGTTTGATTGATTTTGATGAGAGTGTATGCGAGAGTGACGTTGATGATTGATAGTCGTGGTGTTCATGATGATTCTGAGGTCCGTGTTTCTGAGATAACAGTGACGCGAATCACGTTGATAGTTCTGATGTTCTATTAATGCATATATTAATATGGTTTGTTGTGAATTAGTTATTTGTGATGAGGTGATCATCATCAGTGGTGTTTATGTTTCCTTTTTGTTTCTTCTCAGAGTTGTGGATGAATGAATGAATCGATGTGAGTGGAAGGTGTGTCGGTGGATTCGAATCGAATGTGGGCGGGAGGAGACTGGTTTTGCAAATAATTAATTAATTGGTGAGTGAGTGAGTGAGTGTAATGACGCGTCGAAATGTTCGTGTATGTTGGTGTAGAGAGACACATGGATTGAAGACTATTGATGTCTACATGGTTGTTTGTGTGGGTGTGAGTGTGGCAGTGCGATTATATGTGAGTTGATGTTCCTGGATCGATTGTTAGTCATCACTTGGTTGACTAATTCTGAAATCCAGGTAGAGAGGTGGCACTAGTCACATTCGGCTGATATGCAGCTAGTTAGTTAGTTAGCTAACTAGCTAGCTTGATCGTGCCTGTAAAAATGGCATGCATTCTCATGTAAATTTATATGTTTATATGAAAATATACATTATTATTATATGCTGGCCAAATCTTCTGAAAATCCTGCATTCATAGCTTTACTACATCTTATATTCAGCATCTCAGTCTTCAACTCTGCCACAGATAGCTTTAATCGTTCTATTTCTGAAGTAAATGTTGAGGCTGAACTTGGTATCTGAAGTCTGGCGACAAGTACACAAGTTGTAGTGAAGAGGCCTATGTCAGGACAAGGTTCTGGTTTTTCGCGTTGGTCATTACGAATTGTTTCAGAAAGTCTTCCAAGGACAGCGTGAGGTCTAGCGTAGTAAGAGCTGGACATTGACAGTTTCCGGGAGTTGGCTGACATTCACTTATAACTATTGTTCATTCTGCATCTCTTATGCTTCATGCCAGCACCTGTACAAAAATGCCTGTTACCTTCCACAGTTAACGTAATTATTTATAATTCCCGCGTGAAACTGACATACCGTATTTTTTCACAGTTTAGATTTGACGCTATATCTTATGACTTATTGGGTCGAAAGCAGCTCTCAAAAATTATCTATCTCCTTATTTGTGTGTTTCTTTTTAAATGTTCCTCTCACATTAACCAGTATTCAATCTATTTCGAGATTAACAAATCATATTATATATTCTGTAAGTTCCAGTTAGTGTATATATGTTCATGCCTGTAAAAATGGGTGGTTTCTGTTCCAGAAATTATCATTATAACGTCACGGACAAAACAATACATGTTCCTGATGCGTCTGTGTCAAGAAGTAAGTACCCTTCAGCAAAGAAGATCACCCGCCATATCCCAGACACCCATGCTGCTCCCACGACAGCGGATAAGCCTTCCAGTGACAGTAAGGGAGACCGGCACTAAGAAGAGGCGTGTCAGGGTTCAAAAACCTGCAGTTCAAGTCACACAGACTGGTAGATCACGCCTCGTCCACACCAGTGGATAGCAAGCAGATAAAATAGACTACTATTAATGAGAAGGACGCCGATAAATGGCGTAATGTAGTCTCACGCAAAAAGAGAGATAAGGACAACATATCGTCTACACTGCCCATGAAGGACAAAGGGACGCTTACGCCACAGAGCAAGAAAGCCACAGCAAGCAAACCTGATCTCTCTAGCAGGTCGCTCACTCTCCACAAATCGAAAGAGTCACTGGCCAGATACGAGCATGACCTTAACTTGGTCAAGCCACTTTTAGATAAGCTACTGCCACAAACAGTATCAGGCATAACAATACACAGCATGTATAGAATCGGACAAAAGCCTGACCTTAAAGCAAATCAGCCTGTACGTCTCCTCAAAGTCGTGCTAAACTACAGAGAAAAAGGGAATGCCATTCTAAGCAACTCTCAAATTCTTAAAGGATCAGGCATATAGGTCCGTGCCGACTTAAGTCTAGCAGACTGTGTCTAAAGACAGCCTGTGGCCCTAGAGTTAGGCGAACAATGTCGAAACGGCGAAAAACCTTAAGATTAAGGGTTTCTGGGTTGTCAAAGTTGGCAGTTTAATGATCCTGAAACCTCTGTGGGTAGGCCGTGGAAGCACCAAACTGAATTGACAATTGGCTGCACAAGCACCCACAGTCTGTTGAACAAACGGGCTGAGATGGTTAATATGATAGATTCCGGCAGTCCGGATCTAATCATCATAGAGACATGGCTCACAGCGGATGCCATTGAAAACGAAGTTAACCTGCCAAACTTCGAAGTGCATAGGGTAGACCGACTAAGCCGGAATGGAGGTGGTGTAGTCATCAACCGCAAGAGATGCTTAACCGTGAGTAGCGTTGAAGCACTCGCTCGCGAAAGTGTTACGTGCGAAATTCTACGTTTCAGACTTAAATGAATGGGCCAAGACATTCACCTCACTGCCATATACCACAGTCCTGACTGCAGTGCAGATGACTTCCTAATAGAGAAGCTAGGCTCCTTGACTTCGAAATGTCGAAGTCTCGTAGTTGGCGACTTCAACGTCCCAACAGTTGACTGGACGAGCCTTACAACTCCATCTTTAGTCAACCCCTTTGATTATAAACTGCTGGGATCTAGAACATCTCTAGCCCTTGTCCAACATGTCATCAAGCATACGCACTATGATTCACAGCCCTCCTCCTCAACCCTGGGCCTAGTGTTCACTCACGGTGAAGATGTGGATCTCATAACATCTTCCTCCTTCAGGAAGAAATGATCGTGCTGTGCTCACTTCCAAGTCCACAACAAGAGCATTGAGGACCGAAACCCCAGCTCGACCAAACGTTTGGAAAGCTGATATAAATGCGATCGTCTCGGCAGGCAACTCAGTGAACTGGTATATCAACCCAGAGCCCCAAGCCAAATAGACATTTTTACAGTATTAATAAGGTTGAGATATTTTTATACATTGAAAATGCACATAACCAATATTGCACTGCACCAGTCAGTGTAAATATTTACTCAATCCACTTAGATATAACCTTACAACCTAGGCTAATTCCTGTCAAACCACAAATAAAGTGACAGCACAACTACATGATAACTTAGGTTCCCACAGAAGGTTCTGTTAGCATTTACGGGTGATTTGCATGAACTCATAGGATTCTTTTGACAAAAAGGACTGTTCTTCACACGAAAATAGTCTGAATTAATGTCCTGAGACGTGGAGTCTACATTGTATGATACCATGCCGATAGGTGCAGCTTCTAAATAAAGTAGACTATTTGTGTAGATGACACTACCCTCAAATTATCCAACTTCCTCATTATACTGATATTTTGACACCGACCACCTAAAACACTAATCGTTACAACCTATTTGTTAAGAGTGTTCCGCGGTAAAATCACACGACGTGGACACAAACAAAACTAGCCAGGATATGGTGATTCCCATTAAAAAGAAAATATATATTACAATTTTATGGAAAATTATTAATAGAAAATTTCCAAGCGAAATTTCAACAGGACATCATTTATAAGTCAAGACGAGAAAATCAGTTGTTTATCACACTGGCGGGCCAATAAAATCACGACCGTTAGGCCACGAGACATGTGAAGAGACCTTAGAAGAGGTGATTGATATTATCAGTGAGGTAAAAGTTCTATAGTTTCTTGATTTAGGTATGCACGATATGTACTGTGGCCAACAACACACTCAAACAAACAAACCAACATCACTAAAACCATCAACAAATAAAACATCCAATACCTCATATCTTCTCACCTCATATAGGACTCAATACTCAAGTTCCTATAGCGGTTATTGTAGTAGCAGTGGTCGTAGTAGTATTAGTGGTAGTGGTAGTAGTAGTAGTATTAGTTGTTGTTGTTGTTGTGTGTATTGTGTTGTTTGTGTTCCTGTGTAGAGATGGCGCTGAGAATCTTCCAGCCTCAGTGTTTATAATACTCAGGTAGATGAAGTGTTGACACTGTATCAAGCTTATTCCATAACTGAGGGGATGAGTTCAAGTAGTGTGAACATGCTTGATTGTCAGCTGGTAATATCAGCATAATAAGTATTAGTAGTAGCTGTCGTTGTTGTTGTTGTTGGTTGTGGTGATGTCGGTTTGTTTGTGTGTGTGTGTGTATGTGTGTGTGCGTGTGTGGCCCTTTTTGTTCTAACCGAACGTGTTGTTGCGTTTTGGTTAAGTAAGTGAGGGCGATATTTTATGTGGCTGAGTGGGAAGAGTGATCTTTGAATTGGTTCCGACTCTAGCCGAGAGTGAATGATGACTGTATTGATGATGGGGTTGTTATTTTCCCGTTGTTGAGCGTAGTGTTTGATTGATTTTGATGAGAGTGTATGCGAGAGTGACGTTGATGATTGATAGTCGTGGTGTTCATGATGATTCTGAGGTCCGTGTTTCTGAGATAACAGTGACGCGAATCACGTTGATAGTTCTGATGTTCTATTAATGCATATATTAATATGGTTTGTTGTGAATTAGTTATTTGTGATGAGGTGATCATCATCAGTGGTGTTTATGTTTCCTTTTTGTTTCTTCTCAGAGTTGTGGATGAATGAATGAATCGATGTGAGTGGAAGGTGTGTCGGTGGATTCGAATCGAATGTGGGCGGGAGGAGACTGGTTTTGCAAATAATTAATTAATTGAGTGAGTGAGTGAGTGAGTGTAATGACGCGTCGAAATGTTCGTGTATGTTGGTGTAGAGAGACACATGGATTGAAGACTATTGATGTCTACATGGTTGTTTGTGTGGGTGTGAGTGTGGCAGTGCGATTATATGTGAGTTGATGTTCCTGGATCGATTGTTAGTCATCACTTGGTTGACTAATTCTGAAATCCAGGTAGAGAGGTGGCACTAGTCACATTCGGCTGATATGCAGCTAGTTAGTTAGTTAGCTAACTAGCTAGCTTGATCGTGCCTGTAAAAATGGCATGCATTCTCATGTAAATTTATATGTTTATATGAAAATATACATTATTATTATATGCTGGCCAAATCTTCTGAAAATCCTGCATTCATAGCTTTACTACATCTTATATTCAGCATCTCAGTCTTCAACTCTGCCACAGATAGCTTTAATCGTTCTATTTCTGAAGTAAATGTTGAGGCTGAACTTGGTATCTGAAGTCTGGCGACAAGTACACAAGTTGTAGTGAAGAGGCCTATGTCAGGACAAGGTTCTGGTTTTTCGCGTTGGTCATTACGAATTGTTTCAGAAAGTCTTCCAAGGACAGCGTGAGGTCTAGCGTAGTAAGAGCTGGACATTGACAGTTTCCGGGAGTTGGCTGACATTCACTTATAACTATTGTTCATTCTGCATCTCTTATGCTTCATGCCAGCACCTGTACAAAAATGCCTGTTACCTTCCACAGTTAACGTAATTATTTATAATTCCCGCGTGAAACTGACATACCGTATTTTTTCACAGTTTAGATTTGACGCTATATCTTATGACTTATTGGGTCGAAAGCAGCTCTCAAAAATTATCTATCTCCTTATTTGTGTGTTTCTTTTTAAATGTTCCTCTCACATTAACCAGTATTCAATCTATTTCGAGATTAACAAATCATATTATATATTCTGTAAGTTCCAGTTAGTGTATATATGTTCATGCCTGTAAAAATGGGTGGTTTCTGTTCCAGAAATTATCATTATAACGTCACGGACAAAACAATACATGTTCCTGATGCGTCTGTGTCAAGAAGTAAGTACCCTTCAGCAAAGAAGATCACCCGCCATATCCCAGACACCCATGCTGCTCCCACGACAGCGGATAAGCCTTCCAGTGACAGTAAGGGAGACCGGCACTAAGAAGAGGCGTGTCAGGGTTCAAAAACCTGCAGTTCAAGTCACACAGACTGGTAGATCACGCCTCGTCCACACCAGTGGATAGCAAGCAGATAAAATAGACTACTATTAATGAGAAGGACGCCGATAAATGGCGTAATGTAGTCTCACGCAAAAAGAGAGATAAGGACAACATATCGTCTACACTGCCCATGAAGGACAAAGGGACGCTTACGCCACAGAGCAAGAAAGCCACAGCAAGCAAACCTGATCTCTCTAGCAGGTCGCTCACTCTCCACAAATCGAAAGAGTCACTGGCCAGATACGAGCATGACCTTAACTTGGTCAAGCCACTTTTAGATAAGCTACTGCCACAAACAGTATCAGGCATAACAATACACAGCATGTATAGAATCGGACAAAAGCCTGACCTTAAAGCAAATCAGCCTGTACGTCTCCTCAAAGTCGTGCTAAACTACAGAGAAAAAGGGAATGCCATTCTAAGCAACTCTCAAATTCTTAAAGGATCAGGCATATAGGTCCGTGCCGACTTAAGTCTAGCAGACTGTGTCAAAAGACAGCCTGTGGCCCTAGAGTTAGGCGAACAATGTCGAAACGGCGAAAAACCTTAAGATTAAGGGTTTCTGGGTTGTCAAAGTTGGCAGTTTAATGATCCTGAAACCTCTGTGGGTAGGCCGTGGAAGCACCAAACTGAATTGACAATTGGCTGCACAAGCACCCACAGTCTGTTGAACAAACGGGCTGAGATGGTTAATATGATAGATTCCGGCAGTCCGGATCTAATCATCATAGAGACATGGCTCACAGCGGATGCCATTGAAAACGAAGTTAACCTGCCAAACTTCGAAGTGCATAGGGTAGACCGACTAAGCCGGAATGGAGGTGGTGTAGTCATCAACCGCAAGAGATGCTTAACCGTGAGTAGCGTTGAAGCACTCGCTCGCGAAAGTGTTACGTGCGAAATTCTACGTTTCAGACTTAAATGAATGGGCCAAGACATTCACCTCACTGCCATATACCACAGTCCTGACTGCAGTGCAGATGACTTCCTAATAGAGAAGCTAGGCTCCTTGACTTCGAAATGTCGAAGTCTCGTAGTTGGCGACTTCAACGTCCCAACAGTTGACTGGACGAGCCTTACAACTCCATCTTTAGTCAACCCCTTTGATTATAAACTGCTGGGATCTAGAACATCTCTAGCCCTTGTCCAACATGTCATCAAGCATACGCACTATGATTCACAGCCCTCCTCCTCAACCCTGGGCCTAGTGTTCACTCACGGTGAAGATGTGGATCTCATAACATCTTCCTCCTTCAGGAAGAAATGATCGTGCTGTGCTCACTTCCAAGTCCACAACAAGAGCATTGAGGACCGAAACCCCAGCTCGACCAAACGTTTGGAAAGCTGATATAAATGCGATCGTCTCGGCAGGCAACTCAGTGAACTGGTATATCAACCCAGAGCCCCAAGCCAAATAGACATTTTTACAGTATTAATAAGGTTGAGATATTTTTATACATTGAAAATGCACATAACCAATATTGCACTGCACCAGTCAGTGTAAATATTTACTCAATCCACTTAGATATAACCTTACAACCTAGGCTAATTCCTGTCAAACCACAAATAAAGTGACAGCACAACTACATGATAACTTAGGTTCCCACAGAAGGTTCTGTTAGCATTTACGGGTGATTTGCATGAACTCATAGGATTCTTTTGACAAAAAGGACTGTTCTTCACACGAAAATAGTCTGAATTAATGTCCTGAGACGTGGAGTCTACATTGTATGATACCATGCCGATAGGTGCAGCTTCTAAATAAAGTAGACTATTTGTGTAGATGACACTACCCTCAAATTATCCAACTTCCTCATTATACTGATATTTTGACACCGACCACCTAAAACACTAATCGTTACAACCTATTTGTTAAGAGTGTTCCGCGGTAAAATCACACGACGTGGACACAAACAAAACTAGCCAGGATATGGTGATTCCCATTAAAAAGAAAATATATATTACAATTTTATGGAAAATTATTAATAGAAAATTTCCAAGCGAAATTTCAACAGGACATCATTTATAAGTCAAGACGAGAAAATCAGTTGTTTATCACACTGGCGGGCCAATAAAATCACGACCGTTAGGCCACGAGACATGTGAAGAGACCTTAGAAGAGGTGATTGATATTATCAGTGAGGTAAAAGTTCTATAGTTTCTTGATTTAGGTATGCACGATATGTACTGTGGCCAACAACACACTCAAACAAACAAACCAACATCACTAAAACCATCAACAAATAAAACATCCAATACCTCATATCTTCTCACCTCATATAGGACTCAATACTCAAGTTCCTATAGCGGTTATTGTAGTAGCAGTGGTCGTAGTAGTATTAGTGGTAGTGGTAGTAGTAGTAGTATTAGTTGTTGTTGTTGTTGTGTGTATTGTGTTGTTTGTGTTCCTGTGTAGAGATGGCGCTGAGAATCTTCCAGCCTCAGTGTTTATAATACTCAGGTAGATGAAGTGTTGACACTGTATCAAGCTTATTCCATAACTGAGGGGATGAGTTCAAGTAGTGTGAACATGCTTGATTGTCAGCTGGTAATATCAGCATAATAAGTATTAGTAGTAGCTGTCGTTGTTGTTGTTGGTTGTGGTGATGTCGGTTTGTTTGTGTGTGTGTGTGTATGTGTGTGTGCGTGTGTGGCCCTTTTTGTTCTAACCGAACGTGTTGTTGCGTTTTGGTTAAGTAAGTGAGGGCGATATTTTATGTGGCTGAGTGGGAAGAGTGATCTTTGAATTGGTTCCGACTCTAGCCGAGAGTGAATGATGACTGTATTGATGATGGGGTTGTTATTTTCCCGTTGTTGAGCGTAGTGTTTGATTGATTTTGATGAGAGTGTATGCGAGAGTGACGTTGATGATTGATAGTCGTGGTGTTCATGATGATTCTGAGGTCCGTGTTTCTGAGATAACAGTGACGCGAATCACGTTGATAGTTCTGATGTTCTATTAATGCATATATTAATATGGTTTGTTGTGAATTAGTTATTTGTGATGAGGTGATCATCATCAGTGGTGTTTATGTTTCCTTTTTGTTTCTTCTCAGAGTTGTGGATGAATGAATGAATCGATGTGAGTGGAAGGTGTGTCGGTGGATTCGAATCGAATGTGGGCGGGAGGAGACTGGTTTGGCAAATAATTAATTAATTGGTGAGTGAGTGAGTGAGTGTAATGACGCGTCGAAATGTTCGTGTATGTTGGTGTAGAGAGACACATGGATTGAAGACTATTGATGTCTACATGGTTGTTTGTGTGGGTGTGAGTGTGGCAGTGCGATTATATGTGAGTTGATGTTCCTGGATCGATTGTTAGTCATCACTTGGTTGACTAATTCTGAAATCCAGGTAGAGAGGTGGCACTAGTCACATTCGGCTGATATGCAGCTAGTTAGTTAGTTAGCTAACTAGCTAGCTTGATCGTGCCTGTAAAAATGGCATGCATTCTCATGTAAATTTATATGTTTATATGAAAATATACATTATTATTATATGCTGGCCAAATCTTCTGAAAATCCTGCATTCATAGCTTTACTACATCTTATATTCAGCATCTCAGTCTTCAACTCTGCCACAGATAGCTTTAATCGTTCTATTTCTGAAGTAAATGTTGAGGCTGAACTTGGTATCTGAAGTCTGGCGACAAGTACACAAGTTGTAGTGAAGAGGCCTATGTCAGGACAAGGTTCTGGTTTTTCGCGTTGGTCATTACGAATTGTTTCAGAAAGTCTTCCAAGGACAGCGTGAGGTCTAGCGTAGTAAGAGCTGGACATTGACAGTTTCCGGGAGTTGGCTGACATTCACTTATAACTATTGTTCATTCTGCATCTCTTATGCTTCATGCCAGCACCTGTACAAAAATGCCTGTTACCTTCCACAGTTAACGTAATTATTTATAATTCCCGCGTGAAACTGACATACCGTATTTTTTCACAGTTTAGATTTGACGCTATATCTTATGACTTATTGGGTCGAAAGCAGCTCTCAAAAATTATCTATCTCCTTATTTGTGTGTTTCTTTTTAAATGCGGTAAGCCGGGACACTGGAGAAGATACTGCCCAGAAAGGCGAAAAAGAAAAAATTTCAGACGGTATAATGCTTGTTCTTTCTTTCGTATGAACCTAGATTTAGTGGGGGCTATTGAGAAAGGCGCTCTGTATTCGAAGTTGCGAGTGAATGATCGAGAAGTAGTATGTTTGATAGATACAGGAGCGGCCGTGTCGTTAATAGATAAGAATTTATGTGAGTGTTAATCCGTGTTCATTGACAGTACAAACAGTAGGCGGGTATGTGTTGCGTATCACGGGTAGATCGAACTGTACGGTCGTTGTTGGTGGCTGCGAGGTGACGTTTCCTTTCATTGTTGTACCCGAACTACAGCGAACGATATTAGGAGCGGATTTTCTGCGTGAGATTGGTGCCATAATCGACACGCAAGCGAACGTGGTGATCACGAAATACGGGCATATCAACATGTATGAGACCAGCGAGATAGCAGCGATTAAGCTGTCGACGGTACACAATGTGACAGAGTTAATTAATAAATACGATCATCTGTTCACTGGAGATGGGGACCCATACGGTTATTGCGATAAGGTGAATCATGAAATTCCGTTAAGTGATCCGAAAGTAAGGTCATTTTTAACGCGAAGAGTTCCATGTCATCTGGAAGGCGAAGTGGAGCGACAAGTGCAAGAGATGTTAAAAGATGATATTATTGAGGAAGCTGATAGCCCATACAACTCTCCAGTGCTGTTAGTAAAAAAAGCGAATGGGAAATATAGATTCTGTGTTGATTTCCGACAGTTAAACAGTATGACAGAGTTAAGACCGTGTGCCATGCCAACAGTGATAGAAACCTTAGATCGACTACAAGGTGCGAATGTGTTTTCGGTTCTCGATCTTCGCTCAGGATACTGGCAGATACCGATAAAACAAAGTGACAGAGATAAGACGGCTTTCATCGTGGGTCAGACACAATATCGATTTAAACGCATGCCGTTTGGACTAGCAGGTGCACCGTTTACGTTCAGACGACTGATGAAGCTATTACTTAAGAACTTGAAAAACGTGGAGGTTTATGGTGATGATCTCGTCATATACAGTCAAAACGAAAACGATCACGTCAACCATGTAGAAGCCGTGCTGCGACGCATCGAAGAGTTTGGACTACGCGTCAACAAAACCAAGTCTCAGATAGCCAAAAAGAATGTTACTCTGTTGGGACATAAAGTGGGAAATGGTGAGATTAAACCACTGCCGGAGAAAATTTTGACGATTAAAACGATTCCAGCCCCGAATTCAAAGAGAAAACTGAGACAATTCTTGGGTAGAGCAGCGTTTTATAGTCGCTTCGTGAAGAACTTCAATGAGATAGCAGCCCCTCTATACAGGCTACTAGGTGAGCCAAAGTTTGTTTGGTCGGAAGAATCGCAGAGGACATTCGACAGAATTAAACAGCTGCTCGACCACCAACAAATGACGCTAAAACTACCTGTGCCAGGAAGACAGTTCACAGTGTGCACAGATGCCAGTGACTACGCTATAGGTGCGGTCCTAAGACAGGACGAGGGAATCGTTGAGTATGCCAGTAGGGTGTTGACCCTCACAGAGAGAAAGTATTCAACGATAGAGAAAGAATGTTTAGCAATGGTATGGGCAGTCGACAAATGGAGACCTTATTTACTCGGCCGGCGGTTCCACATCGAAACTGATCATAAGCCGCTACAATTTTTGAAGACAGCGAGAGACCCACGGGGGAAGTTGTCACGGTGGATGTTGCGTCTTCAGGAGTACGATTTTACGATCTCACACGTTCCTGGAAGTGAAAATGTCTTGGCAGATTTGTTATCGAGACCAGAAGATGAGTCTGAGTTGCCCGAGGTCGCTTACGGAGTGCATGCAGTAGAACAAGACCCACTAAGACTTGCACGTAGGCAGAGGTTGGACGATACGCTGAATACAGTAATACAGGTGATCACCAACGGAATAGAAGTGGATCAAACTACGGCGAGTAAGGAGCTAACCACACTACTCAGACAGAGGGATCGACTCAGAGTGAATGCCTACGGGACTCTGACCTGGCGAGAGAACGACGGAAGCTGGCTGGCTGTCATACCTCAATCGTCGCGCCACGACATGATAGAAGAATGTCACCAGCTAGCGCATACAGGCGTGGCCAGAACGACCGACCTCCTAAGACAAAGTATGTACTGGCCAGGTATGAGAGAAGACGTAGCAAGATACGTACTTGGATGTCCACGGTGCCAGCTGATGAAAGGTGACCGGTATATACGACCACCACTTCAGTCGATTCCAGTTACCGCGATAGGTGACTTGTGGTCCGTAGATGTCATGGGTCCATTTCCTCAGACATCCAATGGTAATCAGTACCTCTTGGTGATGACGGAACACGCGACACGATGGGTAGACGCCGTAGCAATCCCAGACCAACGTGCAAGAACCGTGACAGATGCAGTAGTTAGACACATTGTTGCAGACCACGGCGTACCGAAGACAATACTGACAGACCAAGGTCCCTGTTTCGAGAGTGAAGAGTTTACTTCCCGTTTGCAACAGCTGGGCATCAAGAGGATCAGAACGACCCCATACCATCCACAAACGAATGGCCTAACGGAGAGAAACAACCGTACACTGAAAGAGTGGCTGGCTTCGAAGGGCGGGAACTGGGAAACGGAGCTTCCACTGATTTTACTAACACATCGGGCTACCACTCAGGAAACAACGAAGAAGTCACCCTTCCAACTGATGTATGGCAGAAAACCACGATTACCGGTACACAATGAGACCTGGCCCATGCACCAAAAGTGGAGTACGACGAAATTAAAAGCAGAGAGGAAAGAGGCAGTCAAGAATGTAATACGGAAGCAGCGCAGTGATGTCACGAAGTCTCAGATGAAAGAAAGGACGCAGTGCATTACTTTTGCAGTCGGGGACCAAGTGAAGTGTAGAGACAGGAGATATACAGTTGGAGGCGGGCTAGGTTCACGGAAACTCCTTCCAAAGTGGGAAGGACCATACACAATCACAAAAAGACGGGGTCAAGTATATACCATCCGAAGAGGTGATAAACAGAAACGAGTTAACGCCAGTCAGCTACAAAGATGGGTACAGTGGGACAAGCCGGTCAGTAACAATCCTCAACTAGAGGATGTAGCACCCAGAAGGTCGGAACGTCTGCGCACAAAGCTATTTGACGGGGGGACGAGTGTGGTGAGAGCAGGCTGCTAGCCGATTGGTTGGCACTAATCTACGTTAATGTCTAGGTCACTAATATTGACCGTGAACAAGGCTGTTTCAACAACCAATCACAGCAAACCTAAATGTGGACAAATATGATTCGCAGATAGATGGCTCTACTTTCCGAGAAATATCGAACACAACCAATCATAAGACTGTGTTTGTCTGCTTAACTTCCGAGAAACAACCAATCAGAAGACTGCCTTTTTCTGCTTGCATAAGCCTTATTAATGCATATAAAATATATATAAATACGTGTTGATTTTCGTAATAAAACGATCTGTTGCCAGCCCTTGTCTTCTGTTGTTACAAGGGTTTCTGGGTTGTCAAAGTTGGCAGTTTAATGATCCTGAAACCTCTGTGGGTAGGCCGTGGAAGCACCAAACTGAATTGACAATTGGCTGCACAAGCACCCACAGTCTGTTGAACAAACGGGCTGAGATGGTTAATATGATAGATTCCGGCAGTCCGGATCTAATCATCATAGAGACATGGCTCACAGCGGATGCCATTGAAAACGAAGTTAACCTGCCAAACTTCGAAGTGCATAGGGTAGACCGACTAAGCCGGAATGGAGGTGGTGTAGTCATCAACCGCAAGAGATGCTTAACCGTGAGTAGCGTTGAAGCACTCGCTCGCGAAAGTGTTACGTGCGAAATTCTACGTTTCAGACTTAAATGAATGGGCCAAGACATTCACCTCACTGCCATATACCACAGTCCTGACTGCAGTGCAGATGACTTCCTAATAGAGAAGCTAGGCTCCTTGACTTCGAAATGTCGAAGTCTCGTAGTTGGCGACTTCAACGTCCCAACAGTTGACTGGACGAGCCTTACAACTCCATCTTTAGTCAACCCCTTTGATTATAAACTGCTGGGATCTAGAACATCTCTAGCCCTTGTCCAACATGTCATCAAGCATACGCACTATGATTCACAGCCCTCCTCCTCAACCCTGGGCCTAGTGTTCACTCACGGTGAAGATGTGGATCTCATAACATCTTCCTCCTTCAGGAAGAAATGATCGTGCTGTGCTCACTTCCAAGTCCACAACAAGAGCATTGAGGACCGAAACCCCAGCTCGACCAAACGTTTGGAAAGCTGATATAAATGCGATCGTCTCGGCAGGCAACTCAGTGAACTGGTATATCAACCCAGAGCCCCAAGCCAAATAGACATTTTTACAGTATTAATAAGGTTGAGATATTTTTATACATTGAAAATGCACATAACCAATATTGCACTGCACCAGTCAGTGTAAATATTTACTCAATCCACTTAGATATAACCTTACAACCTAGGCTAATTCCTGTCAAACCACAAATAAAGTGACAGCACAACTACATGATAACTTAGGTTCCCACAGAAGGTTCTGTTAGCATTTACGGGTGATTTGCATGAACTCATAGGATTCTTTTGACAAAAAGGACTGTTCTTCACACGAAAATAGTCTGAATTAATGTCCTGAGACGTGGAGTCTACATTGTATGATACCATGCCGATAGGTGCAGCTTCTAAATAAAGTAGACTATTTGTGTAGATGACACTACCCTCAAATTATCCAACTTCCTCATTATACTGATATTTTGACACCGACCACCTAAAACACTAATCGTTACAACCTATTTGTTAAGAGTGTTCCGCGGTAAAATCACACGACGTGGACACAAACAAAACTAGCCAGGATATGGTGATTCCCATTAAAAAGAAAATATATATTACAATTTTATGGAAAATTATTAATAGAAAATTTCCAAGCGAAATTTCAACAGGACATCATTTATAAGTCAAGACGAGAAAATCAGTTGTTTATCACACTGGCGGGCCAATAAAATCACGACCGTTAGGCCACGAGACATGTGAAGAGACCTTAGAAGAGGTGATTGATATTATCAGTGAGGTAAAAGTTCTATAGTTTCTTGATTTAGGTATGCACGATATGTACTGTGGCCAACAACACACTCAAACAAACAAACCAACATCACTAAAACCATCAACAAATAAAACATCCAATACCTCATATCTTCTCACCTCATATAGGACTCAATACTCAAGTTCCTATAGCGGTTATTGTAGTAGCAGTGGTCGTAGTAGTATTAGTGGTAGTGGTAGTAGTAGTAGTATTAGTTGTTGTTGTTGTTGTGTGTATTGTGTTGTTTGTGTTCCTGTGTAGAGATGGCGCTGAGAATCTTCCAGCCTCAGTGTTTATAATACTCAGGTAGATGAAGTGTTGACACTGTATCAAGCTTATTCCATAACTGAGGGGATGAGTTCAAGTAGTGTGAACATGCTTGATTGTCAGCTGGTAATATCAGCATAATAAGTATTAGTAGTAGCTGTCGTTGTTGTTGTTGTTGGTTGTGGTGATGTCGGTTTGTTTGTGTGTGTGTGTGTATGTGTGTGTGCGTGTGTGGCCCTTTTTGTTCTAACCGAACGTGTTGTTGCGTTTTGGTTAAGTAAGTGAGGGCGATATTTTATGTGGCTGAGTGGGAAGAGTGATCTTTGAATTGGTTCCGACTCTAGCCGAGAGTGAATGATGACTGTATTGATGATGGGGTTGTTATTTTCCCGTTGTTGAGCGTAGTGTTTGATTGATTTTGATGAGAGTGTATGCGAGAGTGACGTTGATGATTGATAGTCGTGGTGTTCATGATGATTCTGAGGTCCGTGTTTCTGAGATAACAGTGACGCGAATCACGTTGATAGTTCTGATGTTCTATTAATGCATATATTAATATGGTTTGTTGTGAATTAGTTATTTGTGATGAGGTGATCATCATCAGTGGTGTTTATGTTTCCTTTTTGTTTCTTCTCAGAGTTGTGGATGAATGAATGAATCGATGTGAGTGGAAGGTGTGTCGGTGGATTCGAATCGAATGTGGGCGGGAGGAGACTGGTTTTGCAAATAATTAATTAATTGGTGAGTGAGTGAGTGAGTGTAATGACGCGTCGAAATGTTCGTGTATGTTGGTGTAGAGAGACACATGGATTGAAGACTATTGATGTCTACATGGTTGTTTGTGTGGGTGTGAGTGTGGCAGTGCGATTATATGTGAGTTGATGTTCCTGGATCGATTGTTAGTCATCACTTGGTTGACTAATTCTGAAATCCAGGTAGAGAGGTGGCACTAGTCACATTCGGCTGATATGCAGCTAGTTAGTTAGTTAGCTAACTAGCTAGCTTGATCGTGCCTGTAAAAATGGCATGCATTCTCATGTAAATTTATATGTTTATATGAAAATATACATTATTATTATATGCTGGCCAAATCTTCTGAAAATCCTGCATTCATAGCTTTACTACATCTTATATTCAGCATCTCAGTCTTCAACTCTGCCACAGATAGCTTTAATCGTTCTATTTCTGAAGTAAATGTTGAGGCTGAACTTGGTATCTGAAGTCTGGCGACAAGTACACAAGTTGTAGTGAAGAGGCCTATGTCAGGACAAGGTTCTGGTTTTTCGCGTTGGTCATTACGAATTGTTTCAGAAAGTCTTCCAAGGACAGCGTGAGGTCTAGCGTAGTAAGAGCTGGACATTGACAGTTTCCGGGAGTTGGCTGACATTCACTTATAACTATTGTTCATTCTGCATCTCTTATGCTTCATGCCAGCACCTGTACAAAAATGCCTGTTACCTTCCACAGTTAACGTAATTATTTATAATTCCCGCGTGAAACTGACATACCGTATTTTTTCACAGTTTAGATTTGACGCTATATCTTATGACTTATTGGGTCGAAAGCAGCTCTCAAAAATTATCTATCTCCTTATTTGTGTGTTTCTTTTTAAATGTTCCTCTCACATTAACCAGTATTCAATCTATTTCGAGATTAACAAATCATATTATATATTCTGTAAGTTCCAGTTAGTGTATATATGTTCATGCCTGTAAAAATGGGTGGTTTCTGTTCCAGAAATTATCATTATAACGTCACGGACAAAACAATACATGTTCCTGATGCGTCTGTGTCAAGAAGTAAGTACCCTTCAGCAAAGAAGATCACCCGCCATATCCCAGACACCCATGCTGCTCCCACGACAGCGGATAAGCCTTCCAGTGACAGTAAGGGAGACCGGCACTAAGAAGAGGCGTGTCAGGGTTCAAAAACCTGCAGTTCAAGTCACACAGACTGGTAGATCACGCCTCGTCCACACCAGTGGATAGCAAGCAGATAAAATAGACTACTATTAATGAGAAGGACGCCGATAAATGGCGTAATGTAGTCTCACGCAAAAAGAGAGATAAGGACAACATATCGTCTACACTGCCCATGAAGGACAAAGGGACGCTTACGCCACAGAGCAAGAAAGCCACAGCAAGCAAACCTGATCTCTCTAGCAGGTCGCTCACTCTCCACAAATCGAAAGAGTCACTGGCCAGATACGAGCATGACCTTAACTTGGTCAAGCCACTTTTAGATAAGCTACTGCCACAAACAGTATCAGGCATAACAATACACAGCATGTATAGAATCGGACAAAAGCCTGACCTTAAAGCAAATCAGCCTGTACGTCTCCTCAAAGTCGTGCTAAACTACAGAGAAAAAGGGAATGCCATTCTAAGCAACTCTCAAATTCTTAAAGGATCAGGCATATAGGTCCGTGCCGACTTAAGTCTAGCAGACTGTGTCTAAAGACAGCCTGTGGCCCTAGAGTTAGGCGAACAATGTCGAAACGGCGAAAAACCTTAAGATTAAGGGTTTCTGGGTTGTCAAAGTTGGCAGTTTAATGATCCTGAAACCTCTGTGGGTAGGCCGTGGAAGCACCAAACTGAATTGACAATTGGCTGCACAAGCACCCACAGTCTGTTGAACAAACGGGCTGAGATGGTTAATATGATAGATTCCGGCAGTCCGGATCTAATCATCATAGAGACATGGCTCACAGCGGATGCCATTGAAAACGAAGTTAACCTGCCAAACTTCGAAGTGCATAGGGTAGACCGACTAAGCCGGAATGGAGGTGGTGTAGTCATCAACCGCAAGAGATGCTTAACCGTGAGTAGCGTTGAAGCACTCGCTCGCGAAAGTGTTACGTGCGAAATTCTACGTTTCAGACTTAAATGAATGGGCCAAGACATTCACCTCACTGCCATATACCACAGTCCTGACTGCAGTGCAGATGACTTCCTAATAGAGAAGCTAGGCTCCTTGACTTCGAAATGTCGAAGTCTCGTAGTTGGCGACTTCAACGTCCCAACAGTTGACTGGACGAGCCTTACAACTCCATCTTTAGTCAACCCCTTTGATTATAAACTGCTGGGATCTAGAACATCTCTAGCCCTTGTCCAACATGTCATCAAGCATACGCACTATGATTCACAGCCCTCCTCCTCAACCCTGGGCCTAGTGTTCACTCACGGTGAAGATGTGGATCTCATAACATCTTCCTCCTTCAGGAAGAAATGATCGTGCTGTGCTCACTTCCAAGTCCACAACAAGAGCATTGAGGACCGAAACCCCAGCTCGACCAAACGTTTGGAAAGCTGATATAAATGCGATCGTCTCGGCAGGCAACTCAGTGAACTGGTATATCAACCCAGAGCCCCAAGCCAAATAGACATTTTTACAGTATTAATAAGGTTGAGATATTTTTATACATTGAAAATGCACATAACCAATATTGCACTGCACCAGTCAGTGTAAATATTTACTCAATCCACTTAGATATAACCTTACAACCTAGGCTAATTCCTGTCAAACCACAAATAAAGTGACAGCACAACTACATGATAACTTAGGTTCCCACAGAAGGTTCTGTTAGCATTTACGGGTGATTTGCATGAACTCATAGGATTCTTTTGACAAAAAGGACTGTTCTTCACACGAAAATAGTCTGAATTAATGTCCTGAGACGTGGAGTCTACATTGTATGATACCATGCCGATAGGTGCAGCTTCTAAATAAAGTAGACTATTTGTGTAGATGACACTACCCTCAAATTATCCAACTTCCTCATTATACTGATATTTTGACACCGACCACCTAAAACACTAATCGTTACAACCTATTTGTTAAGAGTGTTCCGCGGTAAAATCACACGACGTGGACACAAACAAAACTAGCCAGGATATGGTGATTCCCATTAAAAAGAAAATATATATTACAATTTTATGGAAAATTATTAATAGAAAATTTCCAAGCGAAATTTCAACAGGACATCATTTATAAGTCAAGACGAGAAAATCAGTTGTTTATCACACTGGCGGGCCAATAAAATCACGACCGTTAGGCCACGAGACATGTGAAGAGACCTTAGAAGAGGTGATTGATATTATCAGTGAGGTAAAAGTTCTATAGTTTCTTGATTTAGGTATGCACGATATGTACTGTGGCCAACAACACACTCAAACAAACAAACCAACATCACTAAAACCATCAACAAATAAAACATCCAATACCTCATATCTTCTCACCTCATATAGGACTCAATACTCAAGTTCCTATAGCGGTTATTGTAGTAGCAGTGGTCGTAGTAGTATTAGTGGTAGTGGTAGTAGTAGTAGTAGTATTAGTTGTTGTTGTTGTTGTTGTGTGTATTGTGTTGTTTGTGTTCCTGTGTAGAGATGGCGCTGAGAATCTTCCAGCCTCAGTGTTTATAATACTCAGGTAGATGAAGTGTTGACACTGTATCAAGCTTATTCCATAACTGAGGGGATGAGTTCAAGTAGTGTGAACATGCTTGATTGTCAGCTGGTAATATCAGCATAATAAGTATTAGTAGTAGCTGTCGTTGTTGTTGTTGTTGGTTGTGGTGATGTCGGTTTGTTTGTGTGTGTGTGTGTATGTGTGTGTGCGTGTGTGGCCCTTTTTGTTCTAACCGAACGTGTTGTTGCGTTTTGGTTAAGTAAGTGAGGGCGATATTTTATGTGGCTGAGTGGGAAGAGTGATTTTTGAATTGGTTCCGACTCTAGCCGAGAGTGAATGATGACTGTATTGATGATGGGGTTGTTATTTTCCCGTTGTTGAGCGTAGTGTTTGATTGATTTTGATGAGAGTGTATGCGAGAGTGACGTTGATGATTGATAGTCGTGGTGTTCATGATGATTCTGAGGTCCGTGTTTCTGAGATAACAGTGACGCGAATCACGTTGATAGTTCTGATGTTCTATTAATGCATATATTAATATGGTTTGTTGTGAATTAGTTATTTGTGATGAGGTGATCATCATCAGTGGTGTTTATGTTTCCTTTTTGTTTCTTCTCAGAGTTGTGGATGAATGAATGAATCGATGTGAGTGGAAGGTGTGTCGGTGGATTCGAATCGAATGTGGGCGGGAGGAGACTGGTTTGGCAAATAATTAATTAATTGGTGAGTGAGTGAGTGAGTGAGTGTAATGACGCGTCGAAATGTTCGTGTATGTTGGTGTAGAGAGACACATGGATTGAAGACTATTGATGTCTACATGGTTGTTTGTGTGGGTGTGAGTGTGGCAGTGCGATTATATGTGAGTTGATGTTCCTGGATCGATTGTTAGTCATCACTTGGTTGACTAATTCTGAAATCCAGGTAGAGAGGTGGCACTAGTCACATTCGGCTGATATGCAGCTAGTTAGTTAGTTAGTTAGCTAACTAGCTAGCTAGCCAGGCGATGTGGCTGTTGAGTGAGTGAGTGAGTGAGTGCCTAGAAAGATGATGGATGAATCAGTGTAATGGTTTATTGGTTGTGGTTGTTGTTGTTGTTGGAATGAGTCAGTGAGTGGTGGTGTTGAAATCGGTGACTAGGTAGGTAGGTAGGTGGTAGTCGTCTAGTGTAGTGTGCTGGTGAGTTTGGGTGTTAGCTTTGCAAATTAGTTTGTTAACGAGAGTGATGTGTACATAGGAGTGTTGAATGGTTGATGTTGTTCTTGTAGTGGTTATTGTAGTAGCAGTGGTCGTAGTAGTCGTAGTAGTATTAGTGGTAGTGGTAGTAGTAGTAGTAGTATTAGTTGTTGTTGTTGTTGTGTGTATTGTGTTGTTTGTGTTCCTGTGTAGAGATGGCGCTGAGAATCTTCCAGCCTCAGTGTTTATAATACTCAGGTAGATGAAGTGTTGACACTGTATCAAGCTTATTCCATAACTGAGGGGATGAGTTCAAGTAGTGTGAACATGCTTGATTGTCAGCTGGTAATATCAGCATAATAAGTATTAGTAGTAGCTGTCGTTGTTGTTGTTGTTGGTTGTGGTGATGTCGGTTTGTTTGTGTGTGTGTGTGTATGTGTGTGTGCGTGTGTGGCCCTTTTTGTTCTAACCGAACGTGTTGTTGCGTTTTGGTTAAGTAAGTGAGGGCGATATTTTATGTGGCTGAGTGGGAAGAGTGATTTTTGAATTGGTTCCGACTCTAGCCGAGAGTGAATGATGACTGTATTGATGATGGGGTTGTTATTTTCCCGTTGTTGAGCGTAGTGTTTGATTGATTTTGATGAGAGTGTATGCGAGAGTGACGTTGATGATTGATAGTCGTGGTGTTCATGATGATTCTGAGGTCCGTGTTTCTGAGATAACAGTGACGCGAATCACGTTGATAGTTCTGATGTTCTATTAATGCATATATTAATATGGTTTGTTGTGAATTAGTTATTTGTGATGAGGTGATCATCATCAGTGGTGTTTATGTTTCCTTTTTGTTTCTTCTCAGAGTTGTGGATGAATGAATGAATCGATGTGAGTGGAAGATGTGTCGGTGGATTCGAATCGAATGTGGGCGGGAGGAGACTGGTTTGGCAAATAATTAATTAATTGGTGAGTGAGTGAGTGAGTGTAATGACGCGTCGAAATGTTCGTGTATGTTGGTGTAGAGAGACACATGGATTGAAGACTATTGATGTCTACATGGTTGTTTGTGTGGGTGTGAGTGTGGCAGTGCGATTATATGTGAGTTGATGTTCCTGGATCGATTGTTAGTCATCACTTGGTTGACTAATTCTGAAATCCAGGTAGAGAGGTGGCACTAGTCACATTCGGCTGATATGCAGCTAGTTAGTTAGTTAGTTAGTTAGCTAACTAGCTAGCTAGCCAGGCGATGTGGCTGTTGAGTGAGTGAGTGAGTGAGTGCCTAGAAAGATGATGGATGAATCAGTGTAATGGTTTATTGGTTGTTGTTGTTGTTGTTGTTGTTGGAATGAGTCAGTGAGTGGTGGTGTTGAAATCGGTGACTAGGTAGGTAGGTAGGTGGTAGTCGTCTAGTGTAGTGTGCTGGTGAGTTTGGGTGTTAGCTTTGCAAATTAGTTTGTTAACGAGAGTGATGTGTACATAGGAGTGTTGAATGGTTGATGTTGTTCTTGTAGTGGTTATTGTAGTAGCAGTGGTCGTAGTAGTCGTAGTAGTATTAGTGGTAGTGGTAGTAGTAGTAGTAGTATTAGTTGTTGTTGTTGTTGTTGTGTGTATTGTGTTGTTTGTGTTCCTGTGTAGAGATGGCGCTGAGAATCTTCCAGCCTCAGTGTTTATAATACTCAGGTAGATGAAGTGTTGACACTGTATCAAGCTTATTCCATAACTGAGGGGATGAGTTCAAGTAGTGTGAACATGCTTGATTGTCAGCTGGTAATATCAGCATAATAAGTATTAGTAGTAGCTGTCGTTGTTGTTGTTGTTGGTTGTGGTGATGTCGGTTTGTTTGTGTGTGTGTGTGTATGTGTGTGTGCGTGTGTGGCCCTTTTTGTTCTAACCGAACGTGTTGTTGCGTTTTGGTTAAGTAAGTGAGGGCGATATTTTATGTGGCTGAGTGGGAAGAGTGATTTTTGAATTGGTTCCGACTCTAGCCGAGAGTGAATGATGACTGTATTGATGATGGGGTTGTTATTTTCCCGTTGTTGAGCGTAGTGTTTGATTGATTTTGATGAGAGTGTATGCGAGAGTGACGTTGATGATTGATAGTCGTGGTGTTCATGATGATTCTGAGGTCCGTGTTTCTGAGATAACAGTGACGCGAATCACGTTGATAGTTCTGATGTTCTATTAATGCATATATTAATATGGTTTGTTGTGAATTAGTTATTTGTGATGAGGTGATCATCATCAGTGGTGTTTATGTTTCCTTTTTGTTTCTTCTCAGAGTTGTGGATGAATGAATGAATCGATGTGAGTGGAAGATGTGTCGGTGGATTCGAATCGAATGTGGGCGGGAGGAGACTGGTTTGGCAAATAATTAATTAATTGGTGAGTGAGTGAGTGAGTGTAATGACGCGTCGAAATGTTCGTGTATGTTGGTGTAGAGAGACACATGGATTGAAGACTATTGATGTCTACATGGTTGTTTGTGTGGGTGTGAGTGTGGCAGTGCGATTATATGTGAGTTGATGTTCCTGGATCGATTGTTAGTCATCACTTGGTTGACTAATTCTGAAATCCAGGTAGAGAGGTGGCACTAGTCACATTCGGCTGATATGCAGCTAGTTAGTTAGTTAGTTAGTTAGCTAACTAGCTAGCTAGCCAGGCGATGTGGCTGTTGAGTGAGTGAGTGAGTGAGTGCCTAGAAAGATGATGGATGAATCAGTGTAATGGTTTATTGGTTGTTGTTGTTGTTGTTGTTGGAATGAGTCAGTGAGTGGTGGTGTTGAAATCGGTGACTAGGTAGGTAGGTAGGTGGTAGTCGTCTAGTGTAGTGTGCTGGTGAGTTTGGGTGTTAGCTTTGCAAATTAGTTTGTTAACGAGAGTGATGTGTACATAGGAGTGTTGAATGGTTGATGTTGTTCTTGTAGTGGTTATTGTAGTAGCAGTGGTCGTAGTAGTCGTAGTAGTATTAGTGGTAGTGGTAGTAGTAGTGTAACAACAGAAGACAAGGGCCAGGCAACAGATCGTTTTATTATGAAAATCAACACGTATTTATACATCTTTCAACTACATTATTATAGACAAGCGCACTCATCTGATTGGTTGTTTAGGTAGACAAACGCAGGCTTCTGATTGGTTGTTTCGGGCTTCCTTGACAAATAGAGTTCTCTCTGCGAATCATATTCTGCCACGTTAACTTTGCTGTGATTGGTTGTTGACTCAGGCTTGTTCATATTTTCTCACGGCCCATATTAGTGACCTAGACCTTAACGTAGATTAGTGCCAACCAATCGGCTAGCAGCCTGCTCTCACCACACTCGTCCCCCCGTCAAATACGTGCGACTGAAGTCGGCTTGATCTACTTGGTGCAGGCGTTATCGTTGGCTTGTCTCGCTGTATCCATTTCTGGAGCTCGCTGACGTTCACGCGCCTCTCATTGTTCGCCATTGCGACTGTGTCTGCGTAACCCCATCTCGAAGTGACCATATATGGTCCTTCCCACTTTGGAAACTGTTTGCCTGACCCTGTCGAACATTCGTCCATATTTCGGCTCACACCTTCATATGCTGCTTTCGCCCGACCTCCCAGCAGCGTCTCAAGTAGCAGCTCCATCGCTGACAGATCTTGAACGCCACTCAACTGCGCAGAAGCCTTGAAGTCCTGCCCGAAGATCCATATGTCTCCATCAAAAACTGCAGGGTATAGGCTTTTCATTTGTCGGTAGGCAGCGACACCAAATGTAACAACAGAAGACAAGGGCCAGGCAACAGATCGTTTTATTATGAAAATCAACACGTATTTATACATCTTTCAACTACATTATTATAGACAAGCGCACTCATCTGATTGGTTGTTTAGGTAGACAAACGCAGGCTTCTGATTGGTTGTTTCGGGCTTCCTTGACAAATAGAGTTCTCTCTGCGAATCATATTCTGCCACGTTAACTTTGCTGTGATTGGTTGTTGACTCAGGCTTGTTCATATTTTCTCACGGCCCATATTAGTGACCTAGACCTTAACGTAGATTAGTGCCAACCAATCGGCTAGCAGCCTGCTCTCACCACAGTAGTAGTATTAGTTGTTGTTGTTGTTGTTGTGTGTATTGTGTTG